>JAEQBH010003992.1:0-439511 GCA_016808115.1 Tetrastigma voinierianum
GTCCATCGTCGACTTGCGCCAAATTGGCGACTGCCAAGTACGCATAGCCCTATCTCCCCAGCAGCTGTCAACTTGGCGGTTGGCGTCCATGTCGACTGGCGGAGTTGGAAGGCCCGAGTTCATAGAGCGCGGCATTTGCGGCGAGCTGTCGACGAAATTGCGCCCGTTGTCGACTTGCATGAGTTGAGGCCGACTCGCCAGCGCATGGCTGTTTACGTGACGCACGTCGACGAGCGGGCGCGTCCATCGTCGACTTGCTTAAGTTGACCCGGTCCTTAGGTTACGCAGCTTGTTGGCGAGCTTCGTCGCGGCTTGGCGGCGACGCCCGATCATCGGCTATGAGTTGGCCCGACTCCTTAAGTTTGCGCCGTGAGCTCGTGGCACGGCCCGGTGACCGCCGCGTCGTCGACTTGCATGGAGTTGAGCCCGACTCCTTAAAGGCACGCATGGCTGAGCAGCGAGCGCTTCGTCAACTTGAGCGGTTGACGCCCATCGTCTGACTTGCATGAGTTGTAGGCGACTCCTTAATTTTGCATGGCTGACTACGTGACTTCTAGTCGACTTGGCGGTGATGTCCATCGTCGCGACTTGCTTAAAGTTGAGCGATTCCTTAGGTTGCATGGCGCATTTGCGGCGAGCTCGTCAGCGACGTGACGCGTCTCGACTTGCATGAGTTGAGCCGGCTCATTAGAGCATGGCTATCTACGGCGGGAAGCTCGTCGGCTTGGCGGTACGACATCCATCGTCGACTTGCATAAAGTTAGGCCCGACTCCTTAGAATTTGCATGCTTCATTACGGCGAAACTTCGTGACGGGCGGATGACCTCCATCGTCGACTTGCATGAGCGGAAGGCCCGATTCAGCAAATTTGCATGGCTTTATTTTTGGCGAGCTCGTCGACTTGGCGGTGACCTGCATCGTCGACTTGCATGAGTTGAGGCCCAATTCATAAGCTACATGGCTTTATTTTTGGCGAGCTCGTCCCGGCTTGGCGGTGACCTCCATCGTCGACTTACGCCAAGATTTAGGCCCGATTCGCTTAAGCTGCATGGCTGTTGCAGCAAGCTGCGTCGACTTGAGATCTTGCCCGGACTCGGTAGTGGTCTTTGTGGCGTTCGGCCGTGGCGATGTAGTAGGAAGTGGCGATGTGCCAGAAGTGGCGATTTAGCCGTGGCGTGTGGCGGGAAATGGCGATGGCCGTGGCGATATAGCCCAGTGGCGATTGGCCGATGGCGATGTAGTCGGTGGTGATGTAGCCAAGTGGCGATTGGTAGTGGCGATGTAAGCCCAGTGGCGACAGTGGGTGGCGATAATGGCCGAGTGGCGATGTGGCGAAATTAACTTGTGAATTGGCCAAGTGGCGATGGCAACTTTGTCGACTCCTTAGCGGCGTGGCACGTCTTGAGTAGATGAGCTCGTCAAGATGGCTGGCCCAGGCTCCGGCGTGGCGCGAGATGGCGATAAATGGGGAGAGTGGTAATGTAACTTTGAGCGATCGACTCCTTAGAGCGGCGTGGCTTTGCCTACTATGAGCTCGTCAGATGAGGCTGGCGGGCTCCGGGCGTAGGCGAGGTGGCGATATGGCAGAGTGCGATGTAACTGAGGCGATCTAACTCCTCGGGTAGCGTGACACATCGGAGTAAGACGAGGAACTCTTTAAGCGAAGTTGTTGTATACGATCCGCCGGCCCGATCCTCTTGGAAGGAAGGTGCGAGCGTCTTTAATCTTGGAGTTATGGAATTTGAGACGTTTGCATGATTCGGTGTTTCGAACCTTCTTATAAATGGTGGCTTCCTTGCTATAGAATTTATACTTTGATCCTTCCGGTGCGTAACTAAAGTTGGTGCGAGATGAAGCGTCGAGCACGAGTGCGTCTTCGGTAGGGATTGATACGAAGATACCGGTTGGTCTGTCGGGCTTGCTTGTGGGAGTTGTGTTTTTCCACTAGTCTCCCTTCATGAGAGTCATGTTGTTGGCTTGTGGCCAGGGAAATGCATCGGGGAAGGCGGCGCACCTTGTAGTCTCTCCGTTTCTTTTTCTCTCTCTCTTTCTCTCCTTTCTTCTCCCTCTTCTTCCTTTTTTCTTTTCTGTCACCTCTCATTCTTCCTCTTCCCTTTCCTTCTGCACAAACTCCTTCCATCCCTTTTCTTCTTCTCCTCTTTTCCACCCCTTTCCTTTCCTTCTCTTTCTTCTTTTCCTTCTTATACGCTCTTTCTTTCCTTTTCCCTTCCTTTTGCCTCCACTATTACACTCTTTTCTTTTTCTTTTTTTGAGGAAGCTAACTGTCTTGATTATGTCGATGACATCAGCGATTGTAGCAGAATGTATCCAGATTAGGAATAAAGAGGGACTTTTTATGTCTATGAACTTTCTCGTGCTGTATTTTTACATTGTTTTATATATACGGCGTATTGGGATGTCTAACTAATAACTTGATGAAACTCATTCGTCACATAAATTGATAAGGCTCATTTAATAATCTAATGGAGTACTTTATTAGTACTTGGCAAGATGCTCACATTCCATGTTGTAAATTTTCCCTCCTCTGAATTTGGAGCTCATAATTGCACAGTCGGCGACTCGAGAGATATGATGTAGGGGCCTTCCAGTTAGGACCCGAGTTTTCCATCTTGTGGGATTCTTCCTTCTTGGCGGGAACTTCTTTAAGACTAGATCACCGGCATGTGGGTTTGGGTCGACTTTTGTTGCTTGTAGTACCTCGCCCAGTTTTCCTTTGATGATATTAGTCCTCACATGCGCCTTAGGACTTCCTCGCTTTCATAGGAGATCTAGAGATTTGGAGACGGAGGCCTCGTCATTTGTGTTCTGCGTCTTGTAACTCGATCCGAGGGACTTTAATCGGAGCCTCGGCGAGTGCTGTGGTGCGGCCCGGGGCGAGATGGAGTTTCCGGGTTCTTCGACACGTGTCGATCTGTACATGCCCATTAGTACCTCGAGAAATTATTGTACCCATTTTCCTTTAAGGTCTTCAACTTGGTCTTGGTCGCGTATGGGGTTCGATGAAGTGACCGGCAGCGGACTGGTTGTGGATGTGCTTTGGAGATGGTAGTAATTCTTGGTCGAGCTCGGCAACGAAATCTCTGAATTTAGGTGTCGAATTGTTTCGGATTTGTATCTACGATACGAGGCTCTTGGGATACCAAACCCCTGGCATCTGATATTTCGCTACACAAAGTTGCGTATCTTACGTTATGTGATTATGACGGAGGGTTCGCCTGACCCACTTGGTGAAGTAATCTTTGCTGACGATAATTTACATTGGCCCTTTCGATGGGCGAGGGTCCCAGATATCGAACCCATTGTTGAAAGGCCGAGGATTGTGATCGGCGTCAAGTTACGATGGGAGGCGTGAAATCTTGGCGTGCTCCTGGCAGATCCTGCATTTCTTGACTAGGTTAGTTGCGTCTTTGAGTATTGTAGGCGAAATATCCTGTCGCCGAAGACCTTTCACGCGATGCGCCGAGCTCGATGTGATTTTCGCGCTATGCCCTTGTACACTTCTCGTACGTATTGAGTGTCTTTTTCATGATGCACTTGAGGATAGGTGTGAAGAATCACCAAAGCATCGCTTCCTTTTATGATTAGTGAATACGGCGATCTTGTCACGATTTTGGGCTCACTTCCTTCGGTCGTTGGGTAGAGCTTAGTCTATTATGTAGTCGAATGGGGTCCATCCAGCTTCGGCCGACTCGGCCAGGAGGCGACCACCACGTCCGCGAGAGATCGATAGAGAGGGTTGGCAGTCGACAGTGTCGACCGGTAAGGTCTTTACTGTAAAGAATTTGTGGCTAACTTTGCGAGGCGTCGGCTCGGGAGTTCTGCGCGCTGCGGGGACATGCTGACGCGAGACCAGCACGAATTTTTCAATAATTCCGTACTTTTTGAAAGGTATGGATCATCCTTAAAGCTTTTGGCCTCGTAGGTGTCTTCTATTTGTCTCACTACCAGTTGGGAATCGCTGAGATCTACAGTCGGTCGACTTGCGAGAGTGGGCAAGGGTGGGGGCTGTTGTAATGAGCCTCATCATTAGGCCTCATTGTTAGAGGTGTGGAATCGAGATCTAAGGCGCGTACGATGTCTATGCCATGCAGGGGAGATTAGGATAAGACACATAGTTCCTTGCGCGTTCTTGCTTGTCTACGAGAGAGTTTCCGGATGGAGTGGTCGGTTTTTGTTTGTGCCAGGATGTCGAGCCGGCTTAGCTATGGCCCACTTCATCGATCTTAGGGTCTACGGTTTGTGTAACACTTGCTTCATCGGGTGTTGGAACTACATGGTATGTGCACGGAAATAGGGGCGGGTGAGCTTCAGGAGTTGCGGTTACAGGTCGCAAATTAATTTTTCCATCGGGTACCTTTTTCCTCTCTGCTCCATCTCAAGGCTCGAAATTTGCAATAGTAGGCCGGGTGTTGCTCCGTTCTTTGTCTCTGCGAGGACCGGCGCTTGTTGAGAAGTTTGATACGGCTAAGTACAGAGTGAGAAGCTTCCCTTCAATAGGACTTACTAGAATGGGAGGGGAACTCAAGTATGTTTTTAATGTTGTAAATGCTTCTTCACACTTCGTATCCCCATTAGAGGAATAACTGCGGGACTTGGAAGAAAGGCGACACTTATCCTTTCGCCACACGGATACAGTCGGCTCGGAAGCGGCGATCCTTCTGTCAAGCGTTTGGGACTTCCTTTATTCCTGATGGTGATGGCATGTCGAGCACAGCCTTTATTTTGTCTGGATTTGACTCGATTCCTCGATGGTTGACTATGAAACCCAAGAATTTTCCGGCTGATACCCCGAAGGCACATTTGGCTGGATTCAGCTTCATGTTGTAATTTCTCAGGATTTGAAACGCCTCGAAGGGTGAAACTGACGTGGGGCTGTTTGTAGTGGATATTACTAGCATGTCGTCTATATACACCTCCATTGTTGTGCCTATCTGTTTCTGGAACATCCGATTCACTAACCTCTGATAGGTAGCTCCTGCATTCTTTAGCCCAAACGGCATCACTCGATAACAATAAGTTCCTTGCACTGTGACGAATGAGGTCTTTTCTTGGTCGTCTGGGTCCATGCTGATCTGGTTGTAACCGGAGAAGGCATCCATGAAACTGAGAAGTTCATGGCCGGCTGTGGCATCCACGATGAGGTCGATCCTTAGCAATGGGAAGCTGTCTTTTAGGCATGCTTTATTGATGTCGGTGAAGTCGATACAGAGTCGCCATTTACCATTTGCTTTTTTGACGAGTACTATGTTAACCAACCACTCTGGATACTCCACCTCCCTGATCGCTCCTGCTTGAAGGAGTTTACCAACCTCCTCGTTGATGGCTTTTTGTCTTTAAGCACGACTCCTTGGCTTTTGCTTGTGGGTTTGAAGGACGGGCTAGTGTTCAACCTATGGTGATGCTGTGGGTTAATTCCTCCATCACCTTTGCTTCAAATGCGAGATGTCTACGTACGTCTCAAAAGTGAGTAAGGAGGCTTTTGAGGTCTTTCGCTAGTTTGGAGCCGATATGGCGGGATCATTCAGGTCGTCAACCGTGATCACTTCAGTTCTAGTTCTTCGAGGGCGCTCGGGGTCGGGTGAGCACCTCGTCACGCATGTCAAGCTCGTCCATATTCACGTTGTCGACCGCTTTCTGCTTCATGGATGCTGTGTAGCACTTCCTGGCCACTTGTTGATCTCCTCGAACCATTCCTACTCCACTTACAGTAGGGAACTTGATCATCATGTGGTAGGCGGAGGGGATGGCTTTTATCGCGTTGAGGGAGGGTCTGCCTAACAACATATTATAGGCAGAGGGGGCGTCTACGATGAGGAATCTTGTTGTTGTCGTCGCCTGGCAAGGGGGCTCTCCCAGGGTGAGCACTAACTGTATCGAGCCCAAAGGTAATACCTTTCCCCGAAAATCCCCTCGGATGTGTGTTGAGGTCCGGTTTTCCTTCAATGCCCATTTTATCGAAAATGTGTGAGATGATGTCGGCCTTCTAGACTCCCGTTGTCGACTAGGACCGATGGCTGTTTTGTTCGCCTGGCTGCGCGGATTACCAGCGAAAGTCGTCATAGAGTCTTTGGTATCCTTCAGATCAGAATGCAGCGTGATGGGCGTGTCGATGTATTTGTTTGGACACCGCTTGTATTTCTTCTATTTCTGCTTACCTGATGCTGCGCAGATGGGCCTTCCGAGCTGAACTGGATTCTCCCCCTCCTGCAAATCTTCCTGAGATCACATGGATCTCTTCAAGAGGTTCTTTGATCTTTGAGTTAATCATCTGTCGAGTGGTGGTGGTGTTTCTTGAGCGAGCTTGGCTTTGAGCACGATTAAATGACTTTCGGGTGGATATGAAGCGTCAGTGCCGCGCCTTATCGAAATTCTATCTCCCTCTTGGGTTGTATGCGGAGTTGTCCGTGCGGGGTGTCGTAGTCACTATGGAAATACGGTACTTGTAGTGTTGTCCCTTGTGGAGAGGGTGGAGCTTCATTTGGAGTTGGTCATCTCGGGAGGCGCTCGTTTCTTGCCCGCGGGACTTGCGATACTAGGTTGTTGAGGAGTGAACGGCCCGGGGCGAATAACGTCGTCGCCTTCGGGTGCGGTGGGCCTAGACGATCTCTGAGGTTTCCACGCCTTTTCGGGGATCGTTCTTCATCTTTCTTTGGGGACTTTTCTCGAACCTTTCTTTTGTCTTTTGGGGAACGTCCTCGTCGAAACATCGATCTAGCTCTTTTCTTTGGTTGGGCCGAGCTCTCTTTTTTGGATATGAGGGCCTCTTCACCGTTGATATACTTCTCTGCCTTTGCAAGCACCTCTGCCATGCTTGCTTGGGGATTCTTGGAGATGGAGAACATCAAGTCTTTCGACTGGACCCCTAAGCCAGCAATGAACGCAGTGATTGCGAATTTTTCGTCGGGTACGTCTACCTTTAAAGACTCAGCATTGAACCTCTGTACGTAAGACTTCAAGCTCTCCTGCGTGCCCTGCTTGACGGTCAGTAGATGATAGCTTGGCTTTCTGTAAGTTCTGGCTCCGATGAAGTGGGAGAGCCAGTACTTGATAGACCAGTCTCTGAATGAGGGGATGGATGAAGCGAAGCTTTGTTAAGCCCGAGCCAAGGTTGGGCCTTTTAGGGTGGTACTTGGCTTCTTTGCATCGCCTGAGGTCTTGATACCCATGCAGCTCCATTTGATTTTTGTAAGTATTAAGGTGGTCGACGGGATCTTTAACTCCGTCGAATGCTTCCACTGCGGCGTGCGAATTTTTCTTTGGAAGGGAAGCGTAGCACCTCGGCTGTGAAGGGTGATTCAGTTTGTTGCACCAAGGTGTCCATGGTGTCAGGGGCGCGTCCTCTCACAACTTCCTTCACACGGCTGAGGTCTTGCTGGAGGCTTTTGAACCTCTGCTCCCATGACTGCTCTCCCGTTTCTTGCTGAGGGTGACGTAGTTCCTCGTTCCCGTCATGCCCTCGGAATGTTGCTTCGTTGCCCTCCCCTCCAGGGGCCAAATGTGGTCCGTGCCCCCGAGCTCGGCTGGACTCTGCTTCTGTTTCGACTCCTCGGGGAGCGCCGATGTTGTGTTGTCCTTCGTGAGGGGGAATGTCAAGGCCTTCCAGTGCATCGGCTCATTAGTCGTCGCATCACATGCAGTGAGTTGTTAACTCTTGGCTGAAGCGTTGATTGGTGAGGCGGAGTGCCTCCATCTCGTTCGTGTTGGCTTGCATTGCTTCTAACGTGCCGAGAGGTCAGCCATCTGTGTTGCCTGGTTGGTTCTGCATCCTTAGAGGATTAGCGTTGCTCCTGCTTGTGTTCCGAGTTGATACCATCGATGGTGAGAAATCGAGTTATATTTATAAAGGTATCGTTCCCGCGGGCATGCGGCCCGTGATCTTTTTGTCAATTTGAGAGGCTGGAGGCGATGTGAAGTCGTTAGGCTGACTGGGTCTAGACGAGTGGGTTGTAGGCTCTGGATCGCTGGGCTGATGTAGGATGCTGTAATCTTGATGCAGGCTACGGATGTGGCATTCCTGCGCAAAAAACAAGAAGAAGGAAATTCGGCGAGGGCTTACTTCGTGGCGCTCCGATGCTAAAAATCGATTTCTTTACGAGAGAAAAGAGAGGCGCCCAGAGGCGGAGAATGTGTCTGTATGGGAGTGTGTATCGAGTGGCGTACCACTGCGATGGGGTGGACGTATATTTATAGTAGATATTCGATCGAGTTGGATAGGAGGCGAGTTTGTTTCCATTTAATGGGAGTTTTCTTGTTATTATCGATGTCGGTTGGTAATGGATTTAGAAAGAGTCGTTTATTTGGGATAATCTTCGCCCGCGTGGTGAGATTTTGTTAGATCGGCAGGATAATATATTTTTAGGAGTTATTCTATTTTCTGTACTGGCGAAACACAATCTGATTTGTGGGATATGGACCTTCCAATTTATCCAAGATCGGCTTTTGGGCCTAGCGGGCAGACGCCGTTTTGGGGTACGGTATCGAGGGCACGGGTGTTGCCTTGGACACATCATTCCTTTGGTCTTAGCGAGTGGGATGGTGAGCCTATTTTTCTCACCCCATCAAATACAAATATATTGAGTCGGCCTCTGATAACGATGATATAAAGCACATATAAAGACGAGTTGTTGAATAAAAAATAAATGAAATTAAAAATTAAAATAAAAGAAGAGCAAACGAGATAAGGCGCATCACACTTAGCGTAGTTATCCAAATATATAGATTCATATTATCAATTTTTTTTTAATGTTATTTTAAAAATAAAAATAAAACACACCAAAATCATATTTATTGTGGATTGTACATGTAATTCATATATTATCTATATAAAACACCCAAAATTCTGTCTAAAATTTTCGATAATCAATTTCAAATAAAAATAATTATCTTATCGAAAAAAAAAAGAAATGCATGAAAATTGCTTAAAATAATTGAATTTTTTTTATCATTGTCCCTAACTAGGATTCCTAAATTTTGTGATGGATCTCAATTCTACTATGGAACATGTATGTGGAAGATTGTAAGGTCTTAAATTCAAAGAAGCAACATGTGAGCTTTACTTCATCGATGCTTATTATGGGCTGGTGGTTGTTGGACGCAATGGTGCAGTTGCCAAACAATTGACGATTAGTGCTAAAAGAGTCCAATTTCAGTTCACTAATGCCCTAGATATTGATCAAAATATTGGAATAGTTTATTTTACTATGCCAACACTAGTTCCAAAGATGGTATATATGATAAATTTACTCATTATATAGATTTTTTTTTTCTTTTATTGGTGCATATAGTCATGATTTCCATATTCATTGATGAAAAATGGAATTTTTTAGAACTTATGCTATACTTAATCAGTTGGGGATAAGACCAGAGGTTACTAAAATATGATCTGAGAACCAAACAAGTGATTGTGTTGCTAAGAGGCTTATCCTTTTCAAATGGGATTTCATTAAACAAAGACAAGGATTTCAAATGGGATTTCATTAAACAAAGATAAGGATTTGGTTTTCGTTACTGAAACAACTGCTACCAAAGTCACAAGATATTGGCTCTAAGGTCAAATATCCTAAACCGATGATACTTTATGCTTGATGAATGTATGGATAATATTCAAAGAAACATTCGTGGAGATTTCTAGGTTGCACAAAATAATTGTGGAAGATTAGAACTTAAAGTCAACCCCATAAGGCTTAATGAAGTTGGAAAGATGGAGTAAGAACTAGACGATGATGTTGGGCCTATGAGTGAAATTCAAGAGAAAGATAATGGTTTATCGTTAGGTTTTATGGTTTTGCCACACGTAGGTGTATAGAATTAGAATATTTTTAATTATTATCGTTATTTTGGATGAGTATTTCGGTTCATGCATCATTCTTTAACTCGTTTTTTGTGCTCAATTGCATAAAATCTTTAAAAAAACCCGAGTTTGGGCATCATTTGGAGTTTAAAATGCGTTTAAAAGAGCTATCTTAAGGTTTGAAATTTATTTTTAGCTGAAAAATGATAGGAAATAGGCCTTGGAGGAAGTAATTTGGGTAAGCAGAGGAGTTGTTCAGATAAGGCAAGAGCCTCAACGGTTAACTAAGTTTAGTTTGTAATTCCAAAGAGGTTTTGAACAGAGGTCTTTAAAGGCATTTTGGTGCCCAAGACTCCTTTTCTTATAAATTGAAGGTTGGGATTCATTTATTACTATGAGATTTATTGCATTAAAGCCAAAAACTACGGAATCCCCACTCATTAACTCTCAATCTCTTTCTTGGTGCATTTTCTTTTTAGTTTTATACCTTTAGAGTGTATTATTGCCTTCATTCTAGTTTTTGTTGTATTGATAATCAAAAGTGATCTAGTGATAGTGATTTATTATACTCAAGTGTAAGCTTCAAGTGATAATTACTTAAAGTGCAAATTGTAAGGAGTCATAGAAGTTTGAAATCCAAGTGTATAGGTAAAAAAGCTCATTTTAGAGCTTGAAGCTAATGAAACCCTCACCGGATTAAAGGTTGAAGAGAAGAGGATGAGGCAAGGATACACCGAACCACTATAAAAAGGAGTTCGCATTTTCTCTTCTTAATCTCTTTAATTTGTGCTCTTTAATTTGATTGAAATTTCCGTTGGAACTTTTCAAAATAGTACAAATACAAGTGAGAAGCGGACAGACCACTTATTTTAATGAAATGAGATATGAAAATTATGAGAGGTAACTTTACATTGGTAAATGGCTTTTGTATTCATGAGTTATGAATGAAGACCTTGACTCTGACTTACAGACCACTTACTGGCAGAACACTCACAGCAGTTATATCCATCTCCAAACGAATCTTGAAATGATTCAAAAACCATCATATTACCATTAATGAGTTTTAAATTTTGTTTTAAGTTTGTGATTTTTAAGGTCTATAGATTTTGTAGTGTTTCGAAACAACATTTCTTATAGAAAATTTGAAAACGTTTTCTAGAATATTATCAATCAGTTCTTAGATCCTGTTAGTTGTGACTGGTTAAAGCATTTTAAACCTTCCGTGTATGTAGCTGCAGAATTGCTTATATTAGCATCCATGGCCATAATACAGCATTTACTATGATGTCTACTCTTGTAATGATTTCACTACCAAAAAGTGTACTGAATCAGTGGCGTACCAAGACCTAGTTCGTGCCTGGGAGGGGGTTCGAAACCGCAAATGCCCTGTTAAAATTGCTTACAATGAGAATTGATATCTTGATCTTGATCGTAAGGTTTGAAACAAATTACCTAATCATGATACTACGACGCCCCCTAAAGGAAGAATAGAGTTTTAGACCAAAATAATTTATTTGAAAAAAAAAATTATTAAATTAGATTGGAAGTCAAAATAATTACCAAAGTAGTACGTAATGCCGTTGTTATGGACAACGATAATTGGTTATGAAATTACCAATGCATTATCATGACCATGACAATTGGGTCTAAAATTTTCAAATGCCGCTGTTATGATCATGAGTCATGACAATTGGGAAAAAATTTTAAATATTGCTGTCATGGACAACGGCAATTAAAGTTGATAAAAAACCGGCAAAAACTATTCCATTCAATATCTATCTAAAACCCCAACCCCCCAAGAAGAAATATATGATGGTGGGGGAGTGGGGGTTTTCTCATATTGAGCTTCTCCAGCTACTGAGGAAAATGAAATACTCGGGAGCATTGTCTTTCCCAAGTAAATACAGAAGAAAAGATAAAGCGAGGCGAGGGAAATGAAGTGAGAGTAGTGAGAGTACCAGAGGTGAGATCGACAACACAGATGTCCTTAAGCATGTCCGGATATGTAGAAACGGCGCCGGAGAAGACAGCCAGTGTGATAACAAACAAGGCCACAACAGCCGGTATGCGGAAAACAACATATATTTCTTCTTAGGGGGTTGGGGTTTTAGATAGATATTGAATGAAATAGTTTTTGCCTGTTTCTTATCAACTTCAACTGTCGTTGTCATGAACAGCGGCATTTGAAAATTTTTCCCAATTACCGTGATCATGAACAGCAACATTCGAGTCATTTGAAAATTTTAAACCCAATTGCCGTGGTCATGAACAACGACATTTGAGAATTTCATAAATTCAATTGCCTATGTCCATAACAGCGACATTACGCACTACTTTGGTAACTATTTTGACTTCCAAACTAATTTAATAATTTTTTTTTTTTAAACAAATTATTCATTTCTAAAACTCGGAAGAATAAGACGATATAGAGAAGGAGCCTATATTATGCAGCAGGCAGAATAAGTACATACCGGAGGAGCAGCAGCTTTTATTACTACAGTGAAATTAAAATTAAGAATCTGAAGGAAGAAATAGGCTTGAGATTTAATTGACAGAATGTGACACTAGCAGATACAAAAATAAATTCCAAAAAAAAAAACCTGGGGCATATGAATATCTTATATCACACACACTCTAACCAAAGCATATCATTAGCAAATGTCAAAACAGAGATGGATATGGATACATTTTATATCTTGCTTTTGTAAGTTGGATTGTCCCTGAGGCCAAGCTTAGAAAGAACAAGACAGTAGGAATCCCAGTCAGTTCTTCGGAGATACTTCAATAATTTCTTTCTCATCTGGACCATTTCATGAAGACCCTTCCTGGAATGCTTATCCTGCGTTTTGAAAACCATTCCATATTATTATTAACAAACCATGCTCCAAATCATATCTTATAACAATTGCTTGTGACGACTGCAATACAATGTTCGCAGCCTGCAGCACACGGTTCAGTAAAAACAGTCGGTCGTCCTCGAGCATTCTACTAAAATTTTAATATTTTAAACATGTCACTGCCGTAATGTCCTATTTGAATTTCTTGGGTGTTTTCTTTGGATGATAGAAGGGAACTCTACTACCCTTTATGGTTTCCACTCTATCGATAGGGTCTCGAATTTTCTTCTCGTAACCTTCCTGGGAATCTAAAAAGATTGATATAAAGGCTTAATTTCCTAAAAGGCATAGTGTAGGGACGCTCTTATCTCCTGTCGAGTGCTTCCACCGTCTCATTCTAAATCTGCCTCCTCACTTGGTACACTCTGGGCATCTATCTCTACTCTAGAGAGCGATTCTTTGGGTCGACAACAAATCTTCATTAGAAGCCATATAGCAAGCCCCAACCTCAATTGCATTCTATTGCAAGCCCATTTCCCTGCTCCTATACAAAATCAGCTTTTGGCCAATGCAATGTTGAGACAACTCAACCCTCCACTGGGATGCCAAAACATTTAACCAAATCTCTTTTTCACAACCTTCAAAGTGATCTGTCTCCAAGGGCAAGAGGCTATGGAAGCCCTCACTACCAGTTGAGGCTCAACCCACATCCCTTGATCTGCAATTTAAACCCCTTGAATCAGCCAAATGGATCAGGCCCAATCCATAGAGGTCATGGATAGAGGCATTGGAGCCTGTAAAAATCTTTCTTGGGCCACTAAGGTTTAAAACAATGACTTTTCTTTCTCGCAGTGAGTTGTCTCCAATAACACGAGACCTGGTTCTCCAAGTTTGCAACCACCATCATGATAACCAAAGAGTGGTGGTTTCTTCAAAGCCACCAGATATTTTCTGAACTTTTTATGGCATCTTATGGCCCCCAAGCTCAAAATGTTCCCTGAGCTCCAGCAGACTAGCAGTGCTTTCTCACTCCACCCTACCCAGCATGTTGAGCACACCATGTCTTCTGCCTAAACTCTCACCACTATCCATCTCTCCTAGCCACAAACTGTGACAACAAGTGGGACAGGACCTCCCACCTAATTGAATCAAAGTACACCACCCGATGTAATAATCCTACTAACATTGCGACATTTGAATCATAAAATCCTCTCCCATAGCAGTTATACTGCTTTGCAATACCTTCATCCACAGCAATAAAGCAAACACAACAATCCCTTAGATATTTAAATAATACTTGTATTTATACGTGCAGTGCTAGCACTGCTCACCTAACCATAACTCCTTTGCATGGATGTCTCTTCAAACTTGTCAGAAAACCTCCTCAAACTACACAGCACCTCCTTACTATTCAATCGAAATGCAATTGAAATAAAATGAGGGCTCCACTTGAGTAAGTATAAATTGCGCTTCCCCTTTCAAATGCCTATAGAAGAAAATATTGCATTTCTTCGAAATGCTTACGACTCGTCCACCATACCCAAACATTCTACCAACAAGCCCAGTAGACATCATTAGGAACTCCTTCAGGTAGACCTCCTTTTTCCCGATTTAAAGCAAGCTACATCTCCCAATGCTTCTCCACCTTTCTTTGCGATGTATGCAAAAGACTTTTTAGATGAAACCCTTGCATCGTTTCTCTCTTCTGATTAACTTATAAGCAACAAAACATTCCTTCCACTCTAAGAGTTGAAGCCACTGCCACACTACTAACTTTCTCTGCCAAAAAACCCACTCCCTAGGAAGACCTTAACCCTTTTAGAAGAACCAAAACAAACCTCATCACCTCCACATAGTCCATTTAGCAAAGGATGACCTTCCTGCCTCATTACAACAACATTGCAACATTTCATTTCACACCTTAGTGATCCTGCTGAAAGGCTTCTCCTACACCCCAACTAACATAGCTGCTTCTTCCAGGGACAGACCTAGGTTACCAAATCTAATCAAGCTAGAGTAGCATCTGTCCATTTTGAAAATTTCTCCTACCAAATTGTCTTTGACCTCATGTACTGAGAGTTCAAACACATTCCAAATCAGCATTTCCCTCCCCTTATTTCCCCCTATTTCTCCCATCCGTCTTGTCTTCCATAATCTATAAAAGATTGCCAATCAGAGCTAAGTTTTCTACTAATTGGTTTGTTTCTAATTTTTCATTTTATTTTTACGAAAATTCCACCCAGTAACATTGGCACCCCAACTTCATTAAAGATAAGGGTTTGCCCAGGTCAAAGAGCACCAACAATACACTGAAACAAACAGTGATTCATGGACCGTACTCTTACCTTTTTATGTAATACAGAAGATAGATGTTTGATCTTTGTCGTCAGCTGTGCCACTGCAAAGACAATGAACCTGACGACCAAAATGCTCAGGAAATAAAGAATCCCAGGCAACATAATCCAGAAAAAAATTTGAACTTCTAACATCCCTTCAAGTTGTTTCTTGCAATTGAAAGTTGTGGCCATCATAATCTGAATAATTTCTACAATATGATGATCAGAAACTGATATTAACCTACAACTATAAAATATTCTGACATCTTCTTCTAATTTGTAATATAACAAAAGAAATATTTTTATCCATTAAATTTATGTTAAAATTAGCATTATCGCCACACAAAATTTTAAGCTTTTATTTTGTAAAGTTATTCGATTATCTCAAACTCATTGTAGCTGTTAAAAGAAAGTTTATGGTGCATTTAGTATGTTAAAGCATGAGCAGATAGAAGAAAATCTGTCACCAAATATCAAACCCTCTCACAATATTTTTTTGATAGGTTAAAGAATATATATTAAAGGAATAGCAAATTGGTGCAACAGAGTACATCAAACAGTCAAATTCCTTTTGTCCATCAATATTAACGTTTAAGTTATAGTAATTGTAATCCCCAAGGTTAACTTAGACCTGGCAGGCACAAGCTTTTTATCGTTTAAAAGACCTTTCTTGCTATTAAATAGAGATCTACAGTGTCATTAAGCTAAACCTTACTTTAAATTAAAGGATGTGACACAAAAAGCTCTTCTTTATAAGCTTAAGGTGGTTTAAGGTGTTTCTTCTTCTTCTTTTTTTTTTTTTTTTTTTTTTTTGATAAATGGTTTAAAGTGTTTCTTTTTAAACAGCACAAGTATCCTATTTTATTTATTTAATTTGAAAAAACTAAGAAAATAAAATTTATCTGGGAGGCTAGGAGCAAGTATGGATGGAGAATGCCATAGCTAAGTCTTCCTAGGCATAAAGGGTGACTGGTATCAAATTTATTGGATTTTGAGGAAAATTAATGAATCTAGTGTTCAAATGATTTTCCAATTAACTGTGAAATCCAGCAACTCCTACACTTATGTTATAGACAAATCCAAAGCCAACTAATCTCAATGAGGAGAACAGTCTGCATCGGTTCTTTGAGCCCTGAGCTATGCATCATAAGTAAATGTATCTGTGCCTTCAAAGCTCAAAGCCACACACCAAGATGACTCCTTTGGGCCTTTTGTACCTTCTACATTTATCAGAATATCATATCATAGTAAATTCTATCATAAATATTAAGAGGCAAAAGATGACATCAACTACTTAAAGCCTCGGAGTCGATGGTTCCCAATAACTACAGTCTTCGGTTAAGGATTTTGTGAAAGAAGGAGTTATGGGCTTCTTCAAGTTTCTTCGAGAATGGCTTGGTTTGTTAAAAGTCTTAATCTTTGCACTCTTGGTTATTTTGGTGCCCAAGGGTAGTACTGTTGAGGATCTAAAGGACTTGAGACCAATCAGTTTAGTGGGCAGTCTCTATAAAATTTTATCGAAAGTGTTGGCAAACGAATTAAAAGGGTTATGGGGTTGATTATTTCCTAGTCTTAGAATGCGTTTGTAGAAGGGAGGCAAATTCTTGATGCAGCGTTGATAGCAAATGAGGTTGTGGACTCGGTTCTGAAAGGAAAGAAAGGGAGCATGTGTAAGTTGGACATTAGAAAAGGCTTATGATCATCGGTGGGATTTTCTTACATGAAGCGGCTCGAGAGGGGAGAATGGGGTTTGGGCCAAAATGGATTAGGTGGATTCATTGGTACATTCCGACCGTTCTACGTCATGTTTAACGGTTCTCTTGCGGGTTCTTTCGGAGTTCAAGAGGTCTGAGACAAGGGGATCCTCTATCGTCATATCTTTTTGTTGTTGATAGATGCGGAGTTGTGCGCTGCGGCGGTGGAAGGCAGTTTGTTTACGGGTGCGATTGGGGATTGGGAGGGTGGGGAGATGGTCATCTCCCACCTTTTATATGTTGATATTCTTGTTTTTTTGTGAAGCCAAATCGGAAGCGGGTTAGTGCTTAAGTTGGACGTTAATGTGGTTCGAAGCCTTTTTAGGATTGAAAATTAACCTGAACAAAAGTGAGATTATTCCTCTAGGTAGGGTGGACAATGTGGAGTCGCTAGCGGCTGAGCTTGGTTGTAGGGTTGGTTCCCTCCCCACTCTGTACTTGGGTCTCCCTCTGGGAGCTCCCCACAGGGCCTTGGGGGTCTGGGATTCTATTGAAGAAAGATTTAGAAAAAGGCTGTCCTCCTGGAAAAGACAATATATCTCTAAATGGAAGCTCTACTTATTAGTACTTTATTTCTAGCCTCCCCTGTTTACTTCACCTCTCTGATTTAGAATGCCAAAAGATTGTTTGTGCTAATTTGGAAGATTCGAAGACTTTCTGGGGTGGAGGAATCTTGATCGTAAAGCCACACCTTGTCAAGCTGGAAGCGTTTGCCTAGAGAAAAGTAGGGGGTTAGGGGGTGAGAGGCCTTTAAAGTGATGAACAGCTTAGCTATTTGTGTAAGTGGTGTTGGCGGTTTGCTAATGAGAGGGATTCTCTTTGGAGAATGGTGGTCAGATCACAGTTTGGAGAGGAAGCTGGGGGTTGGTATACTAGAGACATCGGGCGGTTGTAGTGCGACATGGAAGGAGCATCGAAAGATGAGCTGCAGCTATCTCAAATGCTATTTCCTCCCTAGGAAATGGTAGAAGGCTGGGCTTTTGGAAGGATCCTTGGTGCGACGAGACCGTGCTGAGCCATGCCTTCCCCACTGCGTTCCGGCAATGACTCACCACAAGGTAGCGAGGGTAGTAGATGTTTAGGATTAGTCGGTGGAGGTTGGGGTTTGGTCTCAGTCTTCCTTGAACCTTTCAATGAGGCGGGAGATGGAAGAGATGGAAAGGTTCTTTCTTTTACGCACCTTGAAGATTAGGTCTGTCGAGGATCGTCTTTTCTTGAGAGTCTATTAACGTGGCACCGAGTTAGACACCTTATGTATCGTGGTGATGGTTTCTCCTCCTTTAGATTTCCACTGGTAGATCCATACGGAACCTGTCGTTCCCCAAAGAATTGGGTTTTTCGCACGAGAAGCTTCTGGGGTAAGGTGCTACGTTGGGCCGTAGAGAGGAGAGTTCGTAGTAAACAAGTGTTTTCTGAAGAGAATAAGGGAAACAATAGACCACTTGCCTCCATTGTTCGAGAGCCGAGGATGTTATAGGATCTTCTTTTGTAGTCACGAAGCTAATTGGGTGTTCCCAGGTACGGTTCGGCAACTTACTCGCTAACTTGGCAAGCTAGTGTTGGAAAAAAAAGGAAGAGAGTTTGGATGGCGACTCCTCTTTGTTTTATTACGGAATGTGGTTGGAAGAAAGGAATAGGGTGGTTTGAGAAATGAGGCTCCCTCTGCTCATAGGATGAAAATCTTTCTTCACATTTTACCTTGTGGAAGTGGGCTAAGGTGTGGTGTTGATAACTTAAATTCTTTGGTGGGATTTTGGCATGGCTGGATGGGGTATAGATGAGGTGTGATAGTGTTCCTTGTACTCCTCTTGTGTACTTTTTTTGGGAGCTTTGTGCTCTATTTTTCATATATATTGCTTTTGCGATCAAAAAAAAAAATTACCATAGCGACATAAGCATTTGTCTTCGATTCTTCACCAAAAGAAGCCTAGCATGTATTCTCCATATTCTCATACCTCGAATGAAGATCACTATGACACATCTGGCATTGTGCTTATGGTCGTGAGGTCTACGAATAGGGATTGGGATTAACAGAAATACGCATGCTATTTCGGTAGGAGAAGACTCTTATCTTCCCTTTAAGATCGCGGCTCGACCGGGTTCAAAACCTCGAAAATTTGGAAGTGCACAACTTATGCTTATTTCTTAATGGTTTTCTTTCAATATGTTTGATATGAAGGGCAGCAGAGGTTAGTACAGCTTCGACTCGAGCTTACCCGTTTTATTCATGTCTTTGTTTAGATTCGAGGAAGAGTTGAGTTGAGGTTAGAGCGGTTCAAAGAGATTTCTGTGGGGGAGGGCTCTACAGACAAAAAAACTCCATCTTGTTTAGTGGTCGGCCAGGTGTGTACTAGTAGGGGGTCTTGGGAATTCGAAGGTTTTCCAGAAGCACGAGGGCTTTTTTTAAGCGAGTGGCTTTTGCGCTTTGCTAATGAAATGGATTCTCTTTGGAGGAAAGTTCTGCCTTTCGAGTTCGGGGAGGAGAGAGTTGGTGCTCCCGAGTGGTTCAAGGCTCTTCGGAGACGGGTGTGTTGAGAGAAATCAAAAGGAATGGGAGACCTTTGCCCACTAATACACTAATCTCCTCGGGGAATGGCATTGGTTGGGCTCATTTTTGGAAGGATACCAAAGGGTGGGAAGTAGCCTGCTGCATTGCTTTCCTCTCTCTAATTGCTTTGACATTTAACAAGGAGGCTTAGGTGGCAGACTTTTGGGAGTCTTCAGGGGAGGAGAGGGGGTGGTTCCCTTGTTTCTCTAGATCTTTTAATGATTGGGAATTAGAGGAGGTTCAAGGTTTTCTTCCGTCATCGAGGAGAAATTTCCACTAACCGAAGGACTTGTTGTATGAGAATCTAAAGATGGGCGATTGTTGATGAAACTTTGTTATAGCCTTTAGGTTGAACTCGTGTTCCTTGTTCCCTTAATAAACTATGGAACCTTAGGTCCCCATGGGTTAGTTTTGCTTGAAACCTCTTAGGGCAAGAGTTAAACAGAGATCATCTAGAAAAAGGGGAAAAGCCTTGGCTAACAATGTTGCCTTTGTGGGGAAGGGGAAAAGACGATTGATCACTTTTTGGTCCATTTGCCATGCTTGAGGTGCTTTGGAAGTTGTATGCATTTTTGGGTTAGATTAGGCCCCTTCCCTCTCGTAAGGGGAAACTCTTCTTTCTTGGCATGATTTCTTGTAGACTAAAAATTGTAAGCTTGGATGGCGACCCCCTCACATTTTCTAGAATACTTGGCACAGAAAGGAATAGACTTGTTGTTATTACAATCTGGATATTTCGGGTTAATAAGATTAAAGCGTTTTACGTAGTCAGGTCTTGAGTAAAAATTTTCTATTGATGATAGGCCTAGATCTCTTATTGACTTTTTGACTAGGTTGGGTTGTGCATGAGTTATTGCGAAAGTAGTTATTAGTTAATTGGGTTTTGTATCTTTCTTTTGATTTAAGTTTGTCCACAGAGGCCCACTGTATATCTCCTATATACTTTGGGTTGACCAAGTTCATTTGGTGGCTTAAGACATTTTGCTTTTACCCGTCAAATATGTATATATATTTGATGATCCCAAGAATTGTAAGAGGACATCAAAGATTATAAGCTGATGATACGCTAGAAGGCTGTTCAGAGATACAGCGAAGTCTAGCTAATAGTGAGAAGGGTTATTGACAAAGTGGTTTCCCCCTCCCAAATTGCCTTTATGGAAGGGGCAAATTTAGGCCTGGCTTCAATTGCGATGAGGTTGTGGACCATCTTTGAGAAGCGATGATGGTGGGTTGGTTTGTAAACTAGAAATTGAAAAGGCTTATGACCATTTAAATTGGGAGTTTGTGGTTGGAGTAATGAGGAGAATGGGTTTGGTCAAAAGATGGCTAACTTTTGGATTCACTTGTGCATGTCTACTACATCATTCTCAATCTTAATCAATGGGACACCCACAGGTTTCTTTTGAAGTATGAGGAGTCTTCGTCAAGGGGACCCTTTCTCCCCATATCTCTTTGTCTTGGGCATGGATATTTTAAGCCGTTTGATATACAAGGTTGTGGAAGGGAACTTCTTGATTGGTTGCAAGATTGGAGGCAGAGGGGAGGAAGAGCTGGTGTGACAGCACCTGCTATATGTCGACAATACGTTGTTGTTCTGGAAGGATAATCCTAACCAATTGGCTAATCTGGGTGGATTTTAATATGGTTTGAGGCCCTCTCGAGTTTGAAAGTGAACTGAGCAAAAGTGAGGCTTTTCCCGCACATGGGAGGGAGTGAGAATGTTGAGGCTTTGGCAACTGAGTTGGGTTGCAAGGTCGGAACCCTTCCCACCTGCGTGCCCAGGCCTCACCCACAGCAGGGCCCAGCATGGTCGGTTGGGACAGGATCTATTCAAAAGAATTAGGAGGAGATTGGAGATTTGGAAGCCAGATATATTTCACAAAGGGAAGGGTTATACTTATCAGGCATACAATCTAACCTTCCCATTTATTTCATGTCACTTTTCCGGATCCTGAGTTTGGCGTGCAAAAGGCTGGCAAAATTTTAGAGGGACGTTCTTTGGGGTGGGGTAATCTGGATAAAAAGCCTCATTTGGTGAAGTGGCCCACTGTCTACACAGATAAAAAGGTTGGTGATTTGGGTGTTAAAGGTTATATAAGCTAAACAAAGCCTTATTATGAAAATGGAATTGGCGAATGAAAGGAATTCTCTATGGAGGGAGACTATCAGTAGAAAATTTGGAGAGTGCAAAGAAATTTGGTCTTTCAGGAGAAGCTGAGGGGATAATTTTGGGACAAGCCTGTGGAAAGAAATCAAGAAAGACTGGGAGGTTATCCTTGATAATGCCAAATTTTTTATTGGTGATGGTAGCAGAGTAAGTTTTTAGAAGGATATTTGGTGTGAGGAGGAGGCTTTGTGCATGGCATATCCGACCTTGTTTTGCTTGGTTATTGTCCAGAAAGGCTTTAAAGGGGAAGTGCAGGACAATTCTAGAGAAGGTGGATGGATTCCATGATTTAGTAGGTCTTTTAATGACTGGGAAGTGATGGAGGTGGAGAATTTTCTGCATGCTATTCAACCTTGGAGAGTTGTCTCAAATAGGGAAGACAAGCTGATCTTCAAAGGGAGTAACTCTAGTAATTATTCAGTGAAGCTAATGTATGAGATCTTGGAGCAGGTTACACCTCTTGATAATGCCTTTGGTTCCTTTTAAGATAAGGCTTTGCTTGAAAGGCGTCTTGGGGAAAGGTGTTGACACTGGATCAACTCAAAAAGAGGGGAAGGCCCTTAGCAAACAAATGCTACCTCTGTGAGAAGGAGGAAACCTTAGACCATCTTCTCTCTATCTAATGTTAGACCACCCAGGGCATGAAGAGGACTTTCGGGAGGCCCATA
Source organism: Tetrastigma voinierianum (assembly GCA_016808115.1). Lineage (NCBI taxonomy): Eukaryota > Viridiplantae > Streptophyta > Magnoliopsida > Vitales > Vitaceae > Tetrastigma > Tetrastigma voinierianum. The sequence goes on from JAEQBH010003992.1 coordinate 22,122, forward strand.
TTCATATTGGAAAGGAGGACCCGCTATACGGTGGGTAAAGCACAAGGAAGTTCTTTCTATTTCGGGTTTGATGTTTGTGGCGACAAGGGTTTCTGGAGCATTGCGAAAGATCACGCACTTCCTTTACAACATAGGAGGGAGGGGCCTCCTTCCACAAAAACCTTCCCGAGTGCCTTCGCCCTTGTCTCACCAAAGCTCTGACATCCCACCACTTTGCTGAAAAGTAATGAAACAAAGACATTTAAGTGGCATGCGATCCGTGGTGGCCAGTTTTGGCCTAATTTTATATATTGCCCCTACCGGCGGTAGAGTTGGCACCTGCCTTTGATTACGCCTTTATTGGATAGCCGATTTGCCCATGACTAGTATGCTCTAGGAGCTTATATTGGCTATTGTTGGTATTGGGTGGGTCTTTCCTTTTTCAGTTCGGTAGGTTCTCCTTACTCGGCAAGGAACTCAAGTGGGAAAGAAAGTAAAGAGAAAGTGTGGAGCGGTCTCTTCGATTTGCTCTTTTGGACAATGTGGCATAGAAGAAATAAAGTGGTCTTTGATAATGAGGCATTTTTTGCTTAAAGATTAAAGAGTTCTTTCATTTGTAATTTTTGGTCTTGGTCCAAACATATAATGGGAGACGAGAATGGGTCTTCTTGAATTTTCCTAACTTTGATGGGGGTATAGATGATTTTTTTTTTTTTTTTGGGTTGGTGAGTTTTCTTGAGATGTTGGCTCCCTTTTGGCATCTCCTTTAGTATACTCCGGTGTACTTTTGAGGCGACTTTGTTGTATTCTTTTTATGGATTATTATCTTTGTTTGTTTACCCATCAAAAAAAAAAAAATATATATATATATATATATATATATATATATATATATATATATATATATATATATATATATATATTCTATTTTAAAAAAGATGCTATATAGTTAACTTTTAATGGTTGAAAATATTTCTTAAAATTTTCAACTACTTCTTAAGAATTTTCAAATAAATTTATTTAAAAAATAGTCTTTTACTAGTTTTATCGAATATGTAGAATTGAGGTGATAAATAAAAAAGTTTAAATATGTTCAAACATGCTTTTATCACTAAATGGATAGTGTTCTCTCAATTTTTTTTTATTATATATATATATATATATATATTCTATTTTAAAGATGCTATATGGTTAACTTTTAATGGTTGAAAATATTTCTTAAAATTTTCAACTACGCTATAAGATTTTCAAAATAAATTTATTTAAAAATAGTCTTTTACTAGTTTTATCGAATATGTAGGGTGAGGTGATAAATAAAAAAGTTTTAAATATGTTCCAACATGCTTTCATCACTAAATGGATAGTGTTCTCTCAATTTTTTATTATTTGGATGGGTAAAAACACATTATATAATGTTCTCTTCCTATAGAGTTTATTAATTCTTTTGGTCTATGTAATTGTATTTAATTGTGATATAGTTTTAACAATTCTCTTAAAAAATTTGGGAGTTTCTAATTAACATATTTAGTATATCATCGGATGTGAGACCAATTTCCCTCAGGAGCCCCCTATTATGATACTAAGTCGATAATTGATGTGATGTTGACACGTCTATTTAACCTGTTTTTTTCTTCCTCCTTTTATAAGGTACTTAAAAATAAAATTCCCATATATTATTGATTGCAAAGTAACCAAGATGTCGACCAGGAGAAGAGGCAATACTTAAAAATAAAACATGATTTATAGGATTATTTGTGCATTGTGTTAGATATTGTACAGTCTTTTCCTTTATTTTCTTACTATATTGTGGGTCCCATGAGTGTGTATATATATAAGTCCAATATGTAATGTAGAGGCAAGCCTTTTTCCGTGAATATAATAAAAATTAGGGATTCTCTCTTTTCTCTCTTCACATGGTATCAGAGCTAAAAGGAAAACCTAATTTACTTTTTCGGTGATCGTGTTTCATTCCGGTCACTTTATTCTACTCTCAGAACCCTCCGTCGTCGGATCTCCTCGCCGTTGCCGCCGCCGGTGACTTTCCGACCAGCTCTTCTCCGATCGGAAACCTCAGATTCCGAAGCGCCCGAGGCCGATCTACACTTCGGTGGCAACCTCACGGAATGGCCCCGAGACGCTAAATATGCGCCGCTCTCTAGCAATACCGCCCACGTGCCGACGAAAGTGGGTGCGTGTGGGCCTCGTGATCACTTCCGTGATTCCGACTCATATCTAGGCTAGTCCGACGCCGTCTTGTCGCCTCCATCCCTCTAATACCACCTGGAACCCTCTCTTATCCACATTTTGCCCATTTCGCTCCGCCGCACCGTCGCCAATCTTCTCCACTGTCATCACTTTTCTTCATCCCAGCCTACAGCCGTGATTCGCCTCCCATTAGGGCCTCTCAATCCAAACTCATCCAATCTCCGCCATGGCCCCTTCAACCCAAACGTGATTCAATCCAGCTATGGATATGGTAATTCAAAATCCTATTTTTACATCCAAGTATCTCCGGATCTCCTACTATCACACGTAAAATGATCAGAGTGAGAATGACTTTCTCGTCACTGAAACTTTATTCACTTAGATGCCGCTATGCTGATCATCTTATTATAATCAGAGGATGCTATACCTAATGCTGACAAGGCAATGGAAGAAAATAGATGCACAACTATGTAAAGGTATTATGGAAATCGGCTGATCCAAAAATTTTGCTTCATCTTCTAGCATAAAACATGTCGGGTAAGTTTCTTTAATCGTGCAAAAGTTCTATACACGAATGATATCCAACGCCTTTATAAGGTGGCTTCTGCTATTGTCAATATCCGACAACAGGACATGAATTTATCTAATTATATCGGCCAGATTGCCTCTCTTAAGGAGTTCTTGACATCGATGTTTACTAGCGATGTCATACCAACAAACGCAGATCGACAAGTTCTTCATGTCCTTACTCTTATCGCCTCACCCAAATCTTCCGAGACCGCCCGAGATCGATTCTAGTGTTCATCATCCCATCCTTGAATGATGTGTTTGCTCGCCTTATCCGTATCTCCTCCACACGCATCGAATCTTATATTCCTTCGTATTCTTTTCCGTGTTAGTTTCACACTCAACTCTCGAGGAAGCAAGTAATCAAGTTGGAGGACAACGCCTCATCGCACTCCATCGCAACAAACTCGGGCCACACTCGTGATCGTTGTTATTAATTGTACGACGGCGCCTCCCCGACGCCCCCACGTGGCCCAGCCTTCTCGATCATTCGCCGTAATTCCGAGCCCTCCACATCTCAGTATTCCCCCACGACAAGGAGTACACGACCATCTTCGCCATCGCCAGCCCAAGTCGCCCGCTTGCATCTCGCCCGTGAGTGGTAATGCATTTACTCGCCTTTACTCATACATCTTCTCTCGACCCCTGGATTCTAGAGACTGTGCTTCCGATCACATATCCGTAATAAAGATCTTTTTCTTCTTACTACTACCCCTACTTTACCTATTGTTACCTTAGCTAATGGCTCTCAACCTGTGGCTAGAGGTATTGGTTTGGCACATCCTCTCCCTTCCTTACCTCTCACTTCTGTCCTTTATACTCCTGAGTGTCCCTTTAATCTTATTTCCATCAACAAAATCACTTTAATTTTAACCCGGCTCTCCATTATTTTTTCCGGAGCAATTTGTGACCTCAGTAGACTCCGAGTACGGAAGATTTATCGCATCGAACGTGAGTCTCAAGGCTTCTATCACCTCACCTCGCAATCATCTCCTGCAGATTGCATTTCCACTTATGCTCCTCTCCTCATCCACAGTCGTCTGGGCCACCCTAGTCTTTCTAAGTTCCAGAAGATGGTCCCTCGTTCCACTTGTCGCCACTACAGGCGAGCCCCGCTGCCTTAGGAAACATACTCATGTCTCATTCCTCAACTGAATAATTCCAAAATTCCATTCAACTGGTCTAATACTCATCAAGCCGCAAAATTTCGTTTGACCGTCTACTTTTAGATTTCAAGATTTTGTCACTTACTGACGACCATTCTCGATGTATCAGTTATTTTTAATGAAAATCGAAATGGAAGTATATTCTATTTTCCAGAAATTTTATGCCGAAATTCTAACCCAATTCAATATTTCTATTTCAGGTGTTACAGAAGGATAATGTTAAATATTTTTCTACACCCTTTATTTCATTTATGTCCCAAATACGGATCCTTCATCTGCCTTCGTGCTCATACCTCAACAAAATTTGTAAATTTCGAACGTAGCACCGCCATCTTATCAGACACTGCACTCTCCTCCTCCATAATCATGTTCATTCTCGTTTTTGGGGGGACGCTGTTCTTACCGCTTGTTATTTGATTAATCGTATGCCCTCCTCTGTTTTACATGATCAGGTTCCTCATTCCCTTTTCTTTTCCCTAACCAACCGACTTTAAAAAGTATTTCCTTCCTCCTCGTGTCTGGTCGACTTGCTTGCTCATATTCTCACTCCAGACAAGACAAGCTTCCGCCAAGGCCACGAATGCATCTTCTGTGCTACTCCCGACTTCGTATGGGTTATTGTTGTTATTCCCCCAAACTCATCGATACTTTCTCTCACCTTCGAGTGGACTCACCCTTCTTCTCCTCCTCCAGTCTCTTCCTGCTAATAAATTCAATTCCTTCCCCATCATCTCCCGCCTATATTTGATGATGTATCTTCTCGTCCACTTTAGGTTTATCATCGCCGTCACCGTGCCGTTGTTCCTCTCCCTTCTGAGGCCCCTGCCGACTCACTTCCTATCCCTTCAACTTCCTGGCACCTCGACTCGCCTTGCCAATAACTTGCCCATTGCTCTTCTGGAAGGTAGTAATCGCTCTACTAGCAATCCTCATCCTATTTACAATTTTTCGAAGCTACCATCGACACTTTCAATTCTACTCGCATTGCTTATACTATTTCCTCTGCTTTCTCTACCTAAGAACACCAATGAGCCTTCCCATCCAAAGCCAAGCACAGCAATGGTAGAGAAATGGCCATTTACACTCAACTCGTGACTGGGATCTCGTTGTTTTGTCATTCGTAAGTTTCCGCTTGGTCATTTCGCTGGGTTTACTACGCTTAAGGTCGGGTCCTGATGGTCAAGTTGATCGCCTTAAGGCTCGCTTGGTTGCTAAAGGATATACTGTGTTTATGGTTCCTCGACATTATGGTGACAAATTCTCCTCCCGCTGCCAAGATCGCTTTCCCGTCCGTCCGCTCTCTCCACGGCCGCTATGCGCTCGCCACTTTTCGCCGATATTAAAAATGTCTTCCTTCATGGTGATCTTGCCAAGGAAGTTTATACTGAAAGAAATCCACCCTGGGCTTTTATTGCTCAGCAGGAGTCCGGCTTGGGTGCGTGCTACGCCGCTCCTATATGGCTTGAAACACCCTCGAGCATGGCCTGGGCCGCTTTAGTTCTCATTGCTCAAGACTTCCACGCTTCGCAGCACATTGCACTATCTCGCTTTTTATCATCATAACTCTTCTATATGGTATTTATATGGTTGTTTTTATGTGGATGACATCACACATAAAGGATCGGGATGGTATTCAGAAACTAAAGCAACACCTTTTCACCCACTTTCAAACTAAAAACTTGGGGAAACTCAAGTACTTTATGGGAATTGAGATAGCTCAATCCAGTTCTGGTGTAGTCCTCTCCCAACGAAAGTATGCTTTAGACATCTTGGAAGAAACCTACATGTTAGGATCAGAACCTACGATTAATTCTATGGATCCTAATGTCAAACTCAGACTGCGACAGCGGAAATCTTTAGGAGAGATCCTCGAGATATCATCGACGACTGTAGGGTAAACTGAACTACCTCACCATTACTCGGCCAAACATTTTCTTTCCTGTAAGTGTTGTTAGTCAATTCCTATAGTCACCATGTGATAGCCATTGGGATGCTGTAATTCGCATTCTTCGATATATTAAAAGTACACCAGGCCAAGGTGTGTCAGACAGAATGAGGGCCATACCCAGTTATTGGTTACACTGTGATAGCAGACGGGTCATTTCACCCACAGATAGGGATGCTCCACTCAGTGGTACTGTTTTCATTACAGAACTCATCCCGAAGAGTAGTTAAATACGCACAGCTAGATCTAGTCAGCCGGGCATCGAGCCATGGCCCTGAAGAACACGTGAACTCCCATGACCGAGACACCCCGTGAGTCGAGATTTGGAAAGGATGAACAGATGAAGCTCATATGTGATAACCAGGCTGCTTTGCATATTGCATCCAATCCAGTCTTCCATGAAAAGACCAAACATATCAAGCCGATCGCCACTTCATTGGGGAGAAGATCGCATCGGATGTATTGCTACTAGTTTTGTCAATTCAAATGATCAATCTCAGCGCATATCTTTACTACAAATCTCTTAGAGGTCCTAGAATTAAATATATTTTAGAATGTTTCGTGCATATGACATATGCTCCAAATGAGGGGAGAGAATATTGTACTGCCTTTTATTTTCTTACTGTATTGTGGGTCTCATGAGTGTGTATATATATAAGTCCAATATGTAATGTAGAGGTGCCTTTTTCCGTAAATAAAATAAAAATTAGGGATTCTCTCTTTTCTCTCTTCACACATTGATACGTGGGTAAAAGAAAAGTGGCAAAGGCATCATTCAACAAAGAAGGGAAATGAAAGTTCTTAAGTATAAAGGCATCATTCAATAAAGAAGGAAATGAGTTCTTTTGGGAAAATAAATAAACGAATAAAATTTTTTTATAGCAAAAATAAACAATGACATCAACAAAACAATGAATCTTCAACAAGCACTGATGAAATTTTACCTTGAACACGTATGCATCCACAATCTGATTCGACATTTTAAATCTATCTCTAACTTTTTAAGCTCAAGTTTCATCTTCTCAGGATGTCATATTATCAGGATGGAAATATCGCATACATGAGATGAATGATAAAGTGTGTTGGGTATTAAATTAGTAAATACCGAGTTAGTTCAGCTTGAAGTCATAAATAAAACACAAACATCAATTCTTAGTTTTTTCAGACAACATATGCTTAATGAGCATCAACAACTCCCCACCCCACTCTCAAGCTTACCTATTTACTTTATGTCCCTTTTTCGTTTGCCTAGAAGGGTCAAAATGAGGTTAGAGCATATTCAAAGGAACTTCTTATGAGGAGGAGGGCGACCTAGATATTAATCTCATCTAGTGAATCACACGGTTTGTTCTAATAAAAGAGACGGGGTATGGGTATTAGGAGCCTTTCTATTTTGAACAAGACCCTTTTGTGCAAGTGGATGTCGTTTTGCTAATGAGAGTGATTCTCTCTAGAGGAAGGTTATTTGTGGGAAGTTTGGGGAGGAAAAAGGTGGCTTCAGGCTTCAGAGAGTTAGAGGTGCTTTTGGACCGGGGTGTGGAAGGAGATTAGAAAGGAATGATACAACCATCTCTCACTGCCTTTCTGGGAATGGAAGAAGGTTACGCTGGGAAGGATGCTCGTGCAAGGATGAGGCTTTATAGCTATTCTTCCCTCTCTATTTTCTATGGCAGCCAATAAAGATGTCTTAGTTGCAGATTTGTGGGAGGAGGGGTGTCGGGTCCCTGGAAGCTTTACTAGACCTTTAATGATCGGGAGGTGGATGAGGGGCCCCCAGTCTTTACCTGTCAGTCCTAGGAAAGAGAGTTCTTCCAAGCCAAGAAGATTCATGTTCCTAAAAGAGTCTAAGATGGGAACTGCCAATGTTCATATAAAGCTTTGACGGTTCCTAGAGATGTCGCCTTCCCAAGATCGGGATTTATTTCAATTACAGGCCCCTAGCTGCTTTTGTTTTTAAGCCGCTAAGGAAAATTTTTTAACTTTCGACATGCTAAAGAGACGCGGGAAGAGTCTTAGCAAACAGATGTTTTCTCCGCGAGGAGATGGAGAAGACAAGATCATTTGTTATCGTGACCGCCAAAAAGCCATCAAGGCGGGACTTACTTCTAGCTATTGTTGGTGTTAATTGGGTCTTTCCTTTGACATTTAGAGAAGCTCTTCTTTCTTGGAGCGGGTCCTTTGTGGGGAAAAAACATAAAAACTCGATGAACCCTCTCATAATCTTTGGACTATTTGGCGAAAGGAACAGCATTTGTGGTTCAACAACAATGTTTTCAAATTTCAAAGGATGAAATCTTTCTTTTCTTTATAATTTTTGGTCTCTGACATATTTGTATATCAGGACAAGCCTAGTTCTTTGATAGAGTTTTTGTCTCGACGTGTAGATGAGGCTAGTTTGTTGGGTATAGGTGTGGCCGGTGAGTTCTTTGGTTCCTTTGTCCCCCTCAGGGTCCTTGCCTATAATTCTAGTATACCTATGGGCTTTCCGAGGTTTCCTTTTTGATGAATATATTTTGCCTTTTACTCATCAAAAAATGCAACTCCCCACCCCATTCCTGTGTGAAATCACCATAATAAACCCCAACCAAAATTATGCATAAAACAGAAGCCTCTTGTTTTTGCTCCTTCCCTTTAATTTTCATTTTCTCCCTGACCAGAATGAACTTCAGAAAACTTCATATTGGGTGATAAAGTATGTCAACCAAAGCCACTAACAAATTATTCTTGAAAGCAAATTATGTTGGCTAATTAAACTGAACACCAAATAGGAACTATTATATGCTCTAAAACAAAAATGTAGAATTCCTTTAAGCTAAATAGTTTTTATAGACCTTTTAAGCTAAATATTTGAAGTTTTAAAATATCATCTATGTTCATAATCTCTAAGGAGTAAACTTGGAAATGGAGCATCGTTTCCACATTGTTGACTCACACCAGATTTTCAGTATTTTTTCTCGATGAATATGATTAACCCTCACAGTTGGGCATTTTAAAACAATATTCATGCACCAAAAGGCTAGTGAAGAGTATCCAGTTACTCAAGGGCAAGTGAAGACCATCCTAGTTACTCAAGGAAAATACAACCAATCAAATTCCTTCTCATTTTCACCTATTAAGAAAAAATGACAGCCTAAAATCTTGAGTCACTGATCAACTGGACCACAATGTTAAATTCTTAAGGTGCGTGTCATGACTAAGGGTTAGGATAAGGAATATTTGTACTGAAATCAAATTGCATGAAACCGTTGAAATATATATTTATAGGAATTGAAATCTCATATATGAAATAACCAATCAAAGAGAAGGAAGCAGGGGAAAATGGAACTATACTTGCCTGCTCAACTAAATGTTCCTTGAAGGACCCCCGCATATGCTAGGAGTCAGGCCAGTTACTTAAGAAATTCATTCTCTGGCCTGTAACAGGAGATGGTGACCAATATGGAATGTAATAATTATTATCTTGATAGACCAAGCAGAATATCATGCATCAGAGCACAAAGAAATAAGACAAGATCATATATCCAAATGATTGGTAGTTTTAGTCTTTAAGGATACAAAGTACTGATCAAACTAGTTAGTTTCCCCATTCATAAATTTGTACTCTATATGAAGGAGATTTTAAAATTTTTACATGAAACAAGTTAAAATGCCAGGAGAACAGAACTTCATCAATTTGGATGCGGATATGCTTTAAATCCGAAATTTTCAATGTGACATCCATGCCCAAGCTCGAGAAAGAACTTCAACTCAGCACTTCAAAAATGTCGTTAAATCCACCAAGAATAAGGATTCAGATGCACAAGATACTTAAAATCCCACTAAAAGAAAATGAAAAGAACGCCAATTATACTAATATAATCCAACACTTAAAAAAAAAAATCAAAATTCAAAGAAACCACAACAAACTAATATTTTCATAACTTTGATATACCTCTAAGAGGAAGTCACACAGTAGTACTAAGATAAAGACCATTCAGACTGTTGTCCACTAAATAAGTCATTTGATAGCTACTGGGGTAGTTCAAGCGAAAAAAAAACAAAGGAAAAACTAACAAGTAAGAAGCAATCACTTATACTGAGACTCACCAGCGGAGGGCTTCTTGCTGTCCTCCTCCGATAAATCGGACAAAAGCGACCTCAAATTCTCAAATGAAACTCCGCCAATCTTCATATCCTTCTCCGCCTTCTCATCCATTTCTATAATCTTCATCAACCTCTCATTCAACTCCGTCAATGAAAACCATTTCTCTCCCCTCACCTCCGGTCGAAGATCCCTCAATTTCTCCCCCAGTTCCCTCACACCGTACGGCCTCAGAAACCCCATCTTCTTTTCCGTGCTCTCCGCCTCCTTCCCCTCTCTCATATCCTTCCCAGACAGCGACATGCGCAAAGCATTATCCGAACCTCCAATCACAACAGGTGACTGATCAAAGCACTGACTCACCGGCCGGAGCCTAAACTATCCTTAAAAAGCCGACAGCGACATCAGGTCTTTTTTCCCTTGTTCTGGCCGGCCTCATTAGGATTCAAGACTGGCCTGAGCTTCTTCAAGCTCTTCCTGAATAGAATCAAAAGAGGCCTACCCTGGGAAGCTTCTACAAGCCTAGAAAACTATTACATTGTCAGAGTGTCCTAAAGAATATTTACTGATCATATCCAACACCAGAATCAGAGATCATTATAATAAAACCATAGAGATTTTTTTTGAGTTTGCAAAAGAACACCAGAAACAGGGTAGATGAGTGGAGGAGGGAGGAGGAAGAGAGAATAAAGAGGGTTTCCTGAGGCTTGAGGTGGCTGTTTGAGGTTGTCACGACGTCCTTGAAGTCAAAAATTGAAGAAGATGATGATGGTGGTGGTGGTGGTGGTGGTGGTGGTGGTGGTGGAGTGCTGGCGTCGTCGGAGGTTGAGGAAGATGAGAAGAAGCGGTGGATGAAGGAAGGATTAGGGTTTCGGTTTGGGTTTCTGCGTACTATCCTCAGAGCCCTTGAAGCCATTAGGTTTCTGGGGCTTGGGGTTTCCGGCTGCTGCCTTCCTTCTACTACATTTTTATTTCATTTCTTCCGCCGCTGTAAGCTTTATATTGCACCTATGATATAACCTTTAATTATCATAGTTTTGTCCCATAATATTGTATTTAAAAAAAAATTACCAAAATATTTTGAAAGGGGAACAAATGTCCAAACCAACGTCTAGGCTACTTGGATAACATCTCAGCCAAACCTTAGTAATTGACTATAATTTAAAAAAAAAAAAGATTAAAATCGAAATTAGTGACTACGACTTTAACTTTTTTTAAAATCCAAAATCAGAAACATTAACTACTAAGTTTAACTTAAAATAGTTTCAAAACTCAGAGTCACTATAGCGTCATCAGGGGTTTTGATTTTAAATTTATTATATGAATTTCAAATAACCCACTTCCATTCAAATTACAACTAAAGTCATTGGCTAACAACAAAGCTTCTATTTCAAAGCACCACTCGCTGAATTACACAACAAAAGTCATTTAAAATTCAAAACTCTGACTTGGAATACACAACAAAGTCATTAACTCAACAAAGCCATTTCAATCAAAACCTTCCATTTGGAATGCACAACAAAGTCATTTCAAATTCAAACCCCACTTATCACAACAAACATTCATACATTTAAAAGGCAATTTAATAAGGTATGTTGTACAATATAAACATACATGATTTGAGTCCTGAATATTATAAAAAATAAAATTTAACATAAATATAAAACATATATCATCAATAATAATCCCAAAAAAGAATAAGGGGGCAAAATATTTTCAAGGGGGGAGGGTAAGGTCAGCATTCACTCTAGGCACACTCTAGGTCTGCCCATGCATATCAATGAGTGTCGCATGATGGAGGCTTTGTCTTTGTTTTAGGACGCCTAAAATACACAGCTATATGATCCGAAGGGGCTTATGTAATTTGAAATGGAACTGACTAAACTGATGGAGGAAAACTCGGTATTAGCGTGACACCACATCGCCTAGTCAGTATGCACCAAACTGGAACTAGGTGAATCATGGAGGCATCAATGTGGTGCAATGCGTGTCATGGTAAGGTGGTAGATGGTAGGACGATCTTAGGTATGGTGATATCTGATGTGGTGGCATCTAGGACTGGTGACATAGGAGATGGTAAACATGTTGTCACACCCCCAACCCCCGCCTAAGAGGAAGAAGGGGCGCGAGGCTAAACTAGGACTTTTTAGTTGCTTTTTCAAACATAGGTGTTTCCAAGTCTGATAACTAAATCAAAATACCATATACAGGATACAAAATAAAACTACCACCGTAAAGAGTGTTTATGTTGTCATTATTACAATTCAGCCCATTTACATATATATATACAACCCAGATTTACATAATCGAGCGTAGAATCACTGCATGATCATCAATAAAGGTCAGTACCACACACACAAGATCGCGACGCCTTCCTCCTCCCACCTACACAGATTAAAACCCGTGCTAAGCTTTACGCTTAAATGTGAACATACGACTTATATATGCACATGCATTGATACTCTCAGATAATAAGTATATAATGTAAGAACATATATACACAGCGTATATTAGAATCGTGATGAATTCACATAGCAAACGAACACATTCTCGCATCTATGCGCACTTTATACTTATCTAGATCTCCCGTAGGAGCTATAGAGCCATATTTATATTTTCAGAAATTCTTAAACATATAACTTATGTTTACGTATACTGTAGGTACTACAAAGCTTATTCTTTAACCTTATTCGTTATTCAGACTCTTATCATATAACTGTTTGACTACCCATCATATAACTACTGATTACCTAGGACCGCACTAGAAATGAGTAGACACGCACAATAAGCACCAAGATACGCAGATGCACTAGCGTGTCATAGCACAAAGCAGAGTGCCGAAACACTGGCGAGAACGTACTCATTCCAATGCACGTATGTCGTGAGCATTAGTAGGAGGTTGAAGACCGATCGTAACGTGTTTACCCACGTAATGTATGTCGAAGCATTAGCGTGGAGGTTACACTCGACGAACGCGGTCTCGCCACGCAATGGGCGTCGTAGCACTACAGAGTACCGGCTAATCGCACGTAACGTGCCTCGCCATGTAAACAAGTGTCATGTCATTCAACATCCGGGTCTTAGGATTCCTACAATTATATGTGCTCGCAGAACTTACTATCTTATAATGTGGGCATTATGTTTATTACTCATCTTCGCCTAGGCGGCAGGCAATGTGCGTTCTTTCACTTATTTTCATTTTTACTAACCCCGTTAATAATTTATTAGTGGTTCCTATATCTCTCAATGTGAATTTGAGCTAACAATGTAAGAATACCAAAATCGTGGTTACAGAAGCAAAGGGTACCTGCATTCACTAGATCGCGCCACTAAAATTGTTCTCGTGGGAGGTACTGTACCACTTTGTCTTGGTACCGATACCATTTTGGTTCTGCATAAGTGGTACCGGTACCACCCCTGTTTGGTACCATTACCAAGACGCGATTCTGCCCATAAATGGTAGATTTTACCATCTTGATTCCAACTTTTCATTCCATCCTACATCAAATTCCACCATGGAATCCCTCCAAAACAACTCCACAAACACTTATAATGGTGGTTTAGAATTTCTTAAACCAAACCCTAGCCAAAGAATCCAAGGATTCATATCAAAGTTCACAAATCTTTACAAAACCATAGAAATAGGAAGGATCCCATATATCCATTTGATAAACCAGGTTTTTCAACCTAACTTCCACAAATCAGGTTAGATGAATTCCTAACAAAACCCTAGAAATGGAAACAAAACTCTAGAAATGGAACAAAACTAATATCCATAGAAAACCCTAGCAATCCATACCCAAGTAGTTTCCATACAAATTCCATACTAAAATCCATACCTTTGTTCTTCTTCTTCTTCTTCCTCTTCCTCTTCTCTTCTCCTCTCTTCATCTTCACGTTTTGTTCTAGCAAAAAAAAAAATGAGACCAAATTTGGTCTTCACCCCTTTTTATATTAAAATTTTATTTTATTTGCTCTCAAGTCCTCATCTCTCCTTATTTACAAATCAAATTATGTTATTTCCATTTTAACCCATAGTCTTCTTATCTTATGACTTCTATGTCCCATTTTGACAAATTACAAATTTGTCCTTGTGTCTTGTAAAATTTCCGGGTTTCTCAATTTTCATGTTTCACATTTAAATTACGAAAAATTTAAATTTTGCCTACAGAATACCCTAAACATGTCGAAAACGATTAGGGTATATTTCAGGGTGTTACACATGTGGCCTTTAAAGGTAGAGATGTAAATGATAATGGTGGGATGGCATGTGGAGAAGTAGATGAGGGTGTGGAAGCCTCAGGTGCAAATGGAGTAGATGATTTAGATGGTGCCAACATCATCGTCTCATGTGTAGATTGGTCACCTCTCCCACCACCTCTCCCTCGACCTTGTATAGGTTGCATCCTAACTATAGTGAATGACATAGGAGGTCTAATGGATGGTACATATTGTAAAACCCGAGTAAATTTGATTTTTTCAAAAAAGGGTAAAACGATAAATTGTCGTTACAGTACAGGCTGCAAACTTGAAATTTTATAGATCTCGGATGATGAAACGAACCTCACCATTGGATTCGTCTCACAAAATCTAGTTAATCGAATTTAATTTATCGAATTTTGAGGTTATCGAAATTTTCACGATTTTCGAGGAGACGGTGTTGTCTAGTGAACCCCATAAAATGGGATTTTTGAGAAAAATCTTAAAAGTGGAGAAATAATTTAAGTAAAGTTCATTTTAAAATAAATTGAACTTAATCTTGTACGAAATAAATTGTTTCGAGACATAAACGGACCCGAGTAAGTCGAGGGCATATGGCACAAATACGGGCGTTTCCTAAGTCATGGATAAGGTTGCATAAAAGAGATTTTGGAGAAAAGGCTCATTCTTCTCGTTGTTTGGCAGAGAGAAAGCAGAGAGGAAAGGAGAAGCCAAAGACTTCTTTTGATGATCCACGGAGTTCCACAAATGTATCGCAGTACGAGCCAAGAACCAAAAAGTTCATCATCTCGACGAGGGCTACGCAAGTGGAGTACTGCAAAAACGAGGGATTTCTAAATTTAAAGATCCAGGCGAGTGAGACTTGGGAAATCAAAGTTTTCGGGCTTAGGAGATGTTCTTGAGACCTCCTTTGGTTCTACTACACTCTAAGAGGTAGGGGTTCTTCATACTTTGGTTTATTTCCAACCTTATGACTGTTTTAAGGGAGTTTGGTTGTATTGATGCCCTAAGGGGTTGTTTGGCCTAGTTTAAATAGATTTAATGGTCGTTTTACAACCCACTTGTGATTGATTTGGTAAATTGATTTGTGATTGTGTATAGTATGTCTTAAAAATTGTTTAGGGACTGTTTGGATTGAATAGAATAATCTGAATTGCTAAGGGCCTGTTTGGTCGATTTTGCGGCTAGTTTAAAGGCTCGTTTGGCCAGTTTTATGGCCAGTTTGGGGTTGTTGTGTGGGCTGTTTTTGTGAGCCTTTTATATGTCACATTTGGCCTTGAGAGTTAAAATTGTTATTACTTGATTTTGTAATAACATGATTTGGTTAATTGTTGTTTGATGAATATTGATATATGTGTGTTTATATATTGACATTGAACTGATAATTTGTTTTAAAGATTATATGCATATAATCTAATTGTCCATGATACTTGGTAAAATATATGAATTAAATTGTCCATATGGCATTCATCACATATGTGACATGACATTGACGTGCAATTGTGCATCACATTGCAAATGCATGTGGACATTGTATTTCATGGGTATGAGTGCATGGTTGAAATCAAACACCACATTCTGGGTGATCACGAGTAGTTCTGTGATAGCCGGGATAAAGTCCAACAGAGCCCATTCATCGCATGAAATGGAAAAACTCAGGTTCTGCAATAGCAAGAAGGGTTAGACACTCCCTCAAGTGAAAGACCTAGTATTGGTTCATACACTCTAACGGTGAAAGTCCAAAAAGTATAGGAAAGCGTATGGAGCCTGCGGTGAGACCTCGAAAATTCGTTGCCCGAAAAAGACACATGGTTTTGTATATGAAATGATCATTTGAGGTGTGACATCCAACAAGTTTTGGTTTATAAACAAATTAATTTTGTTTTAGAAATATCACGACGTAATCCATCAGTCACTGGATTTGATCACACACGGCATTACATCAGGTGACGAGCTCAGAAAGCACTCGAGGTATGGTGCATGAGTGAGTCTCATCTCATTTCATAGCATGGTATGTAGAATTCCAACCTAGAATTTGCATATTCTTACTTGAAATTGTTGATGTGAATGTGGATTGTCAAAGGTGAATATTGCATGTGCACTTAGGTGGGGAGTAACCTCTGTAGGAATTACTCAACTGGGCGTGGCTCACCTTATGCGGGAAAAACATTTCAGGTGCGAGATATACACCGGTGGGTGGCTCTCATTCGGGACTGTATGGTAATAAAAGCCGACTTGTGGCTTTTATAATTATTTTTGTAAAATTTTTGGAACAAACTAGTTTTGACACGTGACCTTACAGAAAAGAGTCAGAATTGAACCTATATGGAATGTTTTATTGAGCAATTTTACATGTTTTTATATGAATGGATAAATGGGCCAAATGTTATCAATTTTTACTTCATAAATGGACCTGTGTTGCATCATTGTGTTATACTGGGCCTGATGGGTCATGTAATCAGATATTGTGTAGGTTGGGTTTTGATAAGGTCGTCCCTCGCACCCGACCCGATCCGGACGCGACTCAGTTTTACCATATATACATTTTCGAATATTGTAGAAATAAATGTCGTATAAACATTTCGATTAAAGAGGGCCCACCGTTTTGTCAATTAACACTTTCATTCAATATGGCATGTCTGTCATTTCAACATTATCATTTACAAAACATTATCAGAGTTCATCTCCACAAATAAATCAAATATGTTCTTCCCATGAAAACTTATACATTTTTGGTTTCATTACAAAAATGATCAAATAATGTCATGGGATGAAATGTATGCATGAGACGAAGCGTTTACCTATACTCCGCATGATTCAACGATGAATCTGAACTCAGCGGTCCTTGCTCTTGTCCCTAATCAATCAGTACGTGTGCGATGATAAAAACAACGCGCTAAGCATTTTCATGCTTAGTGGTTCTATGCGATTCTCTCTTCATTTCAATTAAACACAAATATGCTTTTCTGGAAAACAAATTGTTTTGGGCAATAATTTCAATAGTCCATGCAATATATATTATATATATGTGCTTATTTCACATACTTTCATTTGTAAATCATTTAATCACTTCAAAGTATACAATTTCATATGCAATATTTCATTCGAAATTCAAATCATGCATTTCATACATTTACTTAAAATTTCGCCCTTAAACGAATTTAACCATTTCTTTAGTGCCTAGGATAGCGGAATCACCTAGCATTCAGCCCCGCCTCGGATCGCAGCGCAGCAAACATTTTATAACAGCACGGGTCCCGCTGACTGCTGACTAGTTATTTAAAAATCATTAGGTGGTACATCATCGATACTATCCCATCGACTATATCTAAGATGCCACTATATTTCATTTCATTCATAGTATTACTAGTTTGACCCTTATTGGTATACTAATCTATCCTTAGCTCGAATATGACGGATAACATTCTATTAAGGGCATTAAAACTCAGTCATAATAATTTACAATATTGTATATACATTTATTGTGACGCCCCAAAACCCGGGGGTCCGTTGACTACTCGCCAACTCCTACGGAATATTCCGTGAATGCTCGTGACCCGACATCTCTCACGAAAATCGGGCAGAGTCTCCTTTGTACGGGGAGCTCTACCCATAGTACATAACCTGTCCCAAACATCATCATAAGACATATCCATGAGCAAAACGGTCACTTGGGCCCACATAACAATACTCAACAAAATATATCCCAACTATATACAATAGTTTCAAGAGTTAAGAAATTACTCTTATACAAACATATATTAAAATTCTAGAATTCTAATACATGTCTCCAACTAAAACACCAAAGCCACAACTCCTAATTTCTTCAAAACTCCGGGCTTCTAGATGAGCCGCTCTCCCTCCAACGCTCCCCTCGTATCTCGAAATATGTTCCTCACCGTAGAGCTAATGCCTAGTAAGAACCACCCTAAATGGGTTACTTCTCCACCTAAGTGCATATGCAATGCTCCAATGTAAACACACTCAAGTAATCACGATCTTACTGGAACGCCTACACGCCATCCCCATGTCTCGGTCCTCACCGACTCTCACACTCGCTCTAAGCCATGTATGAGAAAAATAATCATTTTCAAACAAAACCCGCATATTATTGAAAATACACCAACGAACGCGTCAAGAAAATTACATAGACTACCCTCCGAGGCGAATGTGTCGAGAACTCGAGTCAGCTATGGTCTTCATCCGAAGTGATCTCATTGACTGCCTCCCAACCCCATTCTTCTGGAAATCATCTCGTGGAAATTTTCAACCATTTTCATTTTTCTAGAAAATCCATGTCATGCACACACACCTAGTTTTTAGGTTACCCCACAGAGGCGTAGTTCAATTACGCTATTTCAACACAATTCATATAACACATGCAAATATATCATCATGCATATATTTACATAATTTAAATCACATAAACATGCTATGCAATTTCACAATCCATTACACCAAAATTAGCTCACGTGGGCTAATTTACACACGAGCAATTCGGGATGAATTAATTCAACCAAACACATTTTCACAAAAATTATTTCACAGGAACACTATTCACGTGAACAAGGAAAAACCCCTGCTGTCGCTCACTACTAATCATCCAACATCTGCTCCACATCGTGGAACCCAAAATCCATGGCCATTTCCTACTTATACACACCACAATACCATTTATAGCACAATTATACCATGAACAACCTTAACAATCCGTGAGAAATACCCGGGATCGTCCAAATGGGTTTCTAAAACTTCCACACCTCGGTTCCAAGATTTGGGATCGACCAAACGGCCGTTCAAGGCCTCAAACCAACCGAAACATCAACAAAACACTTAAACAAAGTGTAACTTCAAGTAGGATAAAACCCCTACCTCACGGAGTTTGTTGAAACTCCTTAAAACCGGAGCCCATGTGTAGGCCTCGCCACGTAGAGCAACCTTCCTTCTTGTCCCGAAGAATCTCGACGCTCTGACGCCTGCACTTCGAGAGAAGCCACACTCTCTCTCACTAGGTTTTGAAAAACAAAGCTCATTGTATCTCCATTCGCTCTTCACATTTTTGGCTTCCTTTTTGATGTAAGAGACAACACTATTCTCTATTTCGTCCTATTATCATTTAAGAATTTCAATAATGCCAACTATGTTCCCAAGCTTTGGATTTTTGACATTTGACACTATCTCGGCGTTCCATTTCCATCATTTCTCTACTCATGCAACATAAGTAACATGAGTACATGTTATAAGTGACTTTCGTCACATCACATGTCATTTTACGGCACTCGATACGCAATGCCTCGAAAAACATGTCAATTCCTACTGTCTCGGAATTCGACGTGTTAGCTAGATTTCGCGAGACGGTGAAATCCGTTTCATCATCCGAGATCTAGAAAAATTTTGGGTTTTGTCCGAAATTACGATTTTACCCTTTTTCCAGAAATTGGAATTTTCTCGGGTCTTACATTTATACTCAAATAATACATTTTGATGCTCATGCAATTTTTTTAAGGCAATGCATTTGAAATTAATTTTCCCAAATCGCTTAAAACAAATCACATATGCAATTTTCTTGAAAATAATTTCAACCAACAATCACAAAACTTGAAATAAGAAGAGAGGTATGGAGAACAAACCCAAAAAGGTTGTCGCTCTTCGATTCCTATCCTCATAATCCCGTTTCGTCAGTTTCTCGTCTCAACCCCTAATCCATCACAATTGTATAAACAATATTAGTTGGCTTATTTAGGTTTCTAGTCAGGGTTGTTTTCTACCCAACTTCCTTCAAGTAAAATTTTCTGGGAACAAATGAGTCACATTTTATTAGAGAAGTGCTTTAAAGGCAATCGCCATTAGCACTTATCAGGTATTTAAATAAATATATATTATTATAATATGTCGTGCTTCTTCGTTAATTCCGATATTCATATGTCAATCGACATGTATCTTTAATCGAATTAATGAAGTCTATGATACATAACATAACATGAAGAAATCATGATGAGATCATGATAATAAGATTCCTATCATGTGCAATTATGTTAGTGTCTAAATTATCCCTAGCCATAGGATCAATGCTGACTACATTACTCGATCTCAGATTGTGCACTGTTACGTCATACTCCTTGGATTGAATCGTACAATAGATCTTATAAATCGTAATCAAGAATTGGATCGAGTTGGCGTGTGGATGCTTGCTATGGGTAAGTTTAAGTGACATCTGAGGCCTACATGAGATAATCATACGGATCATCTATTTAATGTATTACTGGTCTATCATAAACAATGCAGCAAGTATCCTAGACTTGAGGTGCTCAGATATCTTGATGTTGATTCAGACTTTTGACTCAACTACACGCTTCAGGGGATCGCCATCGATGAGGATCAAGTATGCCTGGTGTCTCTGAGGTAATTGAGTGACAACAAAGGATCGCTAATTCCCAATAAAGGGAGAGTATACTAAGGCCCTTATCTAATCATTATTCGAGAATCTCCGGCCATAGAAAAATGCCTGAGGAGCATCTTCAAGTGCAAAGGCTGAAAGTGATGAACTGGGACAAGATAAAATATCATTTAGGCTAGGTGTGACATAGCCAGTCTAATGGGAGCTACACATTGTCCATGCTCTAAACCAAGTAGGGTATAGTTTGGTGAAAGGACGAATTGCACGATATTTGTCTATGGGAAGGGTATGCAATCAGACCACTAACTCTCTGGTCAATTGGGGGTCATGACATGTTTCTAGATACTAATCTTGACTTGCTTAATTCAATGGTTGAATAAAGTGGCCAACATAACCGGATCCTAATGGGTCACACACTGTAAGAGGTTGATATGAAATGGATTTCACTGATGTGATCCAACATAGAGGAAGCACTCATGAATGAAATGTCACGATTAGTGGAATTCTCGTTTGAGTTTCAATACTTAAAGAGATAATAGGTTCGGGGCTTGTTCTGGCCAGCCAAGGGAAACCCATAACGCACGGGATGGGTGTAACCTATCATCACTTAGAGTGGGGGCTTTTTGTTCATTTCACAGGATAGGTTTTTCCTATAAAAGGAACCTATGGAAACCCTAATAGCATGATGACCTTTTGAGAGAAAAGGGAGTTCATGAGAAAAAGAAAAACTTGCTCTCATCTCCAAGAAAGTGTTCGTAGATCGAGATACCTGTTTTCGCTTCCTTCTGATCTGACTCAAGCAATAACGGACCTTTTCCGAGACTGTTACCTTCGGAGGTCATCGCCCACTCCTTCATGCGGACACTGCTAGAGTGCTTAACCTAAGATTTGGTTCACTTTGGTCTAAAGCTGCCCAGACCACTAGCCGTTTTGGAACCGACACAAGGTAATCCTACACCCTTCTCTTTGTTATAAAATAGGTTTTTGATGCTACTAGGGTCCTCGACGGGCTCTTGTCAGATTTTTTTTTTTTTGCCGCTATTGGCAAGTGCTACACCACGAAACTCCTTCAATGGTGTTAGAAAATCTCAGGTGCATCAAAACTCCGCTTATTATTGAGAGTTTTCGGTTTTTGGTACCCATGTTTTCAAAGGTTTCGAAAATGAGATTTTTGGTATGAAAAGGTTTAAATCCAAGATGTTCTTGCTATATATTACGATAGATATCTAGGATGGTTAGTATGAAGAAGGAACAACTTGGAAGTATGTAAAAGTCCCAAAGATTGGATTTTTGCAACTTTCTCGTAGTAGGAAAACCCAGCAACGTCGTGACGTTCGTGTTCAACGTCGCGACGTTGCTCATAAATTTCTAGCAACGTCGCGATGTTAGCTAAGAACGTCACGACGTTGTTCATTCGAACCCAGAATGTCTCGATGTTTTGATGTTGCAACGTGACTTGACATGACATGATGTGACGTGACATGACATGATGTGACTTGAAGTGACTTGACATGATGTTTGAACCAAACACTCCCAATGTCGCGACGTGGTGACATCGCAACGTAAGGATATGCCAACTTGGCGACGTTTCAACATCGCGACGCAGACGCCTCCAACGCCACGACGCGGAAGGCTGGCGGGTTTTGAACCTCAAACACGCCGCAACATTCTGACTGGGCGACGAGACAACGCTTCATGTTGATACGTCGCCGGGTTAAGGATCGCCGTGCCTTGTTTAATTTCCTTTCGTATGGTTTTGCACAAGTCAATACACTACTTTATGTGTTTGAAATAGAAATGCGAAGTTAAAAACTAAACCGCGGCTCAGCCTTTAAAATTTATGGAATCACAGATTTTGAAACCATGTTGAAGCAATTAGAGAGAATTTCTGACAAAACGTTATTTTGAAAAAATTATGGTTCAAGTGTTGAATTGGGAATAATGGTTCAAGCAGGTGTTGAACCAATGGGGAGTTAAATAGGGTTTACGATTCAAGAAGTTGAATCGGGTTCATGATTCAAGAAGTTGAATCGGGTTCATGATTCAAGATGTTGAATCAGATTTGTTCAAGTGTTGAATAAAAGGGGTTATTTGTTCAAGTGTTGAATGAAAAGGATGTAGGACAATTTTATTTCAAGTGTTGAATTGAAGTCATTGTTCAAATGTTGAACAAAACAAAATGTATCAATTTTATTTCAAGTGTTGAAAAACCTTTAATGTGCTTTTTCAAATCACGGGTACCATTACCTTCAACTCTCGATGGATCAAGCATTTGGAGAATGCATGTTTAAGGGTGTATGTTAGCATGATGGATGATTATGGGACGCTGGTCTAATGGTGATCGAAGCATACCGCATTTTGATTATTATTTCTTCTCGATAAATATAGCCTGTGGTGTCCCCTCGCCTCTCTCTAAATTCTCTATACTTTCTTCCTCATCTAAATCCCCTCAAATGTAACTCGAGGTATTCTCATATTAAATGTATGTAATTAGATTACATGTGATTGTGATAAGTCAAGAAGATGCAAAGGGAAAAAGAAGTGTGGAGTATGAACCAAGAAAGAAGACTTAAAGATTGTAAATTTGATTTAATTTTAAAGGGTCAGAATAATCATGCATGTCCCTAGTTTGATTCCAGTCAATTCCATTATGGCTCATGGAATTGATTTTTAGATGTCCATGATCATGCCATATAGTTAGAGTAACTATCCTATAATTTCATGAGAGATGAATGGATAATGCATGCTAATAAAAGGATGAGACTTAACTAAAGAAAACCCTCAATTATTAATATTAAGGCTAACATCTTCCACTAATATGGCCTGAACGAGAGTTCCTTTTGGAGATTGAGGTTGTTGGGTAAACCCAAGCCTTCCTCCACAAGAGCATGTTCTATCCATGGAAATGAGTTTTCCGATCGCGGGCTCCGCTCAACTAGACTCATTACTATTGGTAAACTCAAGGTTAATGATGGATAGAGACGAAATTGGTTAAGATATTACAAGATGTACACATATCATGAGTCGATAACCCAAAGGATAGTGCAAAATCAAATTGATAGCAAATCGATTCATGGTCAGACGGATTGCAAATCGAATAATTATTGATTTAAGATGGCTTGTTGGGTAAACCCAAGGTCACTCAAAGTGATATCGATTCTTGAATTATGACAAAATGCAATCGGGTAAGGAACAAGGATACCTACCATTTTGACCCGAGATAGCTTGTTGGGTAAACCCAAGGGATATCGACCCGTTAGGAGAATCTCCATATAGGTTTATCTCGAATCAATAGTAAGGGCTATGGATTCGCAATAAAATAGTGGGAGCCATAATGTGTGATTATCAAGTTGTAATAATTATGCATTTTTAAGGACAATCTAACATAATCTCTTTTACATCTAGGTTATAAGAATCAAACCATGTCAACGAATGTGAACGTGCAAACGATAATGGATGATAAAATATTGATCGGGCCTAACTTTTTGGACTGGCTAAAGAATTTGAGAATAGTTCTCAAAGAAGAAAAAATAACCTATGTCATTGTTGAGCCAATCCCTGAATCCCTAACTGCTGATGCACCTGAAAGTGTTCAGAATGCTTATAAGAAACACTTGGTTGATAGTGCGAGGGCAGGATTGTTTATCCACACCTCCATGTCACCTGAGTTTCAGAAGCGATATAAGACTGAGGATGCATATTCCATAGTGCGCCATCTAAGGGAACATTATAATGAGCAGGCGGCCATTGAAGGGTTCAAAGTCGCAAGGCTTCTTTTTGGTTCCAAGATGAAGGTGGGGACGTCTCTAGTGCAGTGTGCGCTGCAGATGTACAATCACATTAAGAGGTTGGATCAATTGGGTCATTGGATGGATCTTGAATTGAGAATAGACTTGATTCTGGCAAGGTTACCTGATAGTTTTTCACAGTTTGTGCTTAACTATGAGATGGTCAATAAGGCACCTACCATACCCGAATTGATCAACGTACTCGAAATGGCTGAGGGAAAAATGGCTAAGAAGAAAGGTAAAGAGACTACCCCAAAAGAGAGACATCCTCAGCGGTATTTTCTTCCATTGTGGTCAAGATGGCCATTGGAAGAGGAACTGCAAGGCTTACTTGGAGTCGAAGAACAAGGTGGCATGTGATGCACCATCTTCTTCAGGTATTTATGTCATTACGATTAATACTATTTCTCTTAACAGAATATGGGTATGTGATACCAGTTGTGGCTCATACATATGGGTTGATATGCAGGGCCTTAGAGACAGTAGGAAGCTCACAAAGGGAGAGTTCGACCTTCGTATTGGTAATGGTGCAAGAGTTGCGGCTGTTGCCAATGGGGCTTATGTTTTGAACCTCCTTTGTGTTTTTGTTTAAATTTGGAAGATTGCTATTATGTCCTAGCATAGACAAAGAACAATATTTTGGTTTCATATTTTGAACAAAAGGAATTTATGTAATTTTGTGACAATGGTTGTCACATTATGATGTCAATTATGCTAGTGGAACATTAAAGCAATGGGACTTACATATTGGATATGTTCATTCAAATTTAAATGTTAATGACTATAAAAGGGTCAAAGAGAGATAATCTGAAATCATCTCACACATGGCATTGTCGCTTTCGCCCCGCAAATGAGAGACACATGACTGAGTTGCACAGTTCACGTAGCTTAGTGTCATTTGATTGTGAATCATTTGACAACTGTGAATCTTACTTGTTAGGCAAAGATGACAGGGTTACCCTTTAAGGGAAAGGGTGAATGCACATACGGACTATTAGACCTAATACATATTGATGTATGTGGTCCTATGTCTGTGCCTGCTAGAGGTGATTATGTATACTTCATAACCTTCATCAATAACCATTCACGATATGGGTACTTTTATCTCATAAAGTATAAGTCTGAGGCCTTTGAAAGGTTCAAAGAATTCAGAAATGAGGTAGAGAAACAACTTGGGAGAAGTATAAAATCACTTATCTTAGATTGAGGTGGTCAGTACTTAAGCTAAGTGTTTCTGGATTGTCTCAGGGACAATGGGATTTTGTCCTAATGGACTCCACCTTACATGCCACAACATAATGGTGTGGCTGAGAGAAGGAACCGAACCTTGTAAGACATGGTAAGGTCAAGGATGGGCAAGGCAGATCTACTCAAGTCAATTTAAGGGTATGCACATGAGACTATTATTTAAGTGTTAAACAAGGTCGAATCAAAGTTGGTTGTGGTTACTCCATATGGGATATGGACTAATAAGGATCCTTGTTTTTCTCACCTGAATATATGGGGTTATCCTGCTTAGAATAAGCAAACTCTGTCAGACAAAGCTAGAGGTTAAATTTGATAGGTGTCTATTTTTAGGATATCCTGGCTGAAGTTTCGGATATCGTTTACAAAAACTCGAACAAAGGTTGTTTGTTTCCAAAGCATGCTGTCCTCTTAGAAAGAGTTTCTCTTGAGAGAAGACAGTGGGAGCAATGATGAACTTGGTGAAGTTCAAAGTGCTTAAATAAACATAGATCAAATGACTTAATTTAAGGATGTTATTCATGGTGATGAAGTAACAACAAATCCTTCTCAAAACACAAGCACATCATATTAATGGTAGGATACGTACTGTTCTAAAGAAATATAGATTTCTCAATAGTGAATTTTGGAACGTATTGCTCACAAAGATTGATGAGCCTACTACCCATGATGAAACTCTGAGTAACTCAGAACTTGACACATGACTTGAAACTATGAAGTCAAGGATGGATTCCATGTGAATTGACCAAGAAGGGATTTTTTGCTGATGCACCCAAAGGATAAACCAAGTGCAAGTGGATCTTTAAGAAGAAGAATGACATGGAAGGTAATGTGATTACCTATAAAGCTAGGCTTTTGGCTAAGGGTTATCGTAAAAAACAAGGAGTTGAATATGACGAGATTTTCCGTCCAGTAGCTATGCTTAAATCCATAAGAATACTCCTAGCCATCGCGCTCATCAGATTTTCATGAGATATGGAAAATGGATGTGAAGATAGCTTTCCTCAATAGAAGCCTAACCGAGAAGGTGTATATGATACAACCTGAAGGCTTCACATTTGAAAGTGGCAGTAAAATTTTCAAACTTCAGAGATCCATTTATGGGTTGAAGTTAACATTTAGGAGTTGGAATATCCGATTTAAGGTGGAAATCAAAGAGTTTGATTTTTTCACGAAAATGCGGATGAGCCGTATGTATATAAGAAGGAAAGTGGAAGTGTAGTCGTATTCCTAGTGTTATATGTGGATGACATATTACTTAGTGGAAATGACGTCTCATTGGTAAAATTGGTCAATATGATATTATAGTTACAATCTATAGATATAATTGTTGTCCAGGTACAATCTCCATGAAAGACCTTGGAGAAGCGACCTACATATTGGGGATAAAGACCTATAGAGATAGATCTAAAAGGTTGCTTAGTCTTTCATAGTCTACATACATAGACAAGATGCTGAAGATGTTTAGCATGGAGCAGTCCAAGAGAGGATATGTCCCCATGATTAGTGGGATCACGCTCTCGAAGTCTCTATGTTCGTAGACATAAGATGAGAGGACACGCATGAGTAAGATACCATATGCTTCGGCTATAGGATATATCATGCACTTTGTGTTATGTACTATACCCGACGTATCATATGCTTTGAGAGTCACGAGCAGATGCGAGTTTGACCAAGGTGAGGGTCATCGGGTGACTATCAAGGATATCCTTACATTTGAGAAAGACTCCGAGGAATATTCTTGATTAAAAGATGGGCATCTATATAAGACGTTGATCTCGATCGAGATGACCTGACCCTCAATCAAAAGGTAAAAGTTCATGTTGAATGATGACACAATCAATTGGAAGAGATCCAAGCAAGAGATGATTGTGGATTCTATAACTTAATCAGAGTAGATCGTTGCTTCCGATGGTAGCTTAAGGAAAAGGTTTGGACAAGTTAGTTCATTTGTGAACTACAAGTGGTCTCTTACATTGTTGATCCGATACTAATGTGTTGGGATAATGATGGAGCCATTGCCAAAACTAAAGGAACCACAAATTTCATCAGTCTAAACAAGCACTCATGATATTTAATTTGAGAAATCATCAGACCGTGATGTGTAAAGATAGAGATATGCCTATACCGGGGTCGAATCCATCCGACTTAGCGGCTTCACTTCCCATAAGGCTTTACAATTCTCATAAATTTGCCAAAGGTATGAGATACAAAGGCAATTGGCTTTAGCGCAAGTGGGAGTTTGTTAGAGAAGTGCTCTAAAGGCAATCACCATTAGCACTTATTGTATGCACAACATATTATTTAATATGTCAGGCTTCTTCGTTAATTTGGTATTCATACGTTGAATTGATATTGATCTTTAATCGAATTGATGAAGTCCATGATACATAACATAGCATAAAGGAAATCATGATGGGATCATGATAATAAGATTCCTATCATGTGCAATTATGTTAGTGTCTAAATTATCCCTAGTCATAGAATCAACAAGACTTGACATTGTTGATCCGGATAGACTAGTACATGTCATACTCCTTGATTGGATCAAGCAGTAGATCTTATAAACTGTGGATCAAAAGAGTCGATCGAGTCATTTGGTGGATGCTTCGATAAGAGTATTAAGTACATCGGAGACCTAATGAGACAATCATATGGATCATCTATTTAAATGTAGATGATTGGTTTCACATACATCGGTGCAAGTATCCTTAAACCAGGTGCTTAAGGATATTCGATGCCGATCTTCAGACTTTAACCTCAATCCACGCCGCTTCAGGGGGTCGCCATCGATGAGGATCAGTATAGTTTGAGGTGTTCTGTGTACCGAAAGTAGCCAACAAAGGATTCGCCACTCCCAATATTGGGAAAGTATACCTAAGGCCTCTTGCCTAATCATTATCAGAATCTCCGGTTATAGTGAAAATGCCTGGCGGGAAGTGTCTTCGCGCATGCTGCTGAGTGATGAACTGGGACAAGATCAAATGTCACTGGCTAGGTGTACAGCCACCTAGTGAGCTACACATTGTCCATACTCCGAACCAAGTAGGTATAGTTTGATGAAAGGAAAGATCGGCACGATATTTGTCTATGGGAAGGCATGCAATCACCACCGACTTCCCCACAATCGGGGTCATGACGTTGTTTCTAGATACCAATTCACTTGTTTAATTCAATGGTTGAATCAAGAGCCAACATAATCGAAATTTTTGAATGGGTCAAGCACACTTAGAAGAGTGGGCTGGATATGAAATGGATTCGGGATGTGATCCAAATATGGTGATTTAATTCTCATGAATGAAATGCTCACAGATTAGCACTCGGGTTCAAAGTCACACTTAAAGCAGATAATAGGCTCGCTTGTACCCTAGCTTAGGCCGTGGGAATTTCCGCCATAACGCACGGGGATGCGTGGAACTCATCATCACTTAGCGAGGAGCTGTCATTTTCACGTGATGTGGTTTTCCTATAAAGGAACCTATGGAAACCCTAATAGCATGATGACCTTTTGAGAGAAAAGGGAGTTCATGAGAAAGAAACTTGCCTCATCTCAAGAAAGTGTTCTGTAGGATTGAGAGACCTTGCTATTTCATCTTCTAGGACGGACTGGGGAAGCAGCACCAAGACCTTTCCGAGACCGTTGCCTCGAGGTCAGTTTCGCTCCACCTTCGGTGGATACCATTAGAGGCAAACCTAGGACTTGGTCTTAATTTTGCCCAAAGTTGACCTCGACCACTAGCCTCGCTTTGGAACCGACACAAGGTAATCCTACACCCTTCTTGTTATAGAACAGGTTTTGAGGTTACTGTGGGTCCCTGGATGGGTTTGCTCTTTGATTTTTTTTGTTTTTCCGCTACAACTAGCAAGTGTTGCCACCCACAAAACCCTTCACATTTTACCCAACTTCCTTCAAGTCCATTGTTCCCTTATAATAAAAACACCCACAAAACCCTTCACATTTTACCTAACTTTCTTCAAGTCCATTGTTCCCCTATAATAAAAACACCCACAAAACCCTTCACATTTTACCCAACTTCCTTCAAGTCCATTGTTCCCCTATAAATATATTTTATTCAGAAATTGGAATCATCAAATTTGGAGCACTGAAATTCAAGATATGTTCAAAACAACCGGAACTATTATATTTTCAAAACATAACTAGAATTTTCTTGAAAATAGAGCTTCACTTTGACGAATTTCTGGGTCCAATGGGGTCTGAATTTGAATACACTTATTTCAAAGATATTTATTATCCTAGAAGTCTAATTTATCTAGAAATTTGAATCACTCAATTTGGATGAGTGAAACTCAACTTATAGCCTAAATACCAAAACTGTTCCAAAACACCAAAACTGTACCAAATTGAACTAGAATTTGCCTGAAAACAGAGCCTCAATTTGATGAATGTCTGGGTCCAATGGGGTCCAAATTTGAATACACTTATTTCAAGAAAATTTGTTCTTCTAGAAGTTTAGTTTACCTAGAAATTTGAATCACTCAATTTGGATGAGTAATGGCCAAAACAAAAATATGGGTTTTGGAAAATTTTGATAGCATCTCCCCTAAACCCCAACATTTCCTTTATACAAAAATTCCTCAAAACTAATCCTAATCAAAGAAAAAAGGCTGCTTGAACTCTAACTCAAACATATACATACCGAATCATGGTTTTAACAATCCAAATACAATCAAAGAGGGAGTTAGGAGGGTTCCTAACGAAAAAATGGGATAATCCATACCTTGCTTTCTTCTTAAAATCTTTGAATCAAGATTCCTTTTTCTTCTATTTTCTTGCAAAACTTTGAACAAATGGAGAACAATCACCAACAATAGCTCTTCTCAAGAACCCATAACCCTAGCTCTCTCTCCCTTTTCCATAACGTGAAATGCCCAATTCTAAGACCAAATTTGGTCTTATCCTATTTCATGTATAAGGCCTTGTTTGGCAAATCTTATTTTTGCTTAAGTTTTCCATTTTTGCATTAAAGTCCTTCATTTCATTTCTATTTGGTACAACAACTATCACATTTCCTATTTTGGCATATACTCTTCTCTTTTCATTTATGACCCTCAGTCCTCATTTTCGACATTTTAATACCTCTAACTCGACTCGTATTAATTTCTGCTTTGTTTTTATTTTTTCACTTAGCATTTAAATTCCCAAAAATTCAAATTTAACTTAAAGTACCTAAACATATCATTAAATTAACCTCTATTTTCTTATCACTTAAACCAATAAAATATCGAATAAATAAAATAAAATTTATAATAAAGAAAAAATGCTATAAAGTAAAATAATAGAACCAAATACTATTTTCGGGACGCTTATGAGAGCTCCCCGCATGTTAAGACTCATCCGATTGGTTAAATTATGGATCTCATGAATGGGACACACCAACAGGTACTGAAATACACGATATTCAGGGCATCATGCAAGCTGAAGGCAGGATCAATGGGATTCCTGGATATCGGGGGCGCACACATATGATGTACATGTCTCCTCATCATGTGCATAAATGCAATGCTCCTCTCTAATAAGGCGTAAAACTGATGTAGCAATCTGATGAATGTCATATACCTAGCCTGAAGTAGCCCCACTGGATCTACTAGCAATGTCAACCACCCTAGTGATCTACAAAACAAACCAAACATTTGAAAATGATTATCTATTCATTCAAATTTGAAAAATAATTGAGAATTTAAAGACACTTACCAACAATTGTGATGTGGTGGCTATTTTATGGTACCTAATTTGATTCCTATGGAGTGGTGGTGTGATTAAACGTTGTGTAATACATCGATACCACTCCATATATGGATCATGAAAGTCCATAATGCCAGTCATAGGAGGTGATGTGGCGATGCACTTTGCATGCGTATCCTATAATGCAACGTAATGTGCATGATATGTCTCCTAATTGTACTTGGGTCGTCCTCGTCTATTAATGGAAAGTAGTTCTTGCTCTATTGAGCAAGATGGAGGTATCCCCTGATGAAGCCCAAACTAACGTAAGACTTACTCCGGTTGATGCCTCTCAACAATCTCAAAGCATATGAGTGGTGACATCGTTTGCCAAATCTCTTGATCAGCTAAACATATAACTAGAAAATTAGGAACTACCTCTCCAATGTATGGCTCCCATAACACCTACAAATATCCACTCTACGTCAATAATGTTAATGTGTTTATGACAAAATAATAAAGAATAATCTACAATTCTTGGTTAGGAGTATGTGCATCTAACTGGTCGATAAAAGGCCAGCACACTAGATGGGTTATTCGCCCATGATAAAGATACTCTCCACCTACACCCTGATGGATCACATGGCTTAGGCTCAGCCTTAGCATGTAATCCATGGTGTGCACCCTCAGCTGCTAAGCCATTAACTACATCATCACGTAACTTCTGAGTTATTGGAGGGGCTAATGGTCAATCAAAATCAGGTCGCCCCCACATGGAGTCTCTCCCAAGACCACGACTAGATAAAAAAACAATACTATATTATCATACTAATGATAGACTTTTAGATGAATGTGTGTGTTTGAAAAAAATTATCAATACCTATAACAATGTCATACATCTGGTAATATCAGTAGCATGATCTAAGCTCGCTCGACATAACTTCTTATATAAGTGTGCTAGAATTACACTACCCCAACTATAGGTAGATGTCTCCATCAAGTTTCGTAGTAGTGGGAGAAAACAGAGTTGGACATGCATATCCTTCTTGTTTGCAAATAGGGTGGATCCTAGTAATGCTAGGATGAAAGCTCATGCACTGTGATCTAGTGCCACATCATTTGCCTCTATTGGTGGAGTCAATAACTGCTGAGACAACCATCTTGTTGAAATGATCGATCCTCTAAGCTCAAATGGCGGTGGGATCACACTTAACAACTTATGACATAGCGATGACCAATTCAAGTCACATGTGCTAGTGACTAGTGTCCAAGGATACAAAGTCCCAAGATGATAGCAACATCCTGTAATGTGGTTGTCATCTCCCTAATAGGTAGGTAAAAGACGTGTGTCTCAAGAAGCCATCTCTTAACAAGACTAGTGATCAGTCCCTAGTAGAGTGTGACATGTCC
The DNA here is from genome assembly GCA_016808115.1 of Tetrastigma voinierianum. NCBI lineage: Eukaryota > Viridiplantae > Streptophyta > Magnoliopsida > Vitales > Vitaceae > Tetrastigma > Tetrastigma voinierianum. The sequence continues at coordinate 54,809 of JAEQBH010003992.1, forward strand.
GAGGCAGTACATACCATGAAAGTCCGACTGGATCACATAAGTGTTAGAGAAGTGCTCTAAAGGCAATCACCTTTAGTACTTATTGTACAATTTATATTCATTTATAATCAACTCGTCTTCATTAATCTAATATTCATACTTTGAATTGATATGACTGTAGCATTTTTCACCCGACCGATCGCTATCTAACCGGATTTGAGATGCTCATTTAATTCTTTATTTACTGTTTTATTAAATTTTGTTTTTCAAAAATGTCGCGACCTGAATCCCCAGTCCGACCTAAAGGATGGATTCAACCGAGCCCCGGCTTACTCCGACTGCCATTTATCTTATCGTTATTTGGCTTCAGCGCCATTTTGAGTTAGTGGTTTTCAATTACTTAAGCATTTTCAAATGGTAGGTACATAAGAATTTACTTATACAATTCGCTTAATAAATGGCGTATTCTTGCCTTTACAAATGATATACAAAACAATGTTCAAAGTTTAACTCTTTGAACACAAATGTCACACGTCAAAAAGAAATGATATGCATATGCATGCAGGTATATACTTATATACACGCGAACTTTCTATGACTCTACGCTTTCTGCTCTTAGCCTTCTTCTGGTTTATTCAAACTAAGATAGATAAAATTCTACATCGCCAAGCGCATTTTCATGCTTAGTGGTTCTATACAGTTTTATTCCAATTTTCAATTTAACTTGACATGCATTTATCATAAAATCATGCCTTTTATATCAGACTATACTCATGCTTATTCATTTTCACATGCTTTCACTTTACAAATCATTGATCATATCAAAATATGCATTTTCACATGCAACAAATTATTTAACTCAAATCATGAGATTCAAACATATACTCCCAAGGATGTATTTAGTTTACAAATCCCATTTACACTCATCACAGTTTGTTATTTCACTTTGTTTATACAATTCACATTCATGATGGATTCCGTTCAGTGAATCTCGTCATTTTATCATTCGGTAATGTGCTTACACATTTAACAATTTCGGTCTCCCATCATGATAGATGTCGATTGGTGCACCCCACCATGTGGTCACTTATAAATGCTATATGCCATCAAGATGGATGTCGATTAGTGCATCCCGCCAAGTGGGAAATTGGACACTTCGCTTATTCATGACGATTCTGGCTTTGTGAATCCTCGCCAAGTTGGTCATTCCCAGATATCGATTCAATTCAAGATGTCAAGAATCGATCACCCGCTTACAATTTGATTAATCACTCACATACACCACTGTCAACATTTCAATTATCACATTTTCAAATCCATATGCACTGTAATATCATTTCAAAGATATTATCTTTCCATATAATCATTTCATATTTATTTGATAAACTACCAAAACACTTGAAATAAGGATAAAGGGTTAGTGAACAAACCGAAGCTGTCGGCTCTCGTTTCCTTCCCTTCGATCTTGGTCTAGGTTAGGTGATCCCCACCCATCCCTAGTCAATAAAAATTACGACACTCTTAGTGGATAAACAATTATTATAACTTTTTAGTGAATGACTATTAATTTTCATTAACAGTTTTGGGTTAAGACACTAAGTTTGCCTAAAGATGAACTCGCCGAGGTACGGTACGTTTTTCATTTAGTTTTATCCTTATTTGAACCCCCATTAATCATTTATTTAGGTCCTTAAACTATCGGTGTACGAATACGAGACTTTCAGAACAAAAATCGTAAATTTGCTCTCAATTAACAGTGTTTACGCTGCGGCGTAGCATTGCTATGCAACTGGCAGCATTGCCACGCCGCGCAAGATAATGACTGGCCATGCAGCAAAGCTGGCGCCAGAAAATTCGAGGTATGCCATTTTGGCATTCTCGCCGCAAATGCGAGGGCATCCCACTTCGCAAGAGCAGGGCTACGCCGCCGTGGTTCCCTATGTCATGGCTGCAGGAGCCCGATGCATAGATTTTTCCAGTTTGCTCATTTTTGCGATTTCCTCAAAAAATCACGAAAAATCTCAAAACAAATTATGGGAATAACTCCCAAAAACATTCTAAAGTCATTCTAAACCAACCATGAGCAAAACCCATGGATGAATTTGGGTTTTTCTAAACAAACATCATTTAAAGAAATCTAGGATTTGGTTTTTACCTCAAATCCCCTTACACTTGAAACCTTAGCCTTTTTCCTTCTTTCTTCTTGCAAGATCTTGAACAAACATGGAGAGATTCACACAAATATCCAACTATTTCCCAAAACCATAGCCTTTTCTCCTCTCCCCCTCTCTTAAATACAGTTTGTGCTCAAAATGAGCATTCTAAGACCACATTTGGTCTTATTTCCCTATTTAAGTGTAAGGCCTTGTTTGGTTTACACAATAAATCCCATTTCTCATTTTTCTACTTTTTGGTCTTCATTTTACTTTCAGTTATCATTTAATTCATTTTAGCATTTAAACCGATCATTTTACCTTTAGGTCCTCATTTTACAAATTTCCAAATTTGCCCTTTTTCACTTGGGTTTATTTTCGGGTTCAATCAATTTCTCGTTTTAGCATATAATACTTAATCATATGCTCGCATATTCATTTCACATTTCACATTTTAACAATTTATCAGTTTTCCTGGAAAAACCCAAGTTTGGCTCAATTTTTACCCGGATTATATAATAAAATTATTATAAAATTTCAGTGGTATTTGCTATTGCAACTTCACTACTTAAGAAATTTCAGCCCTTGAAATTACTCATAAATAGTCATGATATCGCCGCCAGCCGTTTCTTCACTTTCCCAAGTGGCTTCTTCTGCTCTCAGGGTTTCTCCACAAAGATTTCGACTAACTAATCTTCTTTGCTCAAAGAATTCTTTCATCACTTCCCGAGCCAAGATCTTTACTAGCTCTTCTTCATATGTCAAATCTGGTCTAAGCTCAATTGCCTCTAACGAGACTATGTGCGATGGATCAACCTGTGCATTCGTCAAAGATCGAGACATGGAAAACATTATGAATCTTTTCAAGTCCCCGAGGTAATGCTAATCAGATGCCACTCGGACCCGCTTTCGACATCATACGATTCAATGAATCTAGGGCTCAACTTGCCCTTTTTCCCAAATTTCATCACCTTCTTCCAAGGCGATACTTTCAAAAACACTTTTTCACCGATCTCACATCGAATATCTTTTCTTTTCATGTCGGCATATGATTTCTGTCTATTAGTGACCACTTTCAATCTCTCTCTAATAATTTTCACTTTTTCTTCAATCTCTTGTATCAAGTCGGGTCCAATCACTTTCTTTTCACTCAATTCCGTCCAACACAACGGTGTTCTACATTTTCTTCCATATAAAGCCTCGTAAGGCGCCATTACAATACTCTGATCGAAACCAAGTGTTGTACACAAATTCAACTAAAGGAATGTGTCGATCCCAACTACCCTCATAGTCGATCACACAACTCCTTAACATATCTTCCAGAATCTGGATCACTCTCTCCGATTATCCATCCGTTTGCGGGTGGAACGCTGTACTGAAATTTAGTTAAGTGCCCAAGGCCTCTTGCAATTTTCCCTGTACTTCAAGTAAACCCTGGATCTCATTCAAATAATGGATATTGGAATCTCATGTAAATCGAACTATTTCGATAAAAATACAACTCGTTAGCTTATCGCTTAATAGTCTATTTCACCGGCAGAAGTGAGTCGACTTCAAGACCGGTTCAGCCTAATCTAAACCGAAATCATGCTTTCTCCCTGTCAATGGTAACCCAACCACAAAATCCATGGTAATTCGATCCCATTTCCACTCTAGTATTCTGATAAGCTGCAATAATCCCGAAGGAACTTGATGCTCGCTTCAATTTTCGACACACACCGCACCACTGGTTACAAATTCTAAACATTCATTTTCATTCGACCACCGTAATGACATTTTCAAATCTGGATACATCTGCGGTTACCCGGATGTATAGCCAAAGATCCACTATGTGCCTCTTCAAGTATGGCTTTTCTCAAATCATTATCATCGGGTACACAAACCCTATCTTTATAATAAAAAACTCCATTTTCGTTCAAGGTAAACTCAGTTTCTTTACCATTTCCAATCTGACTTATTATGGCAGAAATTTTCTCATCTCTCTTTTGTGCCTTTAGCACTCGATTTAACAAACTCGATCTCGCTATCAATTCTACCACTACTGTACCATCGTCTGTCAACGACAAATGAGCATTTAACGCTCGGGCGCTTGCATCGACCACTAAAGCCGCCGCCACTACATCGCCTTTCCCGGGTGATAATCAATCACACAATCATAATATTTTATCAATTCCATCCATCTACGTTGTCTCAAGTTAAGCCTCATCAGGAGGGCAAATACTAAGACTCTTATGATCTGCAGAGGAAACACTTTCTCCGTACGAATACTGTCTCCACTTTTAGCGCAAATACAATTGCGCTGATTCCAAACTGCCAGGTAGTTCTTTCATGCGGCTTCATCCGTCTCAAGCATGTGGCTACCACTTTACCTCGCATAAGGATATATCCAAGTCCATTAGACGATCACTAAAGATCTCTATTCTTTTAATGTAGGTCACCTGAGTAAGAACCGTGCCTCTGCTAAGAGCGCCTTTTAACTTATCAAAACTTTCTTTGACATTTTTCACTCCATTCATACTTTACATTTTTCGAGTAATTCACATCTACGCAGCCATAGTATACTTAACGAATCTTCTATAATAACCTACCAGTCCCAAGAAATTATGCACTTCTGTAACATTTCTTGGTGGCTTTCATTCAACAACCACTTCTATTTTCTTTGAATCCACTCGGATTCCTTCTTTCGATACAATGTGCCCAAGAAAGGACACTTCATTCAACCAAAACTCACACTTGCTCAGTTTTGCATACAACTACTCTTTTCTCAAAGTCTCTAACATTACCCGAAGGTGTGTGTTGTGATTTTCTCGATCCTTTGAATACACAAGAATGTCGTTTATGAACACTACGAAAAACTGATCTACATAAGGTCAGAAAACACGATTCATTAGGTCCATGAAAGCTGCTAGAGCATTTATCAGACCAAACGACATTACAAGGAACTCATAATGTCCATATCGCATTCTAAATGCCGTTTTATGCACATCTGCATCTTTAATCCTCAACCGATGATACCTGCATCGCAAGTCAATCTTCAAAAGATACTTGCACCTTTCAATCGGGTCAAAACAACCATCAATTTTGGGTAATGGATACTATTCCTTACGATCAACTTGTTCGGGCCTGCCTAATCGATACATAATCTTAAGCTGCATCATCTTTTCTTAACAAAGAGCATGGAGCTTCCATGGTGATACACTCTGGTCAAAACCCTTTTTCGCCTTCAGAATCTAATTTCAATTCTTTAAATTTTTACTAAAGCCATTTGGTACTCTGGCAGAATGGATGTCGGTGTGGCACCCGGTTCAACGTCGATAGCAACTCCAATCTCCTCCGTGGCAATCCCGCCACTTGTCCTAGAACATCATCCGAAAAGTCACTGAACTGCAGGGATATCTGGACACACTAGCTCGCTTTCTGTCAATCACATAAGCCAAATAGGCTTCACATCCTTCCGCACCATTGTTCTAACAGTGGCCGCGGATATCACATTGGAGAGGTGGTTTGACCTCACGATGAAAGTGGCTTCATCTTCATTCTGTTCTTAAGGTCACTTTTTCATCTTCTACAATCGACTATTACTTCGTGTTTCCGGATAACCAAATTCCATCCCTGTGATCATCACATCAAATTCTCTGAAGGATAACTTTATCAAGTCTCCCATAAATTCATTCTCTTATTCCGATCGACAACTTACATACTTTATTCACAATAACACTACGCCTCGAGCTGGTTCGTAACCAAGATGTCATACTCGGTTTCACTTCTCGCAAATTACGCAGTCGGGCATGTCGCACATATGCAACAATGAGTCGATCCCGATTTATTAATGCATGCATAATAGTATCAAAGATAGTGAAATTACCGACATCACATCCGGGGCGCTCAGATCTTCCATCGTTTCATCAGATATGCTCTCACATACTCTACCTCATCTGGGCTTTACCCAAAGCTCAGGTCCCTGCTCTAACACCCAAATGATGCAACACTTTACGCCTTCTCGTACTGATAAATTGTTGCCCCCTATCTGGGGTGTTGTGAAGGGACGTGCCCTTGTACAATTTTGTATTTTGTGCTCCATGGATCCACAACCCAAGCAAGCACCTGTCAATCTCCAACACCCTCCTGCCTTTCTCCTTAATATCGAGAACAACGAGAACATCTTGTCATCTAGAAGCACCTCCGCGGCATCTTTCATAACCGACGCGCCGGTAGAATAGTCTCTGCCCAAGTGGCCTGAGCTGTATATTGATTGGAACCCTGTGGTCCCCTGAATCTCTTACTCTGTTGTTGATGAGCACTTGACTGATCGGGATTTTTCTTTCCTTATCTTCTATATTTTCTTTCATTTTCCTCTTTCTTTACTCTTCCATTTAGATAATATGTCATGATTTCTATAAATCATCATGGCAAAATCCTGTGACATGGTCATTAAGGTCAGTTTCAAACTGCTGGTAACTTCTCGTTTTTGCTGAGCCAACATCTCGAGAGCATACTTGCTCAACCGTGTGAATTCTCTTAGATATTCGGTTACACTTAATTACCTTTGTTTCATATTATGAAACTCTCGTCGCATATTGTTTAAATAGATGCGACCCACATAATGCTTCTTGAACTCATTCAAGAAGAACCTCCATATAACTCTCTCTGGTGGTACTGTCCTGGTCATGGAAACCCACCACTGACAAGCCTCTTCATCCTGTAGTAGTGAGGTTGCACATTCTCACCTCTCTTCCGATGTGCAATGCATTTGCACAAGCATTTGCTCGCCTTCGAGCCACCTCCTATCAAGGCTCATCTTTCTTTTCTTTCAAGAAAGTCTATCTATTTGCACTCGACATTTCTTAATGGCTGATCACTATGAAAGCAATTATAGTCAGGTTGCCTACCAAGAAGCCGATGAGTTCAAAACTCATTAGGTTTTAGTCCATTTTATGAGTTTATTATGAGATAAATGTTGATTTGTTTGCAGAAAGTGGATAATTAACTCAATTTCATTTCAGAAAATACGCCAGGCAACTCACATTTAGCGTAAATCGAAGAAACCAACCATAGTGAAACAGGTCAATGATCGAAATTCATGTCGCGACATCATTCGGCGTCGCCACGCCAAAAGGAGATAAAATGATGTCGCGACATAACTCGAGGTCGCGACAAGGATCTGCCCATGAAGCCAAGAGCAGGTCTTCGCAAAAAGAGTTTAAATCCGTTTTTAATTAGTTGTCAATTGAAGTCGCGACATGCTATACGTGTCGCACATGAAACAGAACTCAAGTCTTGACAAGAAAATATGTCGTGAACCACTTTATTCAGGTCGCAACCTTAAGAAGAGCCGAAAGGTGAAGAAAAGGAGGTCGCGACTCACTTTGATGTCTCAACTGAAAATAGTTGAAAGAAAAGAAATCATTGCAACGGAACCGAGGTCGCAACCTCGAAGAAAAGAAATGAAAGTAAAGAGGTCGCTGACATCACCATGAGGTCGCGACATAAAATCAAGGTTGCGAAGACAAGAAACACCAACAGAATGGCGACCAAGAAATCAAAGTCACAACATGAAGTCATCTTACAAACAGCAAAGTGGTCGCAACCTAAAACTGATGTCGCAACACAGAAGCTGGAAGAATAAGAAGACAATGATGTCGCGACATGTGATTGAGGTCGCATATCAACACCGGCGAACATCAATAGAAGATGTCGCTGATGATCACTGGCGTCGCGACCACTAATCGCTTTTGACAAACTCGTTGCAACATAAAAGGAAGAGGTCGCTGATCGATCACGAAATATCAAGAATTCCATGTCGCGACACATCAACTTGAGGTCGCTGAAGACAGAACAGTTGAGCCGGGCTTTTCTTTGATTTCCACCGGAGCATTTTCATGGGATTCAACCCAGATTCTTTTTTTTACAGTATAAATAGGTTTTAGAATAGTAAAGCCTTCTTCAATGATCCAAAAGGAAAAGAGAACTCAAAGGTATATTATGTAAGCAGATTTTTATTTTTAGATTTTTTTTAGTTTTATTTTCTGGTTTTGAATCTGTGAACTGTGTAGAGACGAGTAGAGCTGGATTTTTAGTTTTATTTTTCTTAAGCATTACTGCATGGAAATTTTAGAAATCTAGACAAATTTATGGAATTCATTTTTCTCAGCTGTATCAGAATTACAAGGGTCGTGCGTGATCTGCATCTACTTAATTCAAGAATGCAAGACCAACTAGCTCTACCGATTTGATTTACATTTAGTTATAGCTCCTTCGTAGACATTTATGGAGAAAATAATTTGGGTTCATTTTTACTTAGTCTATGGTCGCTTTTGAATGGATAAGTTCCCAATGGTAGTACCTACTACCGCTGAGGAATGTATCTTGCTTCGACATCCGTGATTTGCTCTCCGAGTGACACGTAGACTGAGATCTCCCGATTGTCGAGCATTCTTTCTCGGGTATGTCTGACTACCATTGACGCAACTGTCGAGAGTTCATTTTGATAAATCCCCCATTCGCCATAATCAAGCCTGAGGGCAGGGCTTAACAATATAAATGATCGAGTTCAATTTCAATCTAAGGTGTTCCAATCCTCGTGTTAGCTTAGGATCCGATCAAGGGAAAGGGATAAACCCATAGATCCGGGAGGACAGCCACCACCAAGTAGTAGAAATTTCTAGCGAGAATCCCGAGAAGGTGCCAAAGTTCTCATTGTCAACGTGAAATGGGTGTAAGCACGAGAAAGCAAAAATACCCAGATCTGCAAGAGAATGTGGAATATAGGTAGTTTGGTTTGATCTGGTTCGAGAGAAGTATGATATTAAATCGTTGAAAACGGAGAAATCCACCCAATAATTAGGAAATTCGACAAAATTCAACCATACAGAACAGAGCAACTGATTTAGTACGAAATCGACTGCTCCATCAGATTCATTGATGGTTTTTGTTTCTCTCAAGAAACTATTCAATCCATTCTTTATATACAATTTACTTAGTCATTCACTTTGTTTGCTTAATTTGAACACATTCAATAGTATAGATTTTTAATTTTTGTCGCTTTGATAAAACATTGATTATGAGTTTTGAGTCCAAATAGTATGAAATTTTAGTAGTCGGGTAGTCGATCTGCACTCGCTATCAATCTGGTGGGAATGATACCGGACTTACATTCATTTACTACTTATATGACCCGCACTTGCAAAGTGGGTCATGTATCAAACCCTTATTTTTAACTCAACATTAAGAGAAATTTATTTTAGCAAGCAAACTTATCCAAAGTGACATGGGTATAAGAGAATTGTAAGGCTCTTGTAGCTAAGTTAATTTGAGGGGTTTTAGTCTATATAGAAAAAGGCGAACAAAAGCCTAAGCTAACTGTTGGAGGATACCCATAGTACCTCCTACCACTTGTTTCTTGGTTCATTTATTGGTGGAGCATGAGAAGCTTGTCCACCTACCACACTAGCAGAACTATCAGGACGATTTCCCTGGTCACCTTCGATCCTATGGGTACCTGAACCATCTATGCTTACTTATTAAGACCAACAAGGTCCGCATCAGAGTCATGTCATCCTCTATATGCAAATGCAATGTATGTCAAATACCATTTTCAAAATCGTTTAGGGCCTTTTTCTAGAAACGCCCAAACCTAGGTTCTGATACCACTTAAGTGTAGAACCCCTTTCCGGTCCGACCCAATTGGCGGATCTGAACTAGATCTCGGATGCTCGTTCAATTCTTTTTATTTACCCTTATCTTAAATTTTCTTTTTCAAAAATGTTGCGGCCCGAATCCTGGCCGCACGGCTCGGGCATGATCCTAATCAAGCCTGTGTTTACTCCCAATGCCATTTATCTTATCAAAGATTTGATGATGTCATTTTGTTTTAAGGTTTCAATTACACTAAGCATTTTCAAATGGTGTAGGCCCATAAACATTTACTCTTATACAATACGCTTACAAAATGGCGTGATTCTCGCTTTACAAAATGATATACAAAATTAATGGTCAGAGTTTAACTCTTTTGTTCACAAAATGTCACTTGTTCAAAAAGAAATGATATGCATACGGCGGGTATACTTATACGCCGCAACTCTTTGACTCTCGCGCTTTCTGCTTTTGGCCTTCTTCGCTTACTCAAACCTGCACATAGATAAAAACTACACGCTAAGCATTTTCATGCTTAGTGGTTCTATACAGTTCTATTCCAATTTTCAATTTGACTTGACATGCATTTATCATAAAATCATGCCTTTTATATCTGATCATATACTCCCAAGGATGTATTTAGTTTACAAATCTCATTTACACTCATCAAAGTTTGTTATTTCAGTTTGTCTATACAATTCACATTCATGACGGATTCCATTCGGTGAATCCTTTTCTTTTTATCATTCAGTAATGTGCTTACACATTTAACAATTTTGGTCTCTGATTACTACCTAAATAGTGCTATTTTACACCCTTATTAATATAAGTTTTGAGCACTTTTTGTTTAGTAATCGCCTTAATTAACCCAATTGGCATGTTAAGGACCTAGCAAGGTTACTAATCAAAATTTATGGCAAGTTTGGTTGTTTTAGGGGCTATATATCTTGAGGACATGTATTGAAGTCAAGGCATGAAGAATCCGCTTTGCAATGTAGCACCGTTAGAAGAAAAGAGCAAAGATAATGGAAGTCATGGCGTAAGAAGCAAGCAAATTTCTTGCAATTTTGGCAGTGTTGTGAAATTTTGCAACCCTCGGCGTAAATTTCTCAAGGCTTATACTTGTAGCCCTCGCAAAAATTGCCTCGCCTTGCGAAAGTTTTCTGCCAATGCTCAATTGGCTCCCACGCCTTTGCCTTTTTACTTTTGTCACTTTTGATTGTCTTCCCGACGGCTCCCATTGTAATAGTGTTTGTTTTGTTATTTTGGTAATTTGTATTGGGATTTGGCTATAAAAGCCCCCAAAGAAGACATTGTAGGGAGACTTTTGGGATCATCAATATAACTCAAGGCAGAAGCTTCAAACAGCCCCAGATTTCTCATTTTCTCACTTTCTCTTCATTTTCTTTCATCTTTTCACTGGGCCAAACACCCTAAGGATGACAACTCGTATGGACAGTGGTTAGAAACCTTCCCTCCTTAAAGTAAGGCCATCGGGGCGAGGGGATCCCAGGCAAATGGTTCCATGTTTCACACACGTGTATCCATTGCCATTATCGTTTCTCCCTTTAACTTTAGGTTTCGATCCCTTCGAGTCACCTTGAATGGTTATTACTTGATAAGCTTTTGGGCTCATTGGATGCTTAATGTTAGATCCATTGATGTTCATTAGTTATCATTTATGAGCTATTGGAAGGTGAGCCAAGGTGACTTTTGTTTTAACAACTGAGAGCACTAATTGCTAGTGGATGCCATTTTTAAAGATGTTTAAAGAGGGGTAGTTTTTATAGCTAAATAAAGATCCGGTTTGGGAGATGACTATAGGTCATCCTCCCCAATGAGAGGAAATGACCCCAAGAAACCCTCAGTTGCCCTAGGAACTTAAGCCTAGTGACCTAACACTTTAAGGAATTCTCTTTTACATTTTAACTTATTTACTTCGTTGTCCAAATGAATTTCAACCCATCAAGTTACAAACCTTAAAATCCAAAACAAATTCACCATTTTGAACTTTCACGCAAGCTTCATTTTATGGAAGATACCCATCCCCAGTGGCTCGACCCTAAAAGCCACTATACTGCAGTAGCCATGCTACGGTAGTAAGAGGAAATAGGTATAAATTTTGTTGATTCAGGATACCCTCCATGCCACAAATCAAATGGCGCCATTGTCGTGGATGGTGCCAATGATGACATTCTGAACACTTGTGATCTTCATCACAAGTTTTGGTGAAGCCAGATTTGCCTTTAGTATTTTTATCACAATTTTTTTTTAGTTTCATATCATCAGCAAATTGTTTTTTAAAAAAAGAAAAAAAAGAGCTAAAACCGTTAGGTGGTGATTGTTATTGTTCTTTGCCGCTCTTTGTGGTTTCGTTTCTATTCTCGCTGTAGATAGTGCATGTCTTAGTGAATTTGAATATCGACCAAAATGAATACTCAGGAGAGCAACATGGGCCAAGACTCGCAGAGAGAAACCCCACGCATATAGGTCCATGAGGAGTCACGCAGCTTGATCTTCCATGGGTGAGTGCACCCTTATGCACTATTCCTCCAACTAATGCACTATATGGCATTACTTACAACCCTAGTTGGGGGAACCACCTAAATTTCTCATGGAAACCAAGACCTCCATAGTATGCACCTCCTGCTCCTCCATATCATGCTTCAACTCCTCAGCCACCACAACCACCACAGTCAACTTCTTATGTTGAACAAGCAATATTGAACTGCAGCAACCGGTGTACTTTGCAGAGAGATGCAGGCTGCGCCAATGCGCTGACTCAATGTGTAGAAGAGCAGAAAGCAGTGAATGTCCAGGTTAACCAGAGAATCAACATAGTGGAAAGCACTTTGAGCAAGAAGATTGAGAACCTGCAGTCTGATATTGCCTAAAAATTTGATACTCAAGTAGCATCTAATACTTCAAGGCTGTACTGCAATCAACAACATGTTTATCCTCGCAGGAGGAGAATCCAGAGAAGAGTGCTTCGATTGGCACTATTTCGGGTGAACATGCTCAATTGCAATGCACTGTGGAGGAATCGATAGAGGATCCAACATGCTTTCCCGAGGGAACTACAAGATGCCCTGCACTATGTGTCGTTTACGGGCCATGGAGGAGAAAAGAAGAAATCCTTCCCTTGTTGACTGGGGAAGGCAGTGGAAAGGAAACAGTGGAAGAGCCTTAAAAGCTTAATCTTAAACCACTTCCCACAAAATTGGATCCTAGTGCCACTGCCCAAGCCACCAATAACCCACTGCCAACAGCACCCTCTCTTGACCTAGTGCACATCCTACCTACACCTGCAACGCATTCAACACTTGAAACACCTACTGTTACGGCCATCCCATCTGCATTGCCTGTGCAAAACTTTAAGAAGTTAGTGACCTATGTTCAAACTTTCGCCACTACATCATAGACATTGGCAGCTGCTCATATTGCATGGCACAACGGATGGCCGATACCGAAACCATCTCGTTCGGCGATTGGAGCACCTCAACCTTAAAGAATTACAATTCGCTCCACCAGCCCAATGAAATTTCCAAAGGCTGAGAGCCTGATCGGGCTCGGGGGGGGGAGGGGTGGAATTTAGTCTCCCCCACTTTTTGTTTTGATTTTTTTAGTGTTATTTTATTTTGATTTATTTAGTTTTTCTCTTTAGATTTCCTTTAATTTTAATTTAATCTTTGTTTTTAGCTCATTTTTCATCTTCATGCATTTTTCTTTAATTTTTCCTGACTTATTTTTGCGTGTTTCAGGGCTAATTTCTACAACAGAGGAGGTCCAGCAAATCCGTAAAATTCTCAGAAGGGTCATGAAATTTCGCATGCAATAAAATTTCTTGCGCATCCTATGAAATTTCATAGGATCACTGTAGTCTCAGACGATGTGATCGTAGTAGAATCATTATAGCAATGGCACTATAAGAAGATCAGAAGAAAGCTTAAAAAAAAAAATTTCTTTTTATATATATATATATATATATTAAAAAAATTGTCTCAAAAAAATATGTCTTTAAAAAAAAAAAAAAATTTCTTTGGAAAATTTAAAAAATAAAAAAAAATTCGCAGTGGGAAAATTCGTAGGAATTTTTGTTGCACTCCTATTTTCTTTTGACCATAAATTTTTCATCTGACCTCCGTTTTGGGTGATCTTGGTATCGTTGGAAAGCTTAGAGAGTGTATAATCTAAATATGGCCTGAAAGAACATTTTTGAGATCATTATAAGGGCGTAATTTTCAAAATTCTCCAATTGGTCCCTTCTAACCTCTCTTTTATTCTCCCAACTTGTTCATTTGAAGCCCAAATGGAGTGAATAAGGCCTCTTTGGGAAGCATATTATTATCTTTTTGATTTCCATTCTTGAGGCATGATCATATTTTGCACTATTAATATTTTGGTTTAACACTCTTCCTCTTTTTTCTTGTTTCAGGTGGTTCCTCCTCTCTACAACGGCTACATTTCTCCTAGGAGGTATCACTTCCTCCCTTAAATTTCAATTCCATAATCACATTGAGGACAATGTAGAATTCGGTTGGGGGAAGAGTTAAGGGAGGAAGTGTTGTTGATTTGCTAGTTCATGGGAAGTGTTGTTGATTTCCTAGTTCATGCTTTCAGTTTCTCATTTTTAGAAAAGTTTTTTTTATAATGCCCAGCTTACAGTATGAGAAATTGAAATTTGTTACAATGTTGTTGATGTTAGAATCGTGTTATGCTTAGTTGAGTTGATAACTTGTTGAAATTCTTATTGTCTAACCTTTTTTCTTCTACATTGAACTAACCACACATTGTGCACATTAGATTTCATTTATAGCCGAAACTGATGGCTCCTAAGCCTCGCAAAGTCCGGGGCTTCTGCATTTTCGACCACCTTTAATAGGCTCCACCCCGAACAAAAGACCAATGAGTCTTTCAAAAAAAAAAAAAAAAAAAAAAAAAAGGAAAGAAAAGAAAAAGAAAAAAAAAAGAAAAAGAAAGAAAAGAAAAATTGTGACACTTTTTCCTGAAACCTCGAGCACTATTCGAGGGGTATATGACTTAAAAGTCTTTAAAGCCCTAAGTGTCTCTAAAACCAATCAATGGGGAGTCACCGACTCAGAATGCTACAATGGGTGAATAGGCAGAGTTTAGCAAATTGGGGAAGCTAAAGTTTTGAACTCACAGAGTCCGGGTGAAACCTCGAAGAGTTAGTATCGAAGATCCTTATGATCAGCTTCGCTCTAAACTTAATTGGCTTGGGAGTCACCTATGGACCTCAAGCATGGACACTCGTGAGTTCGATACTCCTCAAGACGCACTCCCTATAATAAAAAAAGGGAGTTATGGAATAAAAGTGGGTCCTCGACTATTAAGGTCAGGTTAGTCTACTCAAGCTAGACAAGAGCTAGGTCAGAGAGGACAATATTTATTATTTTGAAAACTAATCAAGTTAACACTTGTGTTTTTTGTGGGAAGGTGTTAGGTCAGTTCTCTAGAGTTGACATTATTTTCATACTTGAATTTGCATAGCACTTACTCTTCTCGAGACGCCATTGCGTAGGATTTGATGACTCTTGTTGAAGGTTGGGTTTTATCCCCTCCTTACTTTTGAAAACTTCGTCATGGGATGTATAGCCTCATCTTGCTTTTGATTGCTTTCTTTCTTCTTTCATCAAGCATGACTAGCAAATGTGTCGGGTCGGAGGTGATTACTACCCAAATAAGTATTTTACACCCTTATTAATATAGGTTTTTAACACTTTTTTTGTAGTAATCGCCTTAATTAACCCAATTGGCATGTTAAGGACCTAGCAAGACTACTAATCAAATCTGCGGGCAAGCTCGTCGCTTTTAGGGCTATATATCTCGAGGACGTGTATTCAAGTCGCTTTCATGAAGAATCCATTTGCAATGCAAGAGCACTGCCGTAAGTAAAGAGCAAAATAGTAATGGAAGTTGTGCGTAAGAAGCAAGCGTACCAGAATCGGATCACTCTTAGAAAAAGTGTGTAAGACATTTCGTCTCGATTATCCGTTGAAAAGGAAATATTTGATCGATCCAAATAGAAAGAGAGCCTTATAGTTAGACATTCTTGGGATTAGTTTAATTCAGGGGCCATATGGATGGGTTCAAGAGCCATTGGGTTCACAATTGGGCTAAAAGCCTAAAAGAAGCAAGCCCCATGTGTATGGTTTCCACACGTGTCGGCAAATTTTAAGCAGAAGGGGTATTCGTCCTTTGAGTGGCGCGATGACCGATATGTGCTGTGAATATCAGACCCTAGCTATCATAACACTTTTAATAGAGAAGATAAATATGTTTCTCTCTTGTGCTCTTTCTCAACAAATTCCTCTCTAAGAATCAAGGTTTTGGCTAGCACCAAACCTTGATTCAAGCCATCCCTTGGAGGTCTTCTTCAACCTTCTTCGTGTGTATCACCCTTGGAGGTTTCGCACTTAGAGCACTCGTGTTTGCTGAGAATCTTCACCATAAAAGGCTGTCCTACCAAAATCTCCATTAAAAGGAAGCATGAACCAAAATGTATGGAACTTTTGAACACCATATGGCATGGTTGTTTCATTCTTTATGAACCAAGGGATCCCTTTAGATCTGGTTTCTCGATCAAAATTTTATTTTATTTTCACTTTTCCATCTAATATGATGCAAGATTGTGAGCCAACAATGGTATAAGAGCCTTCTTGGCTTCATCAAAATCGAATTTGATATTGATACATGCTGATTTCGGCATCTAGGGTTTTAAAAGTTCAAAAATTCGTTTTAATTGATTAAAAATCGATTTTGATAATTTTTGTTCATATAATCTGATTAGGTAATGTTATTTGATGATTATGATGAAAATAAAATTTGTTTGGATGGAATCCAAATGATAAAAATCAGATTTTGACAAAGTGATTGTTGAAATCTAGGGTTTGTAAAACCCTTACCGTGCAATTATCAGATTCATTTGGTTTGATCCTTAGCCAGTGATTTTTCTTGTGTTTTGATCATGAGAAAGTAATTGAGGCTTGTCAATGAATATTTTCCATGCTCTAAGGTGATCATATCGTGTACCAATTAATTTAGAAAATTCTTGAAAACCATGTTTGTATTTTCTGCATTTTTTTGGGTTTTATGGAATGCAGTTCAAGAGTTTGAACTTTTTTAAAATACTAGTTCTTGTTTTTGTGAGTTTTAAAATTTTTGACATTATCTTCGCTCAAATTTAATTTTAGGTTCTAGAATTATTCAAATTAGATTTAATTTATATTTTTAAAAATTCATTAAATTTACTGCATGTGTTAGGTTGGCCTGCAAAATGGTCCTAGCCAGTCTAGTTTTGAAATTCAGTTTTGAGCTTGAAAAACTCAATTATGGCCCTTGAGACTTAAATTTTATGAAATTTGAAGATATTATATTGATGTAAGGAACTTGCAGAACTAAATTTGAATTTAAAAATGATTTTTTATAGAATTTTAAAGTTGATCATGCATTCTGGTTAAATAAAAAAGTGATAAAGCTTCAAAGGCATCAAACTAATATGGTTTTGAAGGATAAATTAAATAAGAATTAATAATGTAACTTATAATTTCAATTTAATTTGATTAAATTAAAATTATAAAATTTGCAAAAAGCTCAATTGGTTGAAACTACGCAAAAGACAATCATGGGTCAAAGAGTTGGACGGGGATGCTAAATTTTGAAAGTTAAAACCTAGAATGCCGATATCATATTACTAGATGTATGCTAAAGGTGATTGTATAAGCATGGTGGATGGTTATGGAATAAGCCTAATGTGATTGAGCATATGCATTTTTCTTTTATGGTAAATAGGGCTTGCGTGTCCCTGCTTCTCTCTCTCTCTCTCTCTATTGTGTTCTCTTCTCATCTCAATCCCCTAAAACGTAACTTGAGGCATTCTCTCTTGTAAATGTAATTAGATTACATAGGTTTATGATAGATTGAAGATGTAAAGGAGTAAAGACAAAGGAGCAAGGTTCAAAAGGAGGCATCATGAAGGAGACCTTGAAAGAAGAATTGTAATTTCTTTTTCATTGGGTTGTAATTCATGCATATCCTAGGTAAGACCTAGTCAATTCCTTTATGGCTCTAGGAATTGACATTAGAAAAGTTCGTAATCATGTCATATAGTTAGGGAACATTATTTATATATGATTCATGTGATGAATGGTTATAATGCATGCTTAACTTAAAACGATGAGACTTAAATAAGAAATCCCTCAGTTAAATAACATTAAACCTAATGTCTTCCATTAATATGACTAGAACTAGAGTTCTTTTATAGTTGTGGTTGTTGGGTAAACCCAAGCCCCCTTAACATGAATATGTTCAAACCATGGAAACATGTTTTCAGGATTAATGGGTAGGGTTTAACTAAACTCATTGGTTTATAGGGTAAACCCAAGGTCAATGGGCTTGGAGACAAGTTAGGTTAGTGTATATAAGAGATGTACACGTGCCAAAGAGTGGACAACTTGATGATGGTACTTGCATCAATAAGTTGATAGCATTGGATTCGATAATTGCAAGTCGATGCAATTGGTATGCGTGATACCTACCTTTTAACCCGAGGTGACTTGTTAGGTAAACCCAAGGTCATTAAGGTGACCCACTTGGAGAACTTCAATATAGGTTCTCTCAGGTTCATAGTGAGGGCTATGAGTCCATAATAAAATAGTGGGAGCCATAATATGTTTATTAAAGTCGTAATAAGATGCATTTTAAGTGCAATCTAACAATATCTCTTATTACATTTAGCATTTAGGTTGTTAGAATCTCATCATGTCTTCAAATGTGAACCTACGATACATTCTGGATAACAACAAATTGACAGGGCTGAACTTCTTGGATTGGCTTAGAAACTTGAAAATTGTTCTCAAGGTTGAAAAAATAGCCTATGACCTTAATAGGTCACTTTTCTAATCCCCACATGCCAATGCATTTGATAGTGATTATAGTGCATATCAGAAGCATATAGTTGATAGTAAGATTGCAAGTTGCATCATGCTCACATCTATGACCACCGAGCTTTAGATTTAGCATGAAACTATGGAAGCGTGATACCACAAACGTCCATCTATATACACGCCATGCGATTCGAAAGCGTCCCATCTCTCAAAAGCCTTCGCTTCTAAAGATCCAAGATGGGAGCTGGGATGATCTGAGCGGCAAAAGATGTAATCAAGATGAATACCTATATTGAGAGATTAGGTCATTTGGGTTTTGTAATGGACCATGAATTAAATATAGACTTGATTCTGTTTAGCCTAACTGATAATTTTGTGTAGTTTGTGCTTAATTATCATATGAATAGCAAAGAAAGCTCCATTCTAGAGTTGATCAATCTACTCAAAACAGTTGAGCCCACCTTGAAAAATGAGGCTAAAACTATAATGCTTGTGGGTTCTTCTAGTTTTAAGAAAGGTTCTAAAAACTTGAAAAAGAAGAAAAAGCCCATGAAAGCAAAGGGTGGTGTAACCAAGAAGAAGGCCAAGGAACCAACACCAAAAGGCACTTGCTTCCATTGTGGCCAAGATGGTCACTAGAGGAGGAATTGCAAAGCTTATTTAGGGTCCTTGAAGAAGAAGGCTTCGGATGCCCTATTTACTTCAGGTAAGTTTGTCATTGAGGTAAATACTATTTCTAATAATAATCAATGGGTATTGGATACCAGTTGTGGTTCTCACATTTGCACTAATGTGCAGGGATTAAGGAACAATAGTACTCTAAAAGGGATAGTCGATGATTCGCTAGTCAGGCAATGGGGCAAGAGTTGTCATGAAATATAGGGACTATATATTCATAATTCCTAGTTGACATATTTTATCTTTAGAAGATTGCTATTATGTACCATCTCTAACAAAGAACATTGTTTCTTTTCTAGTTTGAATAAGAAAGGATTTCATTTAACATTCAGTAACAATAGATGTTCTATTATGTTAAATGATGCGTTATATGCTTATGGAATACTATGCAATGGTATATACATATTAGATATGTCTAATCCAATATTAACTGTCCATGACAACAAATGATTAAAACAAGATAATGTGAAACTCTCATATTTATGGCATTGTCGCCTTGGCTATATAAATGAGAGATGTGTTAAAGAAGTGCTCTAAAGGCAATCACTATTAGCACTTACAGTACGTATTACATATTATTTAATATGAAAGGCTTCTTCATTAATTTGATATTCATACGTTGAATTGATATAGATCTTTAATCGAATTAATGAAGTCCATGATACATAACATAGCATGAAGGAAATCATGATGAGATTATGATAATAAGATTTCTATCATGTGCAATTATGTTAGTATCTAAATTATCCCTAGTGTTATAGGATCAACGAGACTGGACATTGATGATCTGCATGCACTAGCATGGGCGTCATACTCTTGATCGATCGTGCAATGGATCTTATAAACTGCGGATCATGACTTGGCTGTAGTCGACATGTGATGCTTTTCGCTAAGAGAAGCGCTAAGTTCATCGGAGACATGCCATGAGACAATCATGTTGATTATCTAGCTGAATGCAGATGATAAGCCCCATCATAGCACGGTGTAAGTATCCCCAGACGAGGTGCTCAAGGATATCTCAATGTCGACTGCGCTTTGACTCCATTCCTTGTTAACTTCTAAAGGTTGCTCATGCAGGTGATCAAGTACAACTCGAGGCATTCGGGCTGCAATCGAGTAGCCAACAAAGGGATCTCATTACTCCCAATAGAGAGAGAGTATAACTATGGCCTCTTGTCGGGATCATTACTCGGAAATATCTGGCCAGAGTGGAAATGCCATGAAGAGTGTCTTCAAGTGCATAACCGATGAGTAATGAGTCCAGGGATAAGATCCAATATCACTTGGGCTAGATGTGGCATAGCTAGTCTAGTAGAAGCTACACTTTATCCATGCTCTGAACCGAGTGGGGTATAGATTTGTGAAAGGACAAATTGCACGATATTTGTCCATGGAAAGGTTTACAATTAGACCATTGACTCTCCGGTCAATTGGGGTCATGATGTGTTGTTAGTTACCTCTCATGGCCTTCTTGATTCAATAGTTGAACCAAGTGGCTAACATAACTGGGAATCTAATGGGTCACACACTTAGAAGAGTGTGGGGCTGATATAAGGATTTGGTTATGATCCAAATACGAGAGAGATCAATCTTGAGAATGGAATGTTACGGGATTAGTGGAATCCTAAGTTCAAAGGCCCTTACTAAGAGAGTGTTCAAGCTTAGGCTTTTTCATAGGCTTAAGGTCCATGAGGGAACACGCCATAACACATAGGGATGCATGTAGCCTGTCATCTTTTAAAGGGAGGGGCAATTTAGACATTTAATGAGCTAGGGTTCTCTTATAAAAGGACCTTTATGGAAAACCCTAAACATCAAGCCATTTTTGCTCACTCCTTTCTTGAAGAGTGTTCAAGAGAGTTAGAGGGGGTGTTCTTCAAGAACTCCTCTTAGTGAGATCTAGTTTTTGGATTATTTCTTCAAATCGAGACTTCTTCCGAGACCATGGCCTTGGAGGTTTTTGGCTCCACTCTTTGTGTGGATACTGTTAGAGGAAAACCAAGGACATGGTTTACTCGATTCGCCGCTCGACCAAAAGAGATCAATTTTTAGTCCACAAAGGTAATCCCGCACCTCGGTTTTGAACTGATCTCCATGCCCCAAGGATCCTTTTGGGAGGGTTTTTGTTGAGAATTTTTTTGTTTTCCGCTGTTTTGGCATGAGATGCCACCCTCAGAAACCTAGCAATGGTATCAAAGCACACTTGTGTGCATCAAAATCGGTTCTTTGTTGAGAATTTTCAATTTTCGGTACCTATGTTTTTCAAAGGTTCAAAAATGAGATTTTAGTTTTGAAAAAGGATTGACTAACATTATTCTTCATATAATTTGGTCATGAGATGATCAAACATGATTATAATGAAGAAGAAACGGTTTGGATGGGATTAAAACTCCCAAAGTTGGGATTTTTATCAGATTTGTAGAACTTGAAACCTAGTTGGAGATATTGCTACGTGGGTTATGAACCAAGGCAAAGTCGCTACGTATGGGTTTCACGTCGCGATGTGGGTGGAGAACCCAAGCAACGTAACGACGTGCAGGTGCCCATGTCGTGACGTGGTGCATCTAACCCAGGTAACGTCGCGATGTGCGTCCTCGACGTCGCGACGTGAGGACTTACAACTTGTATTTTTGCTTATTTTTTCTTGTTTTCTCTTGCAATTTTGAAGAATCATCTCTAGTGTGATTGAGATGAAATATGCAAGCTGAGATTGAAGTGTTCATTCTTAAATTTCAAGAAACATGGATTTTTAAAGAGATTAGAATAAAATTCTAAAATCATGATTGAAATTATTTTCAAGTGACATTGGACAAAATTAGCACCATTTGGAAATTACGGTTCATGAGTTGAATCGAGATTGTGGTCAAGGAGTTGAACCAATTAGAGATTTAAAACTTGAATCGGGTTTATGATTCAAGGAGTTGAATCAGTTAGAGGTTCAAGAGTTGAATCAGGCTTGTGATTCAAGGGTTGAATTGACTTATGGATCATTTTAGTTCAAGTGTCGAAAAACCTTTTCATGTGCTTTTGAAGTCGTAGGGTACCTTTATCCGTTACTTTCAATGTTATGCATTAGAGAATGGTTATGTAGACCCTTTCTGGCCCGACCCGACGTACGGCCTAACAGATCCGTATGCTCCGATACCACTCAAGTGTAACCCCCCGCTTTTATTTTTATTTTTTCAAAGTGTCGCGACTAACTCGCCCTACCCAAATAGCGGATCTCGAACCATTCCGCTTACTCCTACCATTTTAATTTATCTTATCAAAAACATTTTATTTATGTCATTTCTTTTTAGAGTTTCAAATATGCGGAAGCTGTTTCAAATGGTGGGCCCATAAACATTTACTTTTATACAATACGTTTACAAAATGGCGTACCATGCCTTTGATGTGATATGCGCAATAGTTCGTAGATTAACTCTTTGTTCACAAAATGTCACACGTTAAAAGAATGGTATGCATAAGGATTCGGTATATACTATACGCCGCAACTTTCTATGACTCGCGCTCTTGTTCTTAGCCTTCTTCTTGCTTATCTGGAGCACTGCAGATAGATAGGGTCCGCATTCAAGCATTTTCATGCTTAGTGGTTCTATACCTAGCTTTATTCTTCAAATCTGTATTTAATATAAGACATGCTTTTATATTAAACCATACTTATTACTTCATTCACGATCAATGTAAAACAACACTCATGCTTATTCATTTTCACATACTATCAATTTACTTGCCCATTGATCATTTATAAATATGCCTTTTTCATATGCAACAAATCATTCAACCATTCAATTCATGAGATTCAAACATACTCTTAAAGATGTGTTTAGTTTACAAATCCAATTTTTGTTTCACTTATCAAAGCTCATATATCACTTCATATACCATTTACATTCACGACGCATTCAGCCGTGAATCCCGCCCTTTTGTCGTTCGTGATGCGACACACACCTAACAATTTCGGTTTGCCATAATGACGAATGCCGATTGGTGCATCCCGCCATGTGGGACATTTAACAATGCCATACACCATCATGACGCATGTCTCATGTGATCCCGCCTACGCGGGACATCAACAATTTCTGTCATTTCATTACTTGACATGCCGCTTGGCATCCCGCCATGTTGGTCATTCGATATATAGATTCAATTCAAGATGTCAAGAATCACTCAATTGCTTATAATTCAATTAATCTGTACTACATGCAATTAATTGTTAAACATTTCAAATATCACATTTCCAAATCTATATGCACTTTCGTAATAACATTTAAGAGAAATGCATATTCCATACAATCATTTCAGATTTATTTGGTAAATTACCAAAACACTTGAAATCCGAATATGATTACGGTGAACAAAGAACTAACAATACTTGAATCAGAATAGAGGTTCGAAGAACTAACCCAAAGCCGTTGGTTCTTGTTTCCTTCCCTTTGATCTTGGTCTTAGGTTAGGTGATCCTCACTCGTCCCTAGTCAATCACACACATCACTTTTAGTGGGTAAACAATTATCACGCTTAACCGAGGTGGCGAGGTACGGTACGTTTTAATTTAGTTTTATCCTTATTTGAACCCTCATTAGTCATTTATTAGGGTTCCAATACTATCGGTGTACGAATATGAGACTTAACAATGCAAGGGTACAAAATAAGTGGTCAGGCAGCTTACTCCAGACCAAGACTCACATTGGATCGATAATCGGTACCATTCGATCGTGAATGGGTACTCAAGATCTAAATTTTGCACGGCATTCAAACTTTGCACAATGGTACCGTAGTCTTTTGTGGTTTTCATTTAAACCAAGAATTTTGCCATTTCTTACTCACTTTTTCTTCAATAAACCTCCTTAAATCCATCCTACATCAAAACCCACCATGGAATCCACCCAAAATAACTCCAAAAGTGGTTTAACACTAATAAAAACCCCTTTTTCTTAAGTTAGGGCTTTTCCCTAAAATCAAAATCACAAAAAGATGATGGAATCCACCCAAAACAACTCCAAAAGTGGTTTAGCACCAATAAAAACCCCTTTTTCTTAAGTTAGGGCTTTTCCCCAAAATCAAAATCACAAAAAGTTGAAGTTAGGGTTTGATTTCTTACCTTGAATCTTCAAGACTTCTCTTGTAGGTTGCTTGATCTCTTAGAAGCAAGAAATGGGAAAGATTGCCATAAAAAACTTGATCTCTCTCTTTGCCCTAGCTTCTCCCCCTTTTTCTCCCCTCTTTCTCTCCAAAAACGTTTTTGCTCTTAATGAGCTTCCTAGACCAAATTTTTTGTCTTTAACCTCATTTTCCTCCTTAATCCTTGTTTGGCTTTTCTCATCATTTCATTTCTCACTTTTCTCCTTTTTGGTCTTCATTTCAATTCCATTTATCATTTAATTCACTTTAGCATTTAAGCTTATTCTATTCTTGACCCTTAGGTCCTCATTTTACTAATTCCAAATTTTCCCTTTTTACACATGGGTTTATTTTCGGGTTCAATCAATTTCTCATTTTAGCATTTAACATTTAATCATATGCTCACATATTCATTTTACATTTCACAATTTATCAGTTTTCCCGGAAAAAACCCAAGTTTTGCTCAATTTTTACCCAGAGTATATAATAAAATTATTATAAAATTCTAGGGTATATTTGGGGCGTTACAACTCTCCCCCACTTAAGAAAATTTCGTCCTCGAAATTTACCTTAGTTAAACAGTTGTGGATACTGCTGCCGCATCGTTTCTTCACTTTCCCAAGTAGCTTCTTCGGTCTTGTGGTTTTTCCACAACACTTTGACTAATGGAATCTTCTTATTCCACAATTCTTTCACTTAGCGAGCCAAAATCTCCACTGGCTCTTCTTCATACGATAAATATGGTCTAAGCTCAATTGTCTCTGACGAGACTACGTGCGATGGATCGGATCGATACCTCCTCAGCCATCGAGACATGGAAAATATTATGGATCTTTTCCAAGTCCGGAGGTAATGCTAATCTGTATGCCATTGGACCCACTTTTTCGATTACTTCATAAGGCCCAATAAACCTTGGGCTCAACTTGCCTTTTTTCCTGAATCTCATTACCTTTTTCCAAGGCTATACTTTCAAAAACACCTTTTTGCCGATCTCATATCGAATATCTTTTCTTTCATGTCGGCATATGATTTCTGTCTATCGGTGGCCACTTCAATCTCTCTCTAATCATTTTCACTTTTTCTTCGCCTCTTTTCAAGTCAAGACCACTTTCTTTTGCTCACCTCCATTCCAACACAACGGTGTTCTACATTTTCTTCCATATAAAGCCTCGTAAGGTGCCATTCCATACTCCGATTTGAAACTGTCATGTACACAAATTCAACTAAAGGGATGTCTTATCCTAACTACCCTCATAGCCGATCACACAAACTCCTAGCATGTCTTCCAGAATGGCTTTCTTTAATTCACAATCATTGGGTACACAAGCCCTATCCTTATAATACAAGGATCCATCTTCCTTTACCTCAAACTTGGTTTCTTTACCATCTCCAATCTGTTTCACTATGGTAGAAATATTTTCATCTCTCTTTTGTTCTTCTAGCACTCGGTTCAACATCTTCGGTCTCGCTATTAATTCTGCCACTATGGTACCATCGTTTGATAATGACAAATGGGCATTCAATGCTCGAAGCGTTTACATCAACTTTCCTCAAAGCATCTGCCACTACGTTGGCTTTTCATGGGTGATAGTCAATCATATAGTCATAATCCTTTATCAACTCCATCCATCTACGTTGTCTCAAGTTAAGCTCTCGTTGTGAGGGGCAAATACTTAAGACTCTTATGATCGATGTAGATGAAACACTTTTCTCCATACAAATAATGTCTCCAAATTTTTAACGCAAATACAATTATGGCTGATTCCAAATCATACGTAGGGTAGTTTTTCTCATGTGGCTTCAATTGTCTTGAAGCATATGCTACCACCTTACCCTTTTGCATTAGGACACATTCAAGTGCATTTAGTGAAGCATCACTAACAATTACATATTCCTTACCGTAGGTCGGCTAAGTAAGAACCGGTGCCTCGGTTAAGAACACTTTCAACTTATCAAAACTTATTTGGCACTTTTCACTCCACTCAAACTTTACATTTTTCTGGAGAAATCTTGTTATAGGGGTTGCAGTCATCGAAAACCCCTTAATGAACCTTCTGTAGTAACCTGCTAATCCTAGGAAACTACGCACTTCCGTGACATTTCATGGTGGTTTCCAATAAATAACCACTTCTATTTTCTTTGGATCCACTAGAATCCCTTCTTATGATACAATGTACCATGTAAAGGACACTTCAACTTCAAAACTCTGCACTTGCTCGCCTTTCATAACCTTCTTTCTCAAAGTTTCCCTAACACTCACCCGGCTGTGTATCATGATCTTCTTGATCCTTTGAATGCATAAGTATGTCGTCTATGAACATTAAGACAAACTGATTCACATACGGTCGGAAGACATGGTTCATTAAATCCATGAAAGCCGCTGCATTCACAAACCAACCGCATTATGCTGTCTCATAATGTGTCCATATCACTTTTTGAATGATGTCTTATGCACATCTGCATCTTTAATCCTCAACTGATGATCCCTAGATCGCAAGTCAATCTTCGAAAAAATACTTGCACCTTTCAATTGGTCGAACAAATCATCAATTCTGGGTAATAGGTACTTATTCTTTACGGTCAACTTGTTCAATGCCTATAATCGATACATAACCTAAGCGTACCATCTTTCTTTTTAACAAAGCATAGGAGCTCCCCATGGTGATACACTTGGTCGAATGAACCCTTTTTCTAGTAGTTCTTGCAATTGCAATTTCAATTCCTTTAACTCCAACGGAGCCATCTGGTACGATGTAATGGATACCAAGATCGCACCCTGCAGAGCACGCCGAGAACTCAATCTCCCCATGGAGGCAATCCCGCAACCTTCCAAACACGCTCAAAAAGTCAACAATGGTGGGATATTCGATACACTCAGCCTTTCCTTACCGTATCAATCACATAAGCCAAGCAGCTTGGTCACATCCTTTCCATCATTTTTCCTCGCAGCTCTACGTAATATCACATTGTAGAGCCATTTCGACTCTCTCGCCAATGTTACTTCATCCCCATTCCGTTCCAAGGTCACTTTTCATTCTACAATCGACTATCGTCTATCGGGATAACCAACCATCCCCACATCACATCAAATTCTCTCAAGTATAACTCTATCAAGTCTCCTAGAAATTCATATTCTTATCTCCGATAGGACAATCTCTATATACTTTATCTCACAATAACACTATGTCCGGCGTTTGTCACCAGATGTCATACTGGTTTCCCACTCCCAGAATTACCTCCAAGCTCTGTGATGCTGCAAGACATATGTACAAATGAGTCGATCCTAGATCTATCAATGCATTTGCACTACCATTCGCTTGGTCCTTTCGAGCCAATTTTATGCCATAGCAAGCTTATCATCTTTCTTTCCCATAAAATCTATCGGTTGGTACCTTACCATTCGCTCGATGGCTGATTTTTGAGGAGCAAACGCAACTGGTTGTGCTGCTCTTTGTTACGCTTGAGCTAACTACTGGAGGATATCAATAGTACCTCCTGCTGATGGTTCCTGTTTGTTTATGGATGGAGCATGTGAGGCTTGCCCACCAACCACACTAGCAGGACTATTTGGACGATTCCCTTGGTCACCCTCGACCTTATGGGGATCTACATCCATGTTTAACTTATTAAGACCGACAAGTTCCATGTCAGAGTCATGTCATCCTTTATATGCAAATGCAATGTATGTCAAATACCATTTTCAAAATCCTTTTACAAAATCCTTTACGGCCTTTTTCCAAAAACGCCTAACCTAGGCTTTGATACCACTAAAGTGTAGCACCCCTTTTCGATCCGACCCAATTGGTTGGTTCGAACCGGATCCGAGATGCTCTGATACCACTAAGAGTAACACCCGCTTTTTTTTTTTTCAAAAGTGTCGCGCGACTAACTCGTCCGACCAATGGCGTGGATCCGACCTGGAGCTCACATTGATCGCTTTCATTTATCTTATCAAAACTTTTTATTATGTTTACTTTTAGAGTTTCAAATATGCTAGTTATTTCAAATTTATGGGCCCATAAACATTTACTTTTATACACACGCTTACAAATGGATTACCATGCATTTACAAAATGATATACAAAACAATTGTTCAGAGATTAACTCTTTTGTTCACAAAATGTCACACATTAAAAAAGAATGGTATGCATATGACGGCGTATATACTTATACGCCTAGTTAACTTTCTCTATGACTCTACGCTTTGTTTAGCCTTCTTCGCACTGAGCACTGCAGATAGATAAAAACTACACGCCAAGATTTTCACGCTTAATGTTTCACGATTCTATTCTCAAATTCAGTTTAATATAAGACATGCTTTTATATTAAACCATACTTTTTACTTCATTCATGATCAATGTAAAACAATACTCATGCTTATTCATTTTCACATACTATCAATTTATGGTTCATTAAACATTTAAAAATATGCCTTTTCATCTGCAACATATCATTCAACAATTCAATTCATGAGATTCAAACATGCACTCTTAAAGATGTGTTTAGTTTACAAATCCCATTTTTGTTTCACTTATCAAAGTTTGCTATATCACTTTGACTATACCATTTATATTCACGACGGATTCAACTTGGTGGATCCCGTCCTTTTTGTCGTTCAGTGATGTGATTACACACCTAACAATTTCGATTCACCATTATGATGAATGCCGATTGGTGCATCTCGCCAAGTGGTAATTTAAAAATTCCATACTCCATCATGACGGATGCCGATTTGGTGCATCCCGCCATGTGGGACATTGAATAATTTCGGTTTGCCTTCATGGCGGATGTCGCATGGTGCATCCTGCCATGTTGGTCATTCGGTATATTGATGAGTCGAAAACTCATATATTTTTAATTCATTTTTCTGACCTGTTGTTCTAATGTACTTGCTGATTTTTATGCAGAAATATGGAAACCTTACTAAATTTATGTTTTGTAGATTTTTGCAGCATAATTGGCAAATACAGCAAAGATCCGGAAAAATATGACTAAGGAAGCTAGGTTGCGACAAGGGATTTAGCAAACAAGCAGTTTTAATGTCACGACTGAAAGGATATGTTGCCGCAAGGTCTACAAGTGATGTGCTTAAAATAAGCTCCAACACGCTTGTCATATGTCGTGAGAGAAAACAATGAAGATTTCACAAAACTTGGTTGCGACAGAGAATCAAGGTCGCGACAAGAAGTGATGCTGGGGCCAAGAGAAGAATGTTGCAACAAGAGACAAGATGTAGAGATAGAGGAAAAGCTTCAAAGAAGGATCTTGTCGTGCTAGAAAAACGATGTCGTGACAAGGAATGATAGATTCATGAATTGACCAAGTCTCGACAAAGGATTTTCAAGTTACAACATGATGACAAGATGGAGATATCATTCAAGGTCGCGACAAAGGCTTTAGGTCGCGACATGAAAAGGTGTTGAAACAAGTAAATCATGTTGCTACTATGTGTTGAGCAACTACAACAAGAGTAAGGTTGTGCAGAACATCCCTACCGCGACATACTCCCATGTCGCGACCCTCGTAAATAGAAGTCGTAATACACCACAATTGTCAGAATCGAAATACAATGGCGCAGCCGGAAGTAAGAACATATAATCGGGTCGCGACCTACCTTTATGTCGACGTAAATTGCATCAAGAAAAGGAAACGGCCTGTCACACTTAAAATTGTATGTCACAACAAGGAATTCAACATATCAGCAGCTTTGAGTCGTAACCTGAATGAAAGCAGAAGAAAACCAAGTGATGTCGCAACATAAAAGGGAAGCTGCAACCAAGAATCAAATTGGCTGACAACAAATAAAGGTCGCGGACATAGAAACTGGGCGTCACGGCGTAACTCAAGAAGGGAAAGATAGCCAAGTCGCAACATGGAAACTTGGTCGCGACATAAATACTTTGAGACAAGAAAACGTTGTTGCAACAAAAGTCAAGACTATTGGCAACTGAACTGGGTCGCGACAGAACAATTCAAGTCGTGACTAAAAAAGGGTGATTCTCAAGAAAAAGCTAAGTAAAAGACGACATCAAGGATTTTTAAGTTGTGACACACACCTGAAGAAACAAAAGAGGTGAAGCCAAATGTTAGTCGGGACAAAGAAATTCATGTCGCGACAAAGATTCCAAAGAGAAGAAACTCTAGGCAAAACTCATGTCGAAACTGAAACTTAATTGCAATAAGAATCAAGGGGATGAGGCAGAATGCACCTCAAGTCGCGACAAAGAAAATGGTTTAAGTACAATCAAATGAAGAAGTCAGAAGAATAGTGTTGTAAATGTATTAAAACAAGGTCGCGGATTCCATACCGCTAAAAAAACGGGCATGCAAGGATAAGTAATCGTCATGACAAACTTAGCAAGCTCATAATTGCAACTCAGTCGCGACAAGCTCCTTTAGGTCGTGACCTAAACAGTGAGCTGGGCCATTGAATTGGGAAAATTCACTTGAAGCTTTCAAATCAGGCCCAATTTCTGGAAGTGTATAAATAGTCAACCTTGCGTTAGGAGAAAGCAACTCTTCTAGAACCCAGATTCTTGGGTGATTGAAGAAGACTCACTTGTATATTTTTAGAATAGATTAGTTATAATTGTTTTGATTTTCTTCTTTTCTATAGATCTCAACCAAAGAATCTATTTTTAAATTTGGAAGTTTCCTGATCAAATAGTTCAATCTCTTTTCTAATTATCAGTCTGAATTAATGAAGCCCAAGACAATTTCTTAGAATTCATTTTTTTTTCGCCTTATTGGCAGCATAGTGGATATGCTTGATCAATACCCACTGGCTGGATTGTGATTCAAAGATTTTTTGAAGTCCACTTCCACCGGAATGGGATCTCTCGTTGTCGCTTGTAGTCTTTTCTCGCATAAATTAGTGAATTTTTTCGCTTAGATTTTATTTGGCTATGTTGTTCATGAATTGAATTGTTCTCAATACTATTAGCTTGAATACCGGCAAGGGACTCGTGATCCCGTCCGATTTCTAAGAGACCGAGTGACACAGAGATGGAGATTCTCGAGAGCTTGAGCATTCAAATTGGGGGTATGTTGACTATTATTGAAGAACTATCGAACTCGAGAGTCACTTCCTAATAAATTTCAATTCACCTGCTTAGTTGAGTCGATTATATTTTATCAAGTTAAACACCGAGATCCAATCCGATGGAAAACGGATCCCGTGTTAGCTGAGATCTAATCAAGGAAAGAGAGAATTTCATCATATCTAAAGGAAGAGTTATCAACCATTTTGTAGAGGTTTTGCAATGGCCTTGTCTTAGGAAGTAAGAAACCTGTAGTCCTAAGAAATGGGTATAAAGTATTGAAAAAGAAAAATGCCCAGATCTTAGAAAGAGTGTTTTGAATATAAGTAACTGATTAGATTCGCTTCTCTTCGAGAGTATGTAATACTCCACTGAAGTTAAGGAGAAATCCAATTTATGTTTTTATGAATCTTTGACAAATCCAGATCCAAAATCAGGAGCAAGTCATAGTATGTTATGATGTCGAAATTGACAATTTCACAATAGTTCCTTGCCAGTGTTCATTCTAACAGAGAATGGATTCAGTCTAGTTTATTTTATTTGTATTATTTTGAATTTTATCTTTAATATAGAAACATCATATAGGATAATTATGCTTTCCAACCTTAGTTTTTGAATTGTTACAAGGAAGTGCAAATAGTGTGGACCTTGACTAGTTAAGGTAGTTGATTTTAAAATCCTTGTCAATCTTTGAGGGAATGTGATATTCGGGGACTTACAACTTGCCACTTTGTATGACCTCGTAGTAATCATAAAGGTTCTTTAGACTAAACTCATTTTATAATTTCAAGAACATCAGACAATTTTCTAATTTTCAAACAACTAGCTCCAATTTTGGTACCACTGCAAGGGAATTGTAAGGCTTTAGTAGAGGAATAAAAATTAAAAGGTTTAGTCTATATATTCACAGACAAACATTTATAACATTTCAAACATTTATAATTCATTTATAGTATATCGATTCGGTTCGGTTCAAGATGTCAAGAATTGACCAATTCATTTATAATTCAATTAATCACTCACATGAAATTAATTGTCAAACATTTCAAATATCACATTTCCAAATCCATATGCACTTTCGTAATATCATTTAAGAGATATGCATATTCCATATAATCATTTCAGATTTATTTGGTAAACTACCAAAACAATTAAAATCCGAATATGATTACGGTGAACGAAGAACTAACAATACTTGAATCGGAATAGAGGTTCGAAGAACTAACCAAAAGCCATCGGTTCTCGTTTTCTTCCCTTCGATCTTGGTCCTAGGTTAGGTGATCCTCACACGTCCCTAGTCAATCACACACATAACTTTTAGTGGGTAACCAATTATCGCGCTTCGCCCAAGCGGCGAGGTACGGTATGTTTCTCATTTAGTTTTATCCTTATTTGAACCTTCATTAGTCATTTATTAGGGTTCCTATACAATCGGTGTACGAATATGGGACTTAACAATGCAAGGGTACAAAATCGTATCGAAGCATTCGCACGGAATCACATTGATCGGCACCGTACTAAATTCCTTCACCGGTGCATGGGTGTTTGCATTTCCAAATTTTAACATAATAAATCCCTCGCATTACCGGGTACAAGCACTTTTTGCGTTCTCGCCCCGTGAATGGAAGATTTTGGCTATCTCTCACCACTTTTTCTTTAATAAACTCTCAAATCCATCATACATCAAAACCCACCATTAATCCACCCAAAACAAATCTAAAAAGTGGTTTAGCACCAATAAAACCCCTTTTTCTTGCAAAAATTTTTTCCCCCAAAATCAAAATCACAAAAAGATGAAGTTAGAGTTTGATTTCTTACCTTGAATCTCTTCAAATCTTCTCTTGTTGGTTGCTTGACCTCTTAGAGGCAAGAAATAGGAAAGATTGCCACCAAAAACTTGATCTTTCTCTTTGCCCTAGTTTCTCTCCCTTTTTCTCCCCTCTTTCTCTCCGAAAATGTTTTTGCTCTTAATGAGCTTCATAGACCAAAATTTTGGTCTTTAACCTCCCTTTTCCTCATTTTAAGCCTTGTTTGATTTTCTATTACTACTTACTTTTCTCCTTTTGGCCTCATTTCAGTTTCATTTATCATTTAATATCTTGTTTGCCTGTTCATCCCCACTGTTCAAAAATCTCCAATGGTGTTTAATAGAGTTAGTTGTTTAACAGAAATTTTATTGAGATTTTTTCAAAAAATATATTTTGATTCATATCAAGATTGCCATCGGGTTAGGAAACCAACAAATAAGGTAATTGAATTATCAAATTTCAGAATACCAACATTTCACAACATATAAAGCAATTGAATTATCAAAATACCAACATCTCACTCATCTCAAAACTGTCCTTTTCACTATCTCATTGTTTGTTTATAGAATATTCTATCAGTTACAGTGAGAGTATTCTTCTGCTTTCAAATAATTTCTCCCTAAAACAACACTTTTCTTTGAAGATCCAACCCGGCCAGGAGGAGGGTGCTTCTTCTATTGGCACTATTGTACAAGGTTTATTAGTTACATGTATTACAAACAACACTTAATGCAGATTTTTATTGTTCTGCTTCCTGAAAGAATAAATACCTAAGACCATTGTGCTCAAAATGGTGAAGGCAGTTTTCCTTTCCTCTTCTCGTCTAAGGCCTGCACCAGAATGAGAAAATACGGAATCAGATCAGTGCTATAGTTCAAAAGGACTGCAAATGATCTGTAAAAAAGAGTATTTCTGTGGGTGATCGATCCTGTTAAGGGTGAAATTGAATGAATCCTCAAGGAATGAAGACTTGGCCCTTAAATAGTTTACGAAGCTAAAAAAAAAAAAAACTCTCAAAATCAGTAAGCCAATCACCCTACACTTCTATTCCTCAGGAATCGCCGCCATCCTCTCCAACAAAAGAAGCAACTATGAAGTTCATAAAACATACATGTAATGGTGCAATGAGGTCTCATTGGCTACTTGAACATGGATATTTGTGTGCTGCAACTAACATTATTCTAGCGCTGCGGGAAGTGCTGAGCAAAGATAGTTTATCCCATGAACTACTCATGAAAATTATGTACTACAAAAAAAAAAAAGGGGGTGTAGTAATGAAGTTTTAAGAGATGCATGCGCATAGTAGATTGAATACCCTTCAAGTTAGTCTAGTATGAGTTTTTACTCCAATAATTGTAGTTGTCAAGGGCAAGATGCCAAGTATGCAGGAGTGAGACACTATTTAATAGACTATGATAAGAAAGAATACCCTGCTTTGAAACATTCTCATGGTCAACACGATAGTATCCCGCAGTCTACAAAAGAAAATGAATAGCATCATGTTAGACATCAGCACATAAATAAGGAGCAAAGAGAACATCTTAATGTATGTCTTTCTGATAACCAAACAATGACGATAACCATATACTTAAGATAAAGAGAAAAGAGACGATATAAAGAGTATATGCATACAAGCTGATAGCATTAGTTGAGCCTAAAACAACATCTAGGAAGAAAAAAAAGAAAGAAAAAGAAATTGATGGCAGTGTTTCAACCCATGCATTGGAAATTAAGATATATTTGGCATAAAATACAAGGGGGTGGAGAAAGGATTCAACATCAGTGGGGCAAATTTAAATAAGATCAGAGGTTTTGGTCCAATTGTTCAGTATTTATAAATTTTAGTGGGGCAGAGTTGAGTAACTTAGTTTAAATCACCTTAGCGGCAAATGGAATTTTTTTTCAAAAAAAACTCAGTGGGGCATTTGCCCCCCTTGAGCCTAGGGTGGATCCGCCTCTACAAATACGTCCAATCAAAGAACGGGTGAAAAATCAAGATAACAATGCGGAACGATTAAATTTTGTGACCAGTAGGAGACATGAAAATGCCTCTTTTTTGTTTTCAGAAATCTTTTCACTTTGAAAATGAAAACAATGAGAATGTTTTCTTTGAATCCTTTCCTACAAACTAATGGGCTTGCACTTCTGAAAACACAAAAAACATTTTCACATTTTCTATACATGACCTGTTGACAGGAATAATTCAACTGTTTTCAATTCCAAAAGCAGAAAAATTCCAGGTCCTTATAACCTTCATACATGGTTAACATTCACTATTGTTACCGAGAAGTTCCTTAATGGACACTTCCTCAATAAAGGATGATTGCACTTGGAGCTTAAGCACTTAGCGGCAAGATCAATGAAGTCCCACATAAAGATGGATTCTCCGTTGGCTATCAATCCAAGGGTCAGAATTTCATGAAATATTTCAAAATGAGTCTACCCACTACACCTTTTGGACACAAAGAGACATCTTCAGATTTCAAATAGGGAACAGAAGGTTTTCTTACATAACAAGATATTGTAGTTAACCAAAATGTCCACTTAAGAGTTCTCTCCAGTTAATACTAATCATTTGTATATTGTAAATGTGCCCGGCTACAATTCCAGGAAATAAAACAAAAACCAAATTTTCATTAACAAGCATATGTCCTTGATAATTGTTTGCCAAGTATCTATCTCTAGTTTTATAAAGCCTATGATACCCCGACTCTCCAACGTCACTGAGCATACCTGCATTGACATGACATTTATATGAATAGTATGAGAGTGGGAATGGGATCCTTAATGGAAATTTCGGATATGGATGTTTGCTTTTGTTTTTGGTTTTATTTATTTTTTAAATCAGAATATGGATGTGTTTGATTTTGGTTGTTTTATATTTATATTTTTATTTCTTTGGAAGATAATTAGGATTGAAAATATATAAAGATAGAAATTTAACAGCAAGATGAGGGTCAAAGATAAACAAGAGAGAACTCTTAAAAAAATATCTTTGCTTTTGATTGATTTTATAATTCATTGTCTTTTTCACTCTTCCTTTTATTACTAAGATATGTTAAAGGCATGATATTTATATTAAATCCAAATCCTACAAGCTTGAGCTTTTAGATGTCGAAGCAGCTGGTGGAGGGCTCGAGACTGGGGGGTGTAGCGAGCATAGACTTGAGTGATAGGAGGCTTTGTCAGAGGAGGAACAGAAGTAGGAGCTGGCGAGGCAAGAGTATAAACGAGCAAATCAGCATCCTCCCCCTGATTAGTGTGGATCGAGTTTTGAGAAAAAGAAGTATTCTCAAGAAAGGTGACATGAGCAAAAACCAGGTACCTACGAAAACTAGGACAATAACACCTATACTCCTTTTGAACTCAAGAGTAACCAAGGAAGATACACTTCAATAACTTAGATCGAAGCTTAGATGTATGCATTTAACATCCCGAAAAAAAACAAGTACACCCAAATACCCGAGGCTCAATGGGAAACAAAGATTTATGGGGAAAGAGGGTTTGAAACGGGAGGGTCTAATCCAAGACAGGAAGCATTCAATTAATCAAAATAAGCCGTGGAACAACACGCCGTAAAATGCTCGGGCACTTGCATTTGAAACAATAGAGCTCGAGCGATTTCAAGGTGTCTCTTTTTTTCTTTTAGCAACTCCATTCTGAGAAGGAGTATCAACACAAGATGTCTGATGAAGGATGCCATTCTGAAGCATGAATGACTGAAATTGTTCGGAAATATATTCTTTGGCATTGTCACTTCTCATATTTTGAACATAAACATGAAACCGAGTGTGAATTTCAGCAAAAAAGGCACGAAAGTGAGAAAATAACTCCGAACGGTTTTTCATTAAATATAACCAAGTTGTTCGTGAATAATCATCGATAAACGTAACAAAATATCGAAACCCACTTGGGGACACAATTGAGCATGGACCCCACACATTCGAATGGACTAACTCACAAGGAGCACTAGCTCGTTTATTGATTCTAGGACAAGAACTAAAGCGATGATGTTTTGCAAATTGATAGGACTCACAATCTAAGGACGACAAGCTTAAAAACTGCGGACACAATTTCTTCAATAGGGGAAGAGAGGGATGACCCAATCTACACGAGTCTCAATGGTGCAAGAACCCCACAGTAATAGGTCTCAGACACAGATTAAGAATGTAGAGACCCCTAGACTCATGTCCTCTACCAATAATCTGCTTCGTCATAAGATCCTGAAAAAGACAAAAATCAGGAAAAAATGAGACACAACACTTAAGAGCTCAAGTTAGTTTGCTCATAGATACCAAATTAAAAAAAATAGGTAAACTCAAGACAGATGATAGGGGAATAGGAGTGGGAAAAATGGTGCTAGAACCAAGAACATAGGATTGTGACCCATCTACCAACGTGATAGTGGAAGTTAAAGGTTGTGACTGAAAGGTAGAAAATAGGTTGGAATTGCCTGTCATGTGATATGTGGCTCCAGAATCAATGACCCATTCGGAGAACGAAGAAGAGAAAAGGCATGTGTTTGGGTTACCTGACTCAACGATAGCTGTAACCGGAGTAGATAGAGACTTCAATGATTCTTGGTACAAGTGGAACCTGACAAGTTTGTCTACGGAGAACTAAACCGACTGATCAAATGCCTCATTAGAGGAGGCTATATGAGCAAACATAAATCTCTGATTCCGGTTCTGCAATTTCTTACAGTCTCGTATCGCATGTCCAAGCTACACAAGAAAAACACACAACGCTCCGCAGCTAAAGCCCTAGTGTTACCTCGGGGCCACTATTTCGCATCGCGGGCTTTCGCCACTCACCACTGTTTCGACTAACAAGAGCACTGCTCATCTTGGTAGATGAAAGATCAGGTAAGGATATTTTTCTATGAGCGGTTCTTGGAAAGAAGAAACTTCAGGGCTAGATAGAATCCGCGCCTTAACATAATTATACTCAGAAGGGAGGGCGACTAGGAAACCCATCACTGGCATCTTTTCCCGTTGATCTTGCTGGACCTTAACATCTGGACTAAAGGGTAATAACACATTCAGTTCCTCATATGTCTTTTTATAGTCCATGAAAAATTCCGAAAGCGACTGATATTGTTTCTCCGAGCGATAAAAGGCCCGATACATCAAATATGCGAGAAATATTCCCTTTTCCAGAATACACAAATTCCAAATAATCAATTATCTCCTTAACAAACTCACAATGATTAATGAGAGTAAGTACTTTACCTACAATTGTAGATAGAATCAAAGAGAGGAATTGGAGGAAAGAATTCCTTGTGTTTTGCATTGATTCATTGTGAATATATATATACAAAAGCCAATCTAACCTTCCTAATAGAGGCTGGCAACTCTATATGACAAGTTTCCTGGCAAGCTAGCAACTTATATGTAAAGTAGATATATGCTATATCACTCCCCCTCAAGTAGAATTATAGATATTTATCGTGCATAACTCATTACATAGGTAACTAACCCGGTCCCCACTTACGGCCTTCGTGAAGATATCACCCAATTGTTATCCAGTCTTCACATATCCTGTAGAAATCAAGCCGAGATGTATTTTCTCAAGAACGAAATGACAATCTATTTCAATATGCTTAGTCCGTTCATGGAATACTGAATTAGAAGCAATATGAAAGACAGTTTGGTTGTCAGACCAAAGTTTTGTTGGGACTGGTGTTGTAATGCCGACTTCCATCAAGAGTTGATGAAGCCATATAATCTCACATACGGACTATATCATTGCTCTATATTCAGACTCCGCACTAGATCAGGAGACAACACTCTATTTCTTACTTTTCCATGAGACTAGATTTCTTCCAACAAACACACAGTACCCTGAAGTGGACCTTCTATCCCCCTTAGATCCTGCCCAATCAGCATCCGTGAAACACTCAAATCTATTATGTCCTTGATTATTGTATAAAATACCACGTCCCGGGGCTTCTTTCAAGTAACATAGAATCTGTTCTACAGATCAACTGTTGGAGAAGACATGTACTGGCTTACAACACTGACCGAGTGAGCAATACCAGGACGAGTGACCGTAAGGTAATTTAGCTTCCCAACTAGTCTTCTATATCTCTATGATCTCAAATGCTTACTTTCCTAGTAAGGTACATACAATGCCGAACCACAGAGAACTATGGCTGGTTTACCCCAACTTTCCAATACTTTACAATAGATCAAACATATATTTCCTTTTAGATAAGAAGAATCCATGTTTCCTTCATAACTTCACTGCCTTAAGAAGTATTATCTTAGCATCCCTAAGTCCCGTGATGAAATTGGCTCCAAAGAAAGGCAGGTGGGCGGTAAAAGACTTAAGAGATGAGATGCCTTTAGACTCACTCCCAGTAATAACAATATCATCCACATACACTACCAATAGAATGATACCTGAATTGGAGTTACTATAGAAGACAAAGTGGTAAGATTTACTCTTCTACATGCTAAATTCCTCAATAGCTTGGTTGAATTTACCAAACCACGCACGTGGACTCTGTTTCAAACCATACAAAGACTTCTGAAGACGACAAACCCTCCCTATCTCCCCTTGAGCAACAAACCTAGAGGTTGCTCCATATACACCTCCTCAAGGTCGCAGAAGAAAGATATCTTAATATCAAGCTGATGGAGATCCCAATGATAAGTGGTAGCCAGGGAAATAAAAAACCGAACAGATGTCATCTTAGCAACAAGGGAAAAAGTGTCGAAATAGTCCACTCTATAGGTCTGAGCCCTTGAGCAACAAGGCGGGCTTTCAACCGAAATGCGCCACCAAACCATCTGGACGGATCCACGGTAACACCCAACAACAAATCCAATGACTTTCTTCCCGCCATAATAACCAAGTCCTGGTATCATTGTCAGTCAAAGCATTCATCTCCTTTATCATAGCACTACACCAACCAGGGTAAGCGAGGGCTTCAGAAACTTTATTAGGTAATGAAATAGAGTCCAAGGATGCAATAAAAGAACAAGAATGTGATTTACAAACGCATCATGGGAAAGCAAAAAGAAGGAAATTGGATTTGCACCCGACGTTTACCTCATGAGAGCAATGGGGAGATCATCATCGAGAACTAGACGAACTGCGGAAGCACTGTGGAGGGCTCAGCACTTGTAGGCCGCCGCCGAAAGCGTGTGACCTAAGTGATAGGAGGTTTTACCCCGAGCAGGACAAGAGTAGGTTCGGAGAGACAAATGCTGAGGGCAAAGAGTATAAACAAGCAAGTCAGTTTTCCCTCCCGACACTCAGTGGGTCGGAGGTAAAGAGAAATGCACATTCTCAAGAAAGGTGACATCAATCGAAACCAAATACCGACGAAGACTAGGGCAGTAACTTCGATAGCCCTTCTGAACTCGAGAATAACCAAGGAAGATACACTTTAATGACTTAGGGTCGTATTTTTTGCATTACCACGCGACTAACATCCTCGAATGAAACCAAGACACCCAAATATCTGGGCATCAAGAGAAACAAAGGTTCATTTAGCCATGATGATACCTGAGTGTCAACAACATCGACCTAAAAATGCTTGGGCACATGCATTTGAAATAATAGAGCTCGGGTAGTTTCAAGAAGATGTCTATTCTTTCTCTCAGCCACTCCATTTTGGGAAGGAGTATCAACGCAGCAAGTTTGATGAAGGATGCTATTTTGAAGCATGAATGACTGAGATGGTTTTTGAGACGTATTCCGTAGCATCATCACTTCTCAAATTTTGAATAGAAACATGAAATTGAGTGTGTATCTCAACATAAAAGGCACGGAAATGAGAAAATAACTCAGAACAGTTTTTCATTAGATATAACCAAGTGGTTCATGAATAATAATCAACAAAAGTGACAGTATCGAAACCCATTTGGGGACACAACTGGACACGAACCCCAAACATCTAAATGAACTAATTCAAATGGAGCACTAGTCGGCGATTTCACTCAGACTAGAATGCAATGATCATGATGTTCTCGCAAACTGACAAGACCTCAGCAATCTAAGGATTGACAAATCAAAACCCACACAACAACTTTTTCAACAAGGGAAGAAAAGGGATGGCCTAATTGATAATGCACCAAACGGTGTAACTCCAAAAACAAAGCCACAAGTCTGTACCACCGATCAAGAATGTAGAGACCCCCGCATCACGCCCTACTACTAACTGCTCTCATCGCCATAAGATCCTCGAAGACACTTGGAACAGTAAATGTAACATTTTATGTCGTTAATTTGCTCACATAAATCAAATCGAAAAGAGAAATTAGAAAACTAAAGACTTGGTTGACAAAGGGAGAGATGGAGTGGGAAAATTGGTGGTCGACCTAAGAAATTACACATTTATGACCCATCTTACCAAAGTGATGAGGAAGTTTCGGGCATGGACCGAAATGTAAAGAATAGGTTAGAATACATCATTATGTGATATGTCGCTTCCGTAATCAATGACCTATTCGGAGGCATCGGGCAAAGGTATACGCGCGATTGGGTTACTTCACCAACAACAGCGTGAATCGAGTGCAAACAGACTTCAATGACTGATAAAAGTGCACCGCCAATTCTTCTCAGTCGTGAACTCGACTCACTGAATGATGCTTCTAATAGTGGAAGCTATATGAGCAGACTAAGTCTCTCGATTCGGGACTCTGGCCGCTTACAGCCTTCATATCACATGTCCAAAGCGCAGTGGCGCACAATAAAACAACGCCTAAAGTTTCGTCCCTCTAGAGCTACCGCTGACCACTATTTCTCAGACGCTATTTCTTCCACTCACCAATGTTTCACCAACAAGGGCACTACTCGCTTGTGGATGATATGGAGGTGAGAGCGAGGAGGTCTCCATGTGAAGTATCATGTCGACGTTTCTGAAAGATGAGATCCAAGGCTGCATTTAATCAACCCACCACTTACACCGGCGGGAATGCGGCTAGGAAACCCATCACAGCCATCTTTCCGTCGAGCTTGTCAACCTTAACATTCGACTAAACGGTAGTAGCAGATTCAGCCTCCCACTGCTTCTTTATAGTCCACAGAGTCAGAGAGAGACATTTCTCAGAGCGATAAAAGGCTTTACATACATCAAAATATGCATGAAATATTCCCCTTCACTGTATATTAAATTCCTAATATTCATTGGCTCCTTAACATACTCACGTGTTTTATCAATCATGGCGTATTTATCACAATGAATTTACAAAATTAGAGGAAGAGATGAGCATCATCCTCCAGCCATCATTCTTTCGAATCATCCTTAGGAGGGTCCTTATCAAGATAACTGGCCTTACGAATACTCCATAAGTAGAGGCGGATTGTTTTACTCCAATCCGAGTAATTAGATCGCGCTTCCGTGATTTACATCATCAAAGATCGTCAAAGCGCCTAAATAGGCTTTTTATCTTCTGAAGAATTTGAACTACTCATTAGGAAGCCAATGAGTGAAGTCAAGGACAAAGTAAACCTCCCGAAATCAAGAACACAGAGGCCTCTTGAAAAACCCCTGTCTACACTGATAAATCCGCAAGAAGTCAGAGGCAAAGGTCAAGGAAGCACGCGCCACCGATGATATCGCGCATCAGCGGATCAAGAACATGAGGCAAAAAGCGTAAATCCAAGAGCGACAACGGAGAAAAGGTGGGTAATCGAACCCAATTTGATTTGAAAGCAGACCTGCTCCGCCGATCAATAGAGGGCGGGGCAGTATGCGCGTCCCGCTTGGGGACGACTCCTGTGGAGAGCTGTGTCACACTGAAACCCCATGCGCCTCACGCGCAGAGCCTGAGAGCAACCAAGATCCACGCGGAGCCACTGCGCCACTCGACCCAGACCCGCCGTCTACGGTCGGCGGATCCTCTGATAGGTGGTGTCACCTCACTCTCTCTCTAGATGGGTGTTTCAAAAGAACACCCCCACGACCTTCTTCCTCCCTGAAATTCTTCCCAATTTCGCTCAAATCCGAGCCCTAGGCTTTGATACCACATAGATAGAATCAAAGAGAGGAATCGAAGGAAAGAATTCCTT
This sequence comes from Tetrastigma voinierianum, assembly GCA_016808115.1. NCBI lineage: Eukaryota > Viridiplantae > Streptophyta > Magnoliopsida > Vitales > Vitaceae > Tetrastigma > Tetrastigma voinierianum. The sequence continues at coordinate 98,152 of JAEQBH010003992.1, forward strand.
GTGTTTTGCATTGATTCATTGTGAATATATATATACAAAAGCCAATCTAACATTCCTAATAGATTACAACTCTATATGACAAGTTTCCTAATAGGTTACAACTCTATATGTAAAGTAGATATATGTTATATCAACCATCAATGAAATTATGAATTTGGAGAAAGAGACGGGCATCATCCTCCAGCCATCGTTTCTTCGAATTATCAATAGGAGGGTCCTTATCAAGATAACTGGTCATATGAATACTCCTCAAGTAGAGGCGAATTGTTTTACTCTAATTCAAGTAATTAGGACTAGTTAGTTTGTCCTCCGTGATTTTGGACATCATCAGGACCACTTCATGCGTCGAAACATGCTTCTTTTTTGCTGAATCACTCATTAGGAAGCCAAAGAAAGTAGATAAGGGCCAAAGAGTACCTCTAGTAGTCAGGGACTTAAAAAATCTCACGAAAACCCTAGGTAAAGAGGTTGTCGGACACAAAAACAACAAAAAGCAGCAGATCCAGGCACCCAATAGGGAAACCAAGTGGATAGAAGGACTCATTATCGGGCCTAACCACATTAGGTGAGGAGGTCGAGCTCTTAATAGCCCCTATGCGTCACAGAGTGGAGTGTGGATTCCGCCCTAACAAGGTGGCTGCGTGGTTTCCGGCCACTTGATTTTTCTAGCAAGCTCGTCGATGGCCAGCGAAGCTCCTCAAGCCAAAGGTGAGATCCCACTCCCTCAAAATAGGTGTTTAAAAACACCCCCTCATAGCTCTCTTGAGCACTTCGAAAACTCCTAAAAGCACCGAAAACTATCCCGCCTGAGCCCTGTGCTCGATACGCTGTAAAAAACTAAGAGGAGAAGAGTCGAGGAATGAATTCCTTGTTTCTTCATTGATTCATCATACATATATACAAGGTTAGACTATACATTAGGTAAGACAACTGCCTTCCTAAATAGTTACAACCCTACAAGTAAAGTAATATAATGAGATACAAAACCATGTAAAGTATGATATTACTATAACATTCCTCCTCAAGTCAAGATGGGAGTAACGTTCGAAAATCATTATATGGCTTAAACAGTCCCCGCAAATGGTTTCATTGTAAATTATGAAGTGATCAGAGATTGGTATGCGTAAGAGACAAATCCGATCATTCTGTCTTTTACAAAAATTCTCAAGAAGGTATCATCTTGTTAGTTGTGTATGTTGATGATATTATCATTACTGGGAATGATATGGTAGGTATATCTTCACTCAAGTCCTTTCTTCAAGGCCAATTCCACACAAAGGACTTCGAATGTGTCAAGCATGGCGAGCAAACGTAATCTTCTTATCTCAAAGGAAATAATATGTGCTCGGATCTATTGTCCGAAACAGCAGGCCTGGCAACAAAGCCATGTCAGTCCCCTATGGCACAAAGTCTACATCTTACTAGAGAAGGTAAATTGTTTGAAGACCCTGAGAGATATAGAAGACTGGTTGGGAAGCTAAACTGCCTTACAGTAACACGCCCTAATATTGCATACTTTGTTAGTGTTATAAGCCAATACATGTCTTCTTCAACAATTGATCATTGGGTAGTTGTTAAACAGATTCTATGTTACTTGAAAGAGCCCCGGGACGTGGTATTTCATAGTGTAATTGTAAAACCCGGGTAAATTTGAAATTTTTCAAAAAATGGCAAAACGATAAGTTGCCGCTACAATATAGGTTGTAAACCTAGAATTTTTCTCGATCTTGGATGACGAAACAGACCTAACTGTTGGATTTGTCTCGCGAAATCTAGTTACCTAGATGAATTTCGTTGAATTCAGAGGTTGAGATTTAATGGCTCGACGCGCCGAAAGATTCCGGTCGACCCAAAAAATGTGGCTTGCGTAAAATCTCGAAAAGTTGGGAAATGAATTAACTAAAGTTCATTTAAATAATTTTAACCGGAGTTGACGAAGAAATCGCTTTCGCGTAAACGAACCCTAATTGGGGCCAGGACATGTGGCGTGATATGAGCCACCCACTTAAACTTAAGTGAGGGGCTTTGTGGACAAAATATGGAACCCCACTTCTGGCTTCACAGAGAGAAAGCGGGTAGAGTGAGAGAGCACCGCTTCTTACTCACTGAGTTTCGCTTGTTGGGATTCGTCGAGTCAAGAGTGAAAGTTCATCTACTCAACAAATGCTACGCGTACATACCAAGAAGGAGAGGTTTCGCCGAAGATCCAAAGGAGGAGATTTCGGGAAATCAAGGATTTGGCCAAGAGGCTCCCACCATTTAAAGTGAAGAAAAATGGGATTTCGGGTTCAATGATAAGCTTCGCTCAGCGAGGTTCACCTCCTGAGGAGGTTCGCCCACCCGGTCCGCCTGGGGGAGAGCAAAGCCGCCTAAGCGAACCTCTTCGCCCAAAGGCTTCAGAGTTCCCGGGTAGACCGGGCCGAGGGACTCGCTTCGCTAAAGTGCGGGCTTGTTTGGGGCCATTTATATAGCTTGCTTCGAGGGCTATTGTGGGCGGTTTGCTGGGCATACTATATGCCACAATTGGTTTGATGATTGAGAGTGTTATTACTTGCCTTGTAATAACATGTGTGGTTATGTTGATGTGATGAAATGTTGATGTGTATTCTAAATGTATTAAAATTATTGTGAATGTTTAATTGGAAATTATATGCATGTGATATAATTGTCGAGGATACAAGGTAAATTTGTATGGTTTAAATTGTTCATATGCCATGCATTACATATGGGACATGACATTAACATGCAATGGTGCATCACATTGCATTATGTATGGAAAACATCGCATTACATGGGTGTGAGTGCATGGTTAAAATCAAACACCACAATTGGTGATTGATGGGTGGGCTCGGTACCGTTGGACAAAGTCCAACAGAGTCGCACGGTTAAATAAAATGGTAAAAACTTGTGTCGGGTAATAGCAAGAAGGGCTAGATACTCCCTCGGGTGAAAGACCCGGACTAGTTCAGGCACTCCTATGGTGAAGTCCAAAAAGTGTTGGAAGGCGTGTGGAGCCTGCGGTGAGACCCCGGAAATTTGCTGCCCACATAAGAAACATGGTTTTGTAAATGAAATGATCATTTGAGGTGTAACATCCAAAAAACTTTTGATTTATAAACAAACAAATTTCATTAAACGATCATCGATGGAACCATTAATACGGATTTTATCAAACATCGGGCGTTTATCAGGTGTGGGAGTCCGAAGATTCTATGGAGTCGATAGAAGACTCTGCATGGTGGAATCGGTAAGGACTAGGACATTATACATGAGTGGGTCTCATCATGGCATGTAGAATTCGAACCTAGGATTGCATATTCTTAGTTTGAAATTGTGATGTGAATGTGGTTACTAAGATGAACATTGCATGTGCACTTAGGTGGGGAGTAGCCTCTGTATGAAGTACTCTACTGGGCGTGGCTCACCCTAAATGGGATAACATTTCAAGTGTGGGAAATGCGCCGGTGGGCGGTTCTCATCTGAGGTCGCGAGAGTGAAGAAAACCGGCTTGTGGCTTTGTAATCATTTTGTAAAATGCTTGAAGTAAATTCATTTTGACATGTACTAATGTATTAATGAGTGAAATTGAACTCATGTGTATATTTTTTTGTAGAAGAGTGTGATTAAACTCAAAAAATGGATTTTTGTATAAAATTGAACCGGAACGAAGCTGGTATCGCCAGCGAAGGCGAAGTTCAGCTTCGGCGAGCCCGAGGTCGCCCTGAATCACCGGTTCGTCAGGCAAAGGTGAAGGGCAGCTTCATTTGGGGCGAGGGTGGGCTTCGCCAGCGGCCCAGGCCCCGCATACGCGGTTTCGTCAGATCATATGCTATGCAAGCTGGTTCTTGGGGTGGAGTTCTCCATGTGAAGGGGACTCTACTCGGTTTGGTAAAATGATGGGTCCCGGTGAATGGGACACACAATGTGGTATCGGGTTACGCGGATACCCACAGGTTTTTCGTGGGTTGATGGTTGATCAACGAACCCCTAGATTTTAATGCAGCCACAGCCAGTCATGCGAGCATAATAGACTCGGAGTGTTTCATAGATGCCGTATCAAAGTGTGACCCAAAGAAGACGAGGTCTACTTCGAAAGTTATCAGTTTGCTGAGGGAAATCTAGTCTCATGAAAGAGTAAGAAACAGAGTGTTGTCTCTCGATCTAGTGTAGAGTCTGAATATAGAGCAGTAGTACAGTCTGTGTATGAAATTATGTGGCTTCATCAACTTTTGGTCGAAGTCGGTACAAAAACCTTAGTTCCGACAAAGCTCTGGTGTGATAACCAGGTTGCCCTTAATATTGCATCTAATCTTGTTTTCCATAACCGAACTAAACACATAGAGATAGATTGTCATTTCGTTCCTGAGAAAATACAACTCGGTTTGATTTCCATAGGATACGTGAAGACTGGACAACAGTTAGGTGATATCTTAAGAAAGACCCTAAGTGGAGATCGGGTTAATTACCTATGTAACAAGTTAGGCATAATTAACATCTATGCTCCAACTTGAGGGGGAGTGTTATAGTATGTATCATACTTTACATATTGATTTGTATCTCATTAGATACTTATCAGAGGGTTTGTAACCATTTAGGAAGAGTAGATTGTCTTACCTAATGTATAGTCTAACCTTCTTGTATATATATGTATGATGAATTAATGGAAAAACAAGAAATTCATTCCTCCAACTCTTCTTCTCTTAGTTTCTACACTTTTGATTGATTTTTTAATTCATTGTCTTTTTCACTTTTCCTTTTATTTTGTCACATCCAATTGTCTACACCCATTATTAAGATCTGTTAAAGGCATGATATTCATATTAAATCCAAATTCTACAAGTTTGAGCTTTTAGAAGAGTTAGTCATTTAACATGGTATCAAAACTTGGCTCATGGCCCTGTTCGAGTCACCCTCAAGTAATTTATTTCCCCATTTTTTGATTTGAAAGTCCCGTATCGTGACTCTATTTGCTTATTTGTTCTCCATGTGCGGTATGGAGCCGCATACAGGGGAAGCGTTGGTTAAAGGCATGATATTCATATTAAATCTAAATCCTACAAGTTTGAGCTTTAAGGAGAGTTGGTCATCTAACTATGTCAGATACATTTGAGAACCAATACCATGAGAAAAATGCTTGACATAATTTCTATTTGAATCTCTTCCTGTTTATTGAGCTTATGATAATGATGATGAGTCCTTGGTTATATTTACTGTACATTCAAGAAGAAAAGATCATAGAGATACAGAGATTAAAAGGATAACAAAAATTGGGTGCGTATTCCATGATAATATCCAATAAACTTGAGAAGAAAACACTGTGTAATCAATATCATTCTGGCAAGACATTTATGAATGAAAGTAGTTTCTCACCCGACATCATTGTATGCATTAAAAGGATAGGAAGATCCATCAGAACATGTTAAAACAAATTGTGCTGAGAGCCCAGAAGGAATTTTGATCTGCAAAATCAACAGATTAGAAAAAATATGAGAAATTCTATTTACACCCAATTTTTTTCTCTCTACACCCCATATCACACACACCCATGTTTTCACCCCCATCTCTTTAATGGGGTGTAGAGAGAAATGGATGGGGTGTAAATAGAATTGCTCAAAAAATATACCTTACAAAAAAAGGATAGATTTTGTCTAGAGAATTTTATCAAGTTTCAAAATTATATTTCAAGCTCATGAAAATTAAGTCCCAGAAATATATAGCATTGAATATTGCTGCACAGATGACTCACAAAAATCATTAAAAAACACTTAAACAGATGTTGGAGAGGCAAAATGATTTCCTATCTGCATCAAGTTATGAAAATATATATTCTTTTAATCTTGACAGTGAAACTGAATTCTGAAAAATAATAAAACAATATAGTAATCATACAATTTTCAATGAGAAAATTAAAAAGGCAACAAAAAATGTCTACAACTAATTGTTTGGTTTTAGGATTTGCTGCATTCCTACTGACTTATTTTTTTACCGTTAAATGAGTAAAAAAAGTCTAATACCATTTGAAAGGTGGGGTGTGTGTGTGGGTGGAGGGATTGCTATCTGTTTTCTAACAACAACGCATGAAAATCAGAAACATACTGATAAGTGCTTTGAGAAGTTCTCTGAGAATGGCGTAGTCTCTGTACTATTGACCTTCACTTGGTAGCTGAACCGTCTTAAAATGAGAGTTGCAGCTTCCCAATTATCAGGAGAATCCATCTGTTGAATTTTGATGAAAAAATTGTCATTTTGATATTTAATAATAGAAAATCAAAACCTGAAGTTTCATACCTTAAAATACAATCTTGTATTGAAACTAGAGAAGGAAAAGAAAGATTATCGATGTTGTGGGAATGACTTGGGAATGGACCTTCAAAATTAGGGCTAATTTAAGTACCAAGTGATTTTAAGAACCAAGCCTATTCAAGCTAACTCAAGATCCACATAATGTGTCCTCTGCATAGAACGCTCTATATAGATTACAAATATTAGATAACAAATAGGTCAATGAAGTGCAAGAGGAATGGCATTCCTTTCTTGGGAACTGGCATCTTGCTTTGTGTCTTTGATATTTTTTAAGATTTGAGCTCATAATATCTCTCATGTGCAATCTCATACCCACGACTAAAAGACAGATTGCAAACAAATAATAGGCAACCTCATATTGCTCAATAAATTGTGGGAAATAAATCTCGCAATGATATTCAAACTCATGAACTCTCATAAAACAAGGCTCTAATACAAGGTATGGCAACCGAGTTTCATAAAAGTGTAAGTCATTAGAATTTGAGCCAACAATGTAAACCATGATCTCGAATGCTCACATTGTCTACTTGGTTTGTGTAATCAGAGATAATTGAAGGAAGAATTGTGTTTTTTCATTGATCACAAACAACCTATTTATATACAAGACAATCCTAAACCAAATAGGAAAGAATATGAAGTTTCCTAACTCTACATGGATACATGTTTCCTTTTCCCAACTAGTTTATAATTCTACAATACTATAACAGTTTGCACATTTGATAGAAAGACCTTCCCTCCTTCCATATATATCTTTATCCATAATCACTTGTTCAAAAAAAAAAGGGAGAAGAAAAAAAACAACAGAAGGAAGAGAAGAAAGAACACAGAACAGCAAAACAAACAAGCGTAACTAATGGGATACAAATTTTAATGCGGAAACCCTTCAAAAATAAAGGTAAAACCATGGCACCATGTCGAGTAGAAACATCTTGCTATAAGGAGAACTATTGAATACTATATTGTACATGTCTTCAGATCCAGCATCTTGGACAAGAGGGGTCAAATTTGGAATCTCGACTCTTCCACCAACCTCCTAACCAACAGCACATGATCACTAGCTACAAGTGAAAATCTTAACCAGTCAAATCACTGAAATGAACCTCCTGCGCTGAACTGTACACAACACAAATGTTAATATAAATATTTAAATTTTATTTTCTATTTTTTTATTTTAATAATATTGATAACATGGAAGCCTGCTTTAGGGCTGTAGTCCATATATCAACTTAATATAACACATTGCCTTATCTTCATGTGACAACTTAAAACTTTTGGGTTAACGTAGGAGTTTAATATGGCATCAAAGCCATGCTTTAAGGAGCCATAAGTTCAAATCTCATTGCTTGTTTCTTTCGACCAACAAACGCCTATGATGCAAGATGTTAAATTGTAGCCCAAATACTTGCTTGATATGTATTACTAATCACCCATTACCTAATAGCTTAAATTTCCAAGTCAAATTGATAGCTTAACACCTAATTAACTCTACTTCACAAGGATACACAACCACCTCCTTTACAATTGTGCATTAGACAAGTCCAGGACTCAAGCTAAGACCTCCCATAAAGTATCTATGAGATGAGCTGCCTATATGGGGCCAAATCTTTAAGGTTTTTATTCTCTTAAAGACCACCATAAAAACAGAAAATCATAAATAAATGGAATCTTTGGGAAGAAAAACTCTCCCGCCTTTTCAATTAATCATTCAAGGGAGGTGTTAAACAACCAACTTTCCCAAAAGCTTAAGCTTTAAGGATTTGAGTTTTATATAAATATTTAATATCATGCCTGTATCACCCTCCCTCATGTGTGATCCTATACCCGCATGTGGAGAGACAAACAAACCAATGCAAACAGAGTCCATTATGGACTTCCAAATACACAAATGGGGAACAAATATTCAAATTGTAGAGAGGTGGCTTGAACCCTTGACCTCCTACCAAACCAAGCTTTGATACAATTATAGCCATAGTCATGAAAGGCGTGCCTAAGGCGCGCTTAAAGCTCAAGCGCCACCACTCCCGGCGAAAACACATCACTTCAGGTGAGGCACAGGGATGAGAGGCGTCGAAAATTTGTTCTAGCTGCAACTCCTCAAGGTACGCCCTTCCTCTCCTTCTCCTTCTCCTTCTCCTCCTCTTTTTTTTTTTTTCATTTTTGGCGTCAAAGACAGCATCTAGGGAGAAAAGTCGGCAAAGAAGAGCGGCGTCGGGGGAGAAGAGCGGTGTTGGGGAAGAAGAGGGAGCCTAGGTGTAACACCCCAAAATACACCCTAGTTGTTTTCGACATGTTTAGGGTATTTTGTAAGCCTAATTTGACTGTTTCATGAGTCAAATGCGAAACCGGGAAACAAGAGACCCGGAAAGTTACAAAACTTAAGGACAATTTTGTAATGTCCAAAAGGGCTTAAAAGTCCTAATGTGAAAAGATTTGGAGGCCAAAGAAGAAATAAATAGGAATGGTTGTATAATTCTAGAAGATGAGAGTACAAATACAATAAAAGGAATTGAAATAAATGGCCAATAGTTTGGGGACAAAATGCAATTATGATAAGAACTCCAAAATGGGTTTTGATGGCCAAACAAGGCCTTAACAAAATCTGGATTTAAAAGAGACCAAATTGGTCTCATCGGGAGAGAACAAAACGTGGAAGGGAAGAAGGGAAGAAGAAGGCTAAGAAGAGTTAAGAAGAGAAGAAGAGGAAGAGGGACAAGCCAAAAAGGTATGGAAACTCACCTTGGATTATGAAATTTTATGTGATTATGTGTATGAATTTCCATGCTCGTTGTTAGTAGCTTGTCCCTGCAAACATGGGGTTTGCTGTGGTTTCATCTTAGCCCAAATATAGCGGGTAAGGTGGGTAAAGCCCCATATGGCACAAGAAGCTCATGAAATCCCCTTGAGGATGAATCCATGGTTAATGGAGAGTAATCGAGTTAGGGTTTAGTCAAACCCTAACTAATCCTCATGGTGTTTTGTTTCAGGTATGGGTTATAACCCATATTAGAAGGGTTTTGGAAGAAATTCATGATGGATTGTTGAAGAAATATATGAAATTGAAAGAGGAATTGAATAGAAAAGAGATTCCAAGGTGAATTTGGAATTGTTTTGATGTGTGTTTGAAGTGTAGAAGGATCGATCGTGTTTTTTAAGGAAAAAATGTGAGAAAACACACATTCGGGTACTTTTCAGAGACTTGTACTAAGATAAGTCGAACTTGCATCATATAATTTCTGGCTCCGGGTTTGTTTTTGGTTGTTGTACCTAAGACAACCCAGCTTCAGACCGGCATAACTTGTTCTCGGGGTTTTCCGTTTCCGACCAGCCAGATTTCGCCATAACTTGCTCAGTTCTTATCGGATTTGAGTGATTCAAGTGGCCACTTAAAATAGACTTCAAGGAGAACAAACTATATTTAATATGTATCTCCAAATTCTGAATCTAGATAGCCCAAAAATGCACTCAAAGTGGGGCTATGTGCAAGCCCATTTCCCACCCGCCTGAACATAGAGAAGTCCTGGTTGTTTCAGACGTAATTTGAGTTCCTAAGTGTTCGAATTGGGTGATTCCAATCGAATAGAACCCTTAGCACCTTAGCTTTAGCGATAACAAAGAACCGTTGTCAAATATGGAGACAAGGCACTGAAAAATTAATATTCAAACTATCCCCAGAAAATCTGGTGAAACCGACCAGTTGGCATGAAAATGCCATAACTCGGGCTTTGATGATCCGATTGGATTGATTCCAATTCCTAAGAAAATAGATCTATCGAGGAATAAGAACCCATGAATAAGGTGTGATTACGTGATGCAATCATACCTGCCGTGATATGAATGACGATCCGTCATGAACAATCATAAGAGGGTAAGAATGCCCTATTATATATAGTAAGTTATCGACCTCATGTAATTGTAAAACCACCTAAGACCGCTATTAAATGACACAAAGACTATCATTCCGAATAGCATTTCATTCCCGTTAGTGTCTTCCGCACTCCTCGTCCCGATTAGTACCGGTACTCGACAAGACGCACTGCTCGATTAGCGCTACCGCGACTCCCGGCCCCGTTATGCTAAGGCACTCGACCCGACTAATGCTACCAAGACTTCAGATCAGATAAGATCTTCTGCACTATTGTGTCGCGGTCTTATTCATTCCAGACATCGTCTAGGAAGTCAAACAGTTTATATGATAAATTTCTCGATTAAGTTCTCGTAGTACCTACGTACTCTCAGACTGGAATGTTCTCGTAGTACCTACGGCACTCCCGTATTTTTAATTAAGTCTCCGCTCGTCTCCTCGACGAAGTTCAGATACCTATGGGTACTCGCCTCTCGATTAACTCCCCTCTCGTCTCTCGATTTAGTTCGTAATCGACTCCGTACCTTGCATCCGTGACGCCCGTGAGTACTTACGAGTACTCCCGTATCCGTAAAATAAGTATAAGTCCTATATAAGCTCTGTAGTACCTACGAGTACTTCCGTATAAGAATAAGTTCTAACTGCGGGTACCTACCCGTACTTCGAATAAGTTAAACTCCCTAGCATAAGAATAGTTCTCAGAACTCCTACTTCGAGTCCTGGCGAACATAAGTCCGTGATAAGCATAAATGCTTATATAAGTCCATGATATGAATGCATGAGATTCTCTGATATCTCGTTATGGTTATATACACTTATTATAATTGTGTATATGTGATGTGTTTCTCAGATAAGAAATGTTTCCCACTAAGCTGCAAAGCTTAGCACGTGGTTTTTAACCGTAGTACGTGAGAAGACGCCAAGAACATCCGTGATACAACGGGCCAACACACTCAGAAGGGTTCACTACATGTAGAAGTTCCATGCTCGATTTGTAATGTAAAAGCAAAGTTTTGTATTCAAATGGGACCAAGATATGTGTATAGATTTTGAAGTGGACACCACCGTGGTAGTTCTTTGATTATGTTAAAAAGATGTGGGCTATAACTCCACTGTGTGCCAGCTTTAAAAAAAAATGCAAAGAGTCCCGTGATTTGGTTTCGCCCCGAAAAACTGGTATTACCATGGCTCTCGACATGAAGACCAAACCCAAAAGACGCGCTGGGGTCGGGCTCCTTTATTTTATATTTTTTTAAATCAAGACCCCAAACGACGCCGCTTGGAGGTTTCGATTTTTTTTTTTTTTTTTAAAGACACGCCCAAAACGATGTCGTTTTGGGCTTCCAACAACCAAAACGACGTGGTTTTGTGTGGTTGAACCCTAAACCCTATAAAAACCCCTATTTCTTGGATTTCACCCTAAAACCCCTCAAATACACTTTGAAAGCTAGATTGAAAATACAAGAAGAAGACGAAGACTAAGAGGTTTTTTTTTTTTTTTTTTCATTTTTCCTATTTTAGTTATGAAAAAATTCTAAAAAAATAGTAGAAAAACACTCTCAGAAAATTCTTAAAAACTAAAGAAAAAAAAAAATCTAAAAAAACTTTGTAAAAAATAGGAAAAATTTAGAAAAATAATGCACAAAATAGGAAAAAAATCTGAAAAATAATGTACAAAATAGGAAATAAATCTGAAAAATAATCAAAAAATAGAAAAAAAAAAGTATGAAAAATTATGAAACAATTAGAACAAAAATTTAAAACATTTTTAGTTGTTTGGCAAATATTGACTATGTTTATAATTTATAGATTTATACTACATAATTTATTATATTTTATTTTTAGATGAAAATTATAGACAATATTTAGTGAGATATATAATTTTTATTTATATTAGGTTAGGTGCACCTCACTTTAAAAAACCCACGCCTAAAGTGCGCCTAGCGCCTCAAGGCCCCAAGAGGCTACATACTGGTGCGCTGCGCGAAATAACTACAAGAGTTGACATATCTACTTACTATTACAGAGTTGTAACCTATTAGGAAACTTGTCTTATAGAGTTGGAATCTATAAGGAAGGTTAGATTGACTTTTGTTTGTGTATATATATATTCACAATGGATCAATAAAATTCACAAGGAATTCTTTCCTTCAATTCCTATGTCTTGTTTTCTACATGGTATCAGAGCCTTAGTGTTTGAATTTTCCCTAAAAAGAAAGGCAAGTTTTTAGAGAAATTTCGAAAAAAAAGCTCACCGTTGGCAAGCATCTCTAACAACTTTTTTCCGACAACCTATCTCCGGCCAGCAACCACACCACAAGGATCGTCAACCCCTGATATGTTCGTCGGAGGAAGAATCTCCAACATTCGATCATCCACGCGCCTCCATGCGCTGCCTCACATCGCTGCAGTTATTTACATCGACGCTGCGGTGCGTGGATGGTATCGCTTCCTAACTTGCCTCCTCCTCCAAAGATCGCCCTGGCCATCGACGATCCTCCCCACCTGCCTCCCTTGTCCGATGCCTGCAACAGTAATTTTCAAAGCATTAAGCTCGATGCTCGCTTTTCTGTGGTCAGGTGATTTTCTCCTGATTTCTACGTGATCTAGCGTATCAGATGACCAAGTCCCATTCTGCATTTTCGTGAGCAGGTCATTTTCCTTGCAAGATTCTACTTTTCTGGTATTTTTCGGATTTTAGGAGGTTGGTTTGAGTTAGATCTGCTTCTATGACTAATAAGAAACCCTCAGGAGGCGTTGTGTGTCATTATTGTCATAATCCAAGGCATGTACACCAGAATTGTAGGAAACTGCAGAATAAAAATCAAATATTCCAGTATGTTCATTATTAGAAATCACTTAAGTCTGCATCTACTTCTATCACTACACTCGTCAAGTCAGGTAAAACTAATACGTCTTATTTCCTCTTCCTCCAAATGGGTCATTGACTCTAGATCCACAAACCACATGACAAGTAATTCCAGTTTATTTACTACATTTCAGCCACACCCTTCTACCTCTACTGTTACCCTTGCAGATAGGTCAACATCTTGTGACCTTGGGTCAGGGACAAATCATCCTACTCCTTTAATCACTTTGACCTATGTTCTAAGTTTACTATAATTATATTTTAATTTAATTTCGTGAGTAAACTCACTGATACACTTAATTGCAGTATCTCATTTTTTCCTGATTATTGTATGATTTAGGATCTTTCGATGAAGCGGGTTATTGGTAGAAGACGCAAGTTTGGGGGTCTCTACATCCTTGAAACAAAGGTGTCAACGCCGTCATTGTTTCCTGCAGCTTGTTACCCCATTCGAATTCATATCATTACTGGGTCATCCTCTTCTCTCTTTGTCAAGAAGCTATATCCTCGCCTTTCTAGCCTATCTTCACCGAATCGTGAGTCGTGTTAATATGCTGTCTTCATCATGTGCATTTGAGTCCTTGCAGCCGATAAACGAGTTTCCACTCCTTTCGGGAAGTTAATTCATATGATGTTTTAGTATCCCACCCAATTCTCACTTCGATCGGGTTTAAATATTTCATTACCTTGTGGACATTTCTTTCGCGGTCACTTGCTTTATCTAACAAAAAGTCGCTTTGAGCTTTTTTCTCATTTTAGTGCCTTTTGTGCTGAAATTCAAACACAATTTCATGTCTCTGTTCAAACATTGAGAAGTGATAATGCTAAGGAATATTTGTCAAAACCTTTTCAGTCCATCATGTTACAACATGGGATTTTCCATCATACCTTGTGTGTTGATACACCCTCTCAGAATGAGGTAGCTGAGATAAAGAATAAACATCTTCTTGAGACTGCCCGTGCCCTTTTATTCCAAATGAATGTCCCAAAACATTTTTGAGCCAACACAGTCTCCACAACTTGTTTTTTTATTACCGGTAATGCCCCTTACTCCGTTCTTAATCACTACTTACTACCGCTTGCTCCTTAAATAACTTCGCTGTTCCCTTATTAATCTCAAGGTATTTGGATGCACATGTTTTGTTCGAGATGTCCGTCTTCAAGTTTCTAAACTTGATCTGAAGCCTATAAAGTGTATCTTTGTGGGATATTCTCGTGTTAAAAAAAAGGTATAGGTGTTATTGTCCCACTCTTCAACGTTACTTTGATCTAGTGATGTTGTATTCTTTGAGACTACCCCGTTTTCCCTTTCATCTACTGTTACGAGTTTGAGGGAGGATAATGATTTATTGGTTTATCCAACTCTCATTCCTGTTAAACCTCCCATTACTCAGGCATACTCTCGACGCCAAAACCTTTCAATCTCGAAATCCTTAACACTACCGCTTCACATTAGATCCGCCTTCGATGATCTTCCTATCGCTTCAGAAGGTAAACGTCGGTGTATTCACCCAATTTCCTCATTTTGTTCTTATAACCAATTGTTATCCCATTCCTGCTCTTTTATTACAACCCTGCATTTTATCTCTCTTCCTAACACCGTTCAGAAGCTATTCACCGTCGCATAGTGCTACTAAGAGAAGAAATGCGCGCTAGACGCATGTGCCATACTAACTTGGTATATTACTACCGAAGAAAGCCATCGATACACCGGTTTTTTAGCAGCGCCAGTTAATACTGATGGTTCAGTTGCTCGTTTGAAAGCACGACTTGTAGCTAAGGGATACGCTTAGACTTGTGGCGTGGACTATTCTAAAATTTTTTCCCCAATTGCTAAGATGACATCGGTTCAATTTTTTATTTCCCTGGCTACCACTTATAATTGGGATCTCCACCAACTTGATATTAAGAATGCTTTTCTTCATGGTGACCTTTAGAAGGAGGTGTATATGGAGCAACCTCTAAGGTTTGTTGCTCAGGAGGAGATAGAAAATGTTTGTCGCCTACGAAAGTCTTTATATGATTTGAAACAGAGTCCCCATGCGTGGTTTGGTAAATCTCGGGCCAAGCACCGAGGAATCTGGGCATGCGTAATAGTAAATTTGACCACTCCTGGCCTCTATAGGAACTCCAAATGTATCATTCATGGCAGATATGCTGACGAATCAACACGAGCGACCTGCGCTGTATCTTATCCCTTGAGTCCTTTCTTCATAGCTAATTCCATACAAGGACTTAGGGATGCTAAGATACTCCTTGGACATTGAAGTTATGCAAAGCAGACGTGAAATCTTCTTATATCAAAGGAAATATGTGTTTGATCTATTGTCCGGAGACCTGAAAGCTAGGGTAAACTATTACAAGTATCCCTATGGTCTTGCACGCATACACCTTACTAAAGAAGACGAAACATTTACGATCCCGATAGACATAAGACCATTTAGTTAAATTATCATCTTTACAAGAATATCGCCTCTAATATCGTGATAATTGCTAGTGTTGTAAACTAATACAAATTTTCTCCAACAATGATCATCAAGAATATAGAACAAATTATATGCTACTTGAAAGGAACCCCGGGATGTGGTATTTTATACAGTAATCATAGGCATAATAGACTTGAGTGTTTCACAAATGCTGATTGGACAGGATCTAAGGAGGACAGGAGGTCCACTTCAAGGTACTGTGTGTTTGTTGGAGGGAATCTAGTCTCATGGAAAAGTAAGAAACAGAGTGTTGTTTCTCAATCTAGTATAGAGTCTGAATATAGAGCGAAGACACAATTTGTATGTGAGATTATGTGGTTTCATCAACTCTTGATGGAAGTTGGCATTAAGACACCAGTCCCAACTAAACTCTGGTGTGACAACCAGGTTGCCCTTCATATTGCTTCTAATCCAGTATTCCATGAACGAACTAAGCATATTAAGATAGACTGTCATTTCGTTCATGAGAAAAGACAACTCAACTTGATGTCTACAAGATATGTGAAGGTTGTATAAATTAAAGTATATTCCCACAAAAAGCTTCAAACTTTGCACCTGCTAGTTTGAGTCTATTGTGAACAAGTCAAGTAATGATTAATATCTATGTCTAACTCGAGGAGAGTATTATAACATATATATACTTACATGTGAGTCATAACCTATTAGGAAACTTGTCTTATAGAGTTGGAATCTATTAGGAAGGTTAGATTGACTTTTGTGTCTATATATATATATAAAAAATATATATATTCACAATTGATCAATAAAATTCACAAGGAATTCTTTCCTCTAATTCCTCTGCCTCGCTTTCTTTCTACGCATACCATGTTAAACAACCAACTTTCCAAGCTCAAGCTTGTAGAATTCAGTTTAACATTTAATATCATTTTTCTGAATGTAAGGCAAACAAACTCATATTCTCCTAGAGTTTCATGAATTATACAGATAACTTAAAAAGAACATAAAGATAATATAAACATATTATCTTAAAAGTTGTAAAAGGAAATGTAGGACTACTAGTTTATCCTAGATTCAAAGAAGGTTGTCAAAGAGGGTGAAGAGTTAATCTTGACTTTGCTAGAGTTATCCTAATATTGCTTAAGATGAGTCTTGTGCCTCCAAAACATTTCTAAAACCGTTCAAAGTAAATTTTTACTTTGTCAAAAAATATTTCCTAAAGTCTCTAGAATCACCTATGAATTCTAAAAGTTATCAAGGATGGCGAACATTTTCTTTTGATATGACAAAACTTCAACCAAGCCTACATAACAATAGTGTATTATATAATTGATTGGTCATTACTAGGATTTCAATAAGACAAAAGGAACAAATTGCATTGGTATAAAATTCGTTAATATATTTTCAAGTCAAAATATTAACACAAAAGACGGTCTTATAGAAAATTACCCAAGTTTCAATCAAGTAATGTAGCAAACACTGATATACACAGTAATTCAAATCTCCTAGTAACTAATTGAGAATTGTACTAAAAGGAGAAAATTTCTAAATTATAGGAACCAAACTTTCTTTCCCCCTAAAGTGGGTGAGTAGAGATTCTTCATTCCTACCTTGCCTATAATTCATTGAAACATGGTATTAGGCAATAGGCACCCCTTAAATTAGAACGTCTGCAAGTCAACCACTTGTCTTAATATCTAGAGTACAAATAAGACCACCATCAAGCGTCTCCTTCATGAATTGTTGATCTACCTCCACATGCTTTGTTCGGTCATGCTATATACTAGATTATAAGCGATGTCTCATTGTAAACTTATCATCACAATAAAGTCTCATGGGGTGTGTCCACTTGATTTTAAGACCATCTAAAATAACCTTAACCCCATACTACCTTACAAATTCCATGAGTAACTTCTTGGAACTCCACCTAGGCACTTGATTTTGCCACTAGTGGTGGCTATTTACTTGGTTCAGTAATTAGATGTCTTCTAAGAGAAGAAGAGTACCCTAAGGTTAAACTTCTATCTAAAATTGATCTAACATAATCTACACCTGTGTAGGCTCCAAAGCAGAATTTTGTACCTCATTCAAAGAACAACCTTTTACTAAAAAGGCCCTTTAAGGTAGTGTGTGATTTGGTAAGCAACTTGAAGATGAGTCTTTGGGTTTATTGAGAGTATTTTTCTCTTTGGTCTCTTGAAGAACTATTCAAACCTTTTATTTGAATTTTTTTGTGGTGTTCATCCTCGACTATCAATCAATCATTTCATAGTTGATTGTGGCATTGTCACCATACCGAGGTTCTTACCTCCATGAAGGTAATGGTCACAGTTTTTCCATTCAAACATGATTGTAGAATAACCTAGGAGACTATTTGTGTTACTAGTTGTGCCAGTTTCTTAGTGTGGTTTGTATCAAAGGGTAGGATCAAAAGTGTGAAAGTTAAGAAAATTCACTGTATGATCTCAAACCACCACTAAGATCATGGTTTGAAAATTTTACTTGGTCGATAAAAAACAAGGGTACAAACAAGCTTGAAATAATCAAATTATATTCATCAAGCACTCAAGAGATAGAGAGTAACTATGTTGATAGTGTACATCATATTCACAGGAGATGATGAGAATGGGATGAATTGGTTGAAGACTTTTCTAACAGCGGAATTCGAAATCAAAGACTTGAGATTCCTGAGACACTTTCTTAGAATGGAGGTGGCTTGGTCCAAGAAAGGGATTATGGTCCCACAAAGAAAATATATCCTATACCTACTCAAAGATATTGGGATGAGAGGCTGTGAACTTGCAGACACACCAATTGATCTGAACAAAAAACTTCGACATAGAAAGAAAGTTGCTCCTATAGATAAGACCCAGTACCAAAGATTAGTAGGTGTTATAGCATATATCTACTTTACATATAGAGTTGTAACCTATTAGGAAACTTGTCATATAGAGTTGTAATCTATTAGGAAGATAAGATTGGCTTTTCAGTATATATACATTCACAATGAATCAATGCAAAACACAAGGAATTCTTTCCTCAAATTCTTTCTTCTTGCTATCTACATGGTATCAGAGCCCTAGGGCTTGGATTGAGAAGAGGAAGAATACAATTTTTGGACTGTTCTCAGAGAATACTATGGAGGCCGTGAGAGGTGTTTTTTGAAACACCCATTTCGAAGGCACGTGAAGCGACACTGCCGGGTTCAGAAGGGAGCATCACATCGATGAGTCAGTTTCACCGTCGTGGCCGAATCCGAGGCGCAGACGCACCCGCCATTTTGCTTCTCGGGACTGCTCGCACGCGTCGTGGAACGGGTGCGCTGCGGGAGCCACGGAGAGTCCGATCTCCTTTCAATGAACATTGCATGGTTTTTTCACAAGAATTCTGTCCGATTGGGTTTCTAAAGGTATCCTTCTACCTAATTTCTTGTCTTTAACTTCATAATGAGTAGTTCAAATTCATCAAAAGATAAAAAGCCTGCTTCGGTGCTTGAAGTGGTCTCGAAGATGTCTAAAATCACAGAGGACAATTATCGTACCAATTATCGAATAGAAACAATCCGCTTACTGCGGAGTATTCTATGGTCACCATCTTGATATGACCTCCTACTAATGATTCGAAAGATCGATGGCTAGAGGATGATGTCCATCTCTTCCTACAAATTCGTAATTCCATTAACAGTAAACTACTCACCCTCATTAATCACTATGAGTATGTTAAGGAATTAATGGAATATTTAGAATTTGTGTATTCGGGCAAAGGGAATATTTCTCACATATTCGATGTATGTAGAGCCTTTTATCGCACTGAGAAACAAGATCAATCCCTCACGAAACTCTTCATGGACTATAAGAAGACATATGAGGAATACACTACTACCCCACGAGTCCCGTATGTTGTTCAGGCAGTTCAATGGGGTAAGATGGCAAGGATGGGCCTTCTGAAGACTCCTCTCGGGCGGCATGATTTTGTTAAGGCGCAGACATTCCGCCACCCGAGATCTCGGGTAGCTTCAATAAACATTCAACAAGATAATCCGCACAAAGACCTCCTCATGTACTCCTACCTAGATAAGAAGTGCCCTTGCTGGTTGGAACAATGGTGAGTCAGAAACCCAACAATACAATAGTATCCGTGACGTAATCTTGTGAGATAAGCTCCGAGGTTGTTTATTACTACTACCATGTTTCTAAACATGTGACACGACATCAAGGCGGGCAAAGTCGGAATCGGGAGATCTCCTGACCGCTTCATGGAAGCCCACTAATGAGGCATCTGTCATCAATTCAGCCTCGCAAACAGATAATTCACAGTCTTAAATTGTACCAGAATCATTGAAGTCTCCATCTACTCTAATTAATCGCTTATCACAGTCATAACCCGAATAAATGTCTACCCTCTTCGCCCTCCCATAGCCACAATGATCTTGTTTGCAAATCACATGAAAGGTAATTCTAGCTTATTCTCTACCTTTCAATCACATACTCAACTCTCTCACACTCTAGCAGATGGTCACAAATCAGCGGTTTCGGTCAAAGTACAATTCTTTTTCCAACCTTACCTCCTCTTATCATCCGTCTTGAATTTACCTAATTTCTCTTTTTAATCTAACTTTATATACTTAGCCCGAGCACTTAAACAGCATTCACCTTCCTGTTTTTGTCCATTCAGGATCATGGCGGTTAAATTATTGTAGAAGATATGAGTCCGGGGTCTCTACATTCTTGATCATACAGCATCAAGACCTAGCTTCGCACTCGAGTTACTACACCATTCGAGACAGATCATCATTAGCCCATCCTCTTTTCCCTGTTGAAAGTCGTGTCCACAAATTTCAACCGTCACATTAAAGTGTGAGTCTTGTCAATTTGCAAAGCATCATTGCTCCTGCACAGTCCTAGTTCAATAAACGAGCTATGCTCCATTTAACAGTTCATTCAAATGTGGGTATGTGTCCAATCAGGTTCTCAACCGGCTTTGACATTACTCTGTTATTTATTTATGATAATTCACCAACCACCTGGTTATATTCAATGAAAACGCTCTGTTATTTCATTTTTTGCGCTCTTTTATGTTGAGATACACACTAATTTCATGTTTTCGTTCAAAGTTTGATAAGTGATAAATGCTTAAAGAATATGTCTCTGAAAACAGTCATTTTTCTGTGCTTCAAAATGGTATCCTTCATCAAACCTCATGTTTACATTCTTCTAGAATGGCGTGGTCGAGAGGAAGAATATACCTCCCTTGAAACTAATGCAGCTCTATTATTTCAAATGCATGTTTAAGAATTTCTTGCTTCGATGTCGTTTCCACCGCTTGCTTGATTAACTGATGCCTTCTCAGCTTTTAACTGACACCTATATCACATCATTTTTCCAAATACCTTTTTTTCCCATTAAGCATCGGGTATTTGGGTGTACTTGTTTTGTTTAGGATGTTCGTCCACATGTGTCTAAACTTGATCCTAAGTCATTGAAGTGTATCTTCCTTCGTTACTCTCGAGTTCAAAAGGGATATAGGTGTTATTGTCCAATTTCTGAGGTACACATTTTAATACCCAAGATTAACAAAATCAAAGAAAATACATCATCATAATATTTTTATTCTATTTATCTTAACTAAATCGTTTAAATAGAGGCTTAAATCGTGCTGGCGCATCTTGTGTTTACTATGCATTAATATTATATTAAGATTAGTTACAATTAAATGTTGTCTTAAACACTTGAAATTAGCATTTTGGGAAATAATTATGGTTTAGAATCAAAGGGGACTATTAAGTACCAAAAACTGGAATAGCTAGCAAAAGAGGGACTAATGGGCAAATGAGCAAGGGCATGGTTAGGTGTAATCCCCCAAGGATGCCAACACATGTTGCAATTTCACAGGTGGCAACATCTAAGCATGCCAACACATGTTGTAATTAAGGGAGGAAATTTCATGTAGAGCTTTTTCCAACTTTATATGTTCAGAAATTGCCAGAGGTAGAGAAATTGAAGCCGTGGGGTTAGAGGAAGGAGAAGGAACTTAAGAGAGGCCTATTTGAAGAACAAAAAGGGTTAGGTAAATTTTTTTTTTTCGTCTAGATTTAAAGAGTTGTTAATGTAGATCTAGTCTTAAAATGTTTAGTTTGTATTAGTATTTATTCTTAGCCATTTTTTTATATAAAACCTAAAGCTTGTAGAGAGAGTTTTATATAGAGAAAAATTTTTGTAGGAAGAAAGAATAAGTAGTGGTTTTTGCTAGCTAGGTTTTTAATTGCTGAAGATGACAAAATAATGGTAAATTTAGCTTACAAACTAGGTTAATGAAGTGTTAACCATTATTAAGTGCATTAGATTTTAAGTTAATTAAAGCCAAGGAATTAGAGTCAGTCTTAGTTTATAAACTAGGTTAATGAAAGTTAATCACATTATTATGTATTTTAGATTTTATTAATTAGGTTTACATGAATTCCGGAAGCTAGTTCTTGTGTTAAGTTCTTTGCCAAGGTTGTTAGGTTACTCAGCTGGAGAAATGGTATGACACTTCAAGTCAGTACTTTTAATTGTATAATAGATGGAGATTAGAGTAATAAAGTAGTTAATGTATAACTTAAATTTGATTTGAAAGGCATTAGGTAAGGTTAGGAAAAATTGGTTTTAAACTAATGTAACATTGGGAAATTGATAATATGAGTTATGCAGCTAAAGTACCATAACCTGAATTATATTCTTTATTCTACCTCTTGTAACAAAACATTTGTTTACAGAAGAATTTCAAAGGAGACTTCATCAAAAGGTAGAGAATTTTATACCATTCTATTGTTTATCTGATGTCAATAAATATATTGCAATCTATCACTGATTAATTAATGAAACATGTTATTTTGTCACAGATGTCTTCATATTGTTTGCATGGTTTTTGAGTATGATTATGGTTATTGGTATGGTTTTGCTACGCATCATGATGATTCAAGCATGACAATTTTATTCCAGGAGATTGAAGGGATGATGGAAGATGGCCATGTAGATACGTTGCTGGCCCTTCCGATATATTATTATGGGACCATTGTGTCCTGGGTGAAAATCCAAACCTCAAGGAAGACATCTAGATAAAGGTGGGGTTAACCTTCCCTGGGTCAGTCCCTAAAGACACAGGGTTGGTCCTGCCCTTGGGTTGTAGTCCCAAAAGACACAGGGTTGGTTTTACCCTTGGGTGATAGTCCCAGAATAGTCATTATTATGGTTGATCTCCTATTGAAGTGATTGACGATACATATGTATATTGGCGATAATAATCTTGATACTCCATGAAGAGAATGGTAAAAGTTGTTGATCAAGTTGAAGAGAATGAATTAGATGAGCAAAGAGGAAGATATCTTCAACCACATGCATATTTGACATTACTCCAAACTTTGTTTATAATACAAATGCTTTATCAAGTAAGGCTGATATATGTTTAATTGGAAAGGGTGCATAGAATGATTATAAAGTTTTCAACGAGTTGTGAACTCACTCATCTTCCCACCCTTGTGAGTGCATGAGGACTTTTTGCATCGAACTAGTGATCGAAGCTGCTCGGACTGCGTTCAAAAGCGCAAGCTTACCCATGTCGAGATTTCGAGAGGCTTTGCCTTGTAAATTCACCCTTTGTAATGAAATATGTAATATAAGGGGTCACTTTTGTACAATTTGTTATGCAGCCATCCTAAGAGAACAATATGGGATTTAGAATGTGTAATGTGTGTGAAAGAACAAAGTTCAAGTTGTTCTCACAAGAATTGACTACCTTTTGTATAATTAATGTTATGAGGTTTTCAATTGATGCATCTTGTTTATAACAAAGCTTTCTCTTACAACGAGTATTGTATAAATTTTATTCGGGAGCTCACCACCTTTTATCTCCATATTATATATTGAGTATGTATAAAAAATAAAAAGAATTTTGGGGTTTGACACCTGATTTCTATTGATGTCACATTTCTTAAGAATACTCCTTTTTCTCAAGACCCAATCCATACTAGTCAAGGGGAGAATGATGGTTTGTTTACCTGTTGGGAACAAAGCCATTAGTTTCCGTTGGGTGTTTATAGTGAAGGTTAATCTCGATGGATCCATTTTAGGTTGAAAGCTTGCCTTGTTGCCAAAGGGTATGCCCAAACCTATAGCGTGGACTATTCCGACACTTTTTCCCCTATTGCTAAGATGACATCCCGTCGCTTTATTTCCCTCGGCTGCTACTTATAATCGGGATCTTCACCTTGATATTAAAAATGTCTTTTCTTCATGGCGACCTTCAGAGGAGGGTATATGGAGCAACCTCCGCGGTTTGCTGTCAGGGAGATGTGGACAGTTTGCTGCTCCTCTTAAGTCTTTTTTGTATGGTTTGAAATAGAGTCCAAGGGGCATATTGGTTTGGTAAATTCGCTGCCGCTGAGGAATTTGGCATGCGTATATAACTGACCACTCGTTTTCTACAAGGAACCCAGCCTCAGTGATCATTCAACTGGGTAGTGTATGGGATGATATTGTTATTCACCGAGAGTGACTCTAAAGGTGAGTCCACATCTCAAGTCCTTTCTTCAGAGCCACCCATACAAAGGACTTAGGATGTTAAGATACTTCTGGCACAGCTGGCGCATAAACATGGAATTTTCTTATTTCAAAGAAAATATGTGCTTTATCTATTGTCCGAGACTGGAAAGTTGGGGGTAAAACTATGCAGTTCTCCTATGGTTCTAAGCATACACCTTACTAAAGAAGGCAAAACATTTGAGGATCCAAAGAGATATAGAATACTAGTTGGAAAGCTAAATTACCTTACAGTCACTTGTCTTGATATTGCCCACTCAGTCAATGTTGTAAGTCAATACATGTCTTCTCCAGCAATTGATCATCAAACAGCTGTAAAACATATTCTATGTTACTTGAAAGGAGCCCTCAAGACGTGGTATTTTATACAGTAATCATGGGCATAATAGACTTGAGTGTTTCACGAATGCTGACTGGGCATCTATGCTCCAACTTGAGGGGAATGGTGAATCAAGAAGTTAGGATTTTCATATTTCCTATCAATAAAATCCAGTTAACAAACTTGAATTAGTAGGAACTTCCCTATTTTTTTCTTCAGTTAGGATCTTAGGCTGCAAAGAATCCCATTTATTTCCTGCTGTATTTTCAGAAGTAATCCAATGAAGAAAAATTCAGATTATTTCTTCCAAAGAGCTTTTGTAGACCATTCAACTTTGTTCATACTAGCAGGAGGATGGAATAGCAAACAAAACTTCCCTTAGGAGTCTAAACTGAAGTGGTACAGTTGGAAAAAGTATTAGGACTGTACCTATCTTGGAGATCCCCCCTTAATGATGTCAAAAACATATTCCAATCAGTATATTGAATTTCATCAAGAACCATTTTCCTATAAACTAACATTCTAAATTAATTAGAGTTAAATGACCAACTCTCCTAAAAGCTCAAGCTTGTAGGATTTGGGTTTAATATGAATATCATGCATTTAATCCTCCCTCACGGGCAGCCCCATACCCATACGTGGAGAATCAAACAAACCAAATAGAGTCCCTCATGGACTTTTAAATCAACAAATGGGGAATAAATTGCAGAAAGGTATTCGAACCCAGGACCTTCTGCCAAACCAGGCTCTGATATCATGTTAAACGAACAACTCTCCTAAAACCTCAAGCTTGTAGATTTGGGTTTAATATGAATATCATGCCTTTAACAATTAGAAAATGACTGGGATATGGTACATATCAGAAAGAGGACATAAGTATAAAGTAAACTTTGTAATATCCTTCATCAACTGGAAGAGATGAACCACACTTACCAGCAGCAGAACACTAAACTCAGCATGACCTTTGGATATATGTGTGTCAATCATTAGTTGCATTTCTGGGTCTACAATAAACAGAAGCACTCATCAGAATGTTCGGAAAATAGACCAAAAGTTATTGAGCTGTAAAAGTCAGAACACATATTGTGCCTGATTTCAAGCATGGCCGTAAGAAGTGATAAAAAGTGTACAATCATCACTTTAGAAAATTGAGAAGATTAAAGACAGTATTGAAGAAGTAATTAACTCAATATTTTCAAACTTTCAGCAACAAAAGACAAGATTATAGCTCCAATACCAAATAGAAGTAAACTTCTTCTAAAAGAAAGATTTTTTAATAGATACATGTACTACACATGAATTTATGAATATAACTATCTGCGAGGGAAAAAGGATATAATCTTTCCATCTTGTGGAGGAGATAGCAATTTCCCTAAAATAATTTGACAAAAATTTCCCTCTTGTTATAACATATATCTACTTTACATATAAAGTTGTAATCTATTAGGAATGTTCGATTGGCCTTTGTATATATATATTCACAATGGATCAATGAAAAAAAAACAAAAGGAATTCATTCGTTCAATTCTTTTGTTTTGCTTTCTACATGGTATCAGAGCCTAGGGTTCAGATTTGAACCAAAAAAAAAAAAAAAAAAATTATAGGCATCCTGGAATACATAGCGAGACCACGGAGGTTGATGTTTTGAAACACGCATTTCAAGAGAGCGTGGGGTGACATCACCCATTCAGGAAGATGTGCTAGCCACCGGCAACCAAGACTCACGGGCTCAAATAACAAGAATTCGTCCCTGCTCCCCACATGTCGTGAGGCTCCTCCTGCTACACGCTCCTCCAAAGATCACTGCCTCCGATGCCTCTCTCCTACCACCGCCCTCCCCTTGTCCGATGCTTGCAATAGTGATTTTCAGCATTTTGTGTCTCGACAAATTTCGTTTAGGGTTTCGTGGTCTTTCTCCTGGCTTCTTCGAGATTCGTAGGTGAGCTGGTGTATCGTAAGACCGTTCTATTCTAGTGCAAGTTTTGCGGAAAAAGGTGGTTCTTTCATCAAGAAGATCCTATTTTCTTAGTATTTCTGATTTTCAGAGGTTGCTCAGCTAGACCGCTTCTACGACTAACATGAAACCCCTCAGAAGAGTCAGGTAGTCACTATTGTCATAATCTAGGACATGTACGCCAAAATTGTAGGGAGTCGAAAATAAAAATCAAAGATTTCAAATTGCTCATCATCAAAATCACTTAAGTCTCGTGATTTACTTTATCAAGACACTCGCCGAAGCCTCTTGGTAAACCAACAATATGTTTTATTTTCTTCCTCCACATGATTATTAACTCTAGAGCCACCAATTACGAAAGGTAATTCCACTTACTTACTACGTTTTTACCATACCTCTTCTCTACCTCTACCGTTACCCTTGCAAATGGGTCAACATCTTGTGTCCTTGGGTCAGGGACAATTCATCCGACTCCTCTTCTCACTTTGAACTCTGTTATGAGTTTACCATAATTATCTTTTAATTTAATTTCTATGAGTAAACTCACTCGTACACTTAATTGTAGTATCTCATTATTTCTTGATCATTGATTAATTCAGATCTTCGACGGCGGATTATTGGCTCAGAAGCTTAGTCTAGTGGGTCTTCTACATCCTCAAACGGAGGTTCCAAAGCCTCGTTGTTCGCTCTAGGGATGCCATCTTATTCGAATACATCACGCCTGGATCTTCATCCTCTCTCTTCCTTTGCCGAAGAAGCCATATCCTCGCTTTCTAACCCATCCTCGTCGAACTATGAGCATCGGTGTCAACATGCCGTTTAATCGAGTGCATTTGAGTCCTGTGAGTCAATAAACGAAGCTACCCTTGAAAGTTAGTTTATTATGATGTTTGGGGTCCTTGTCCAGTTTTGTCTTCAACTGGTTTAAATATTTCGTTACCTTTGTGGATGATTTCTCTCGTGTCACTTGGTTTTATCTAATGAAAAGTTGTTCTGAGCTTTTTTCTCATTTTAGTGTCTTTTATGCTGAAATTCAAACACAATTTCATGTCTCTGTGCAAACATTAAGAAGTGATAATGCCAAAGTTAAAATTCTGTTAATATTTTCACCCTTTACGTTATTAAATACGAGATTCTCCATCGCACTTGCGTGTTGATACACCTCTCGCACGGGTAGCCGAGAGAAAGAATAGATATCTTCTTGAGACACCTGCACTTTTTGTTCCGGGATATCGTCCTAAACATTTTTAGGTCAATTGTAGTCTCCACAGCTTGTTTTTTATTAAAAGGATGCCCTCGTCTGCCTAATCGACTACTCTTACCACCGCTGTTTCCAAAATAATTCATTACCCCTATTGATCCGAAGGGTTTAGACGACATGCTTTGTTCGAGATACCTGCTCAACATACCACAAAGGATCAACGAGGGTGAGTACTTTACCGTCGATGGAATTTGGTCTAATTTATAAAGAGATTTCGTCATCATCCTTAGCTATCATTCTTTCAACCATCTAGAGGGTCCTCATAAAATGATCACATACGAATACTCCATAAGTAGAGGCGGATTGTTTCACTTAATCCGGTAATAGAATCAGCGTTTTGTCTCCGATTTTATTAATCATCGACCACTTCAAGCGTCAAACATGTTCTTTATCTTATGAAAAATATGAATCACTTCACATGTGAAGTCAAACACGTTATATCAGGAGTTTGGTACTAAACAGTAAAAGTTTGAAAAATAAAAGATAAAATCGTCAATGGCAGTATTTGTTTTAACAAAGTAGTAGCGCAATGTCGCAACGGAACGCTTACGTCAGATTCCTACCGCTTCAACGAGGACGGCGCGGAATCACTGTTTGCCGATCACAAACGCGGCATTTGAATTATCAAATGTCGTCGTCCACAACGACGCAGCATTTTAATTAATTCAAATGCCGTCATCCACAACGGCGACATTTGGCAACATTAAAATTTGTCGTCGTCCACAGAGAGAGATGAACTCCGGGCCAAAATGCATCGGTTCTAAAACTCAAAGATGGTGAAGGAGCTAAAGAAGAGTGACAAAACCTAAATGCTTTGGTGACATTGCATACTCCCTTTGATAATCAACCCCGATGATACTCCATGTGATAGTAGAACAAAAAGCGATGGCACAAGATATGACTTTGTTGAAACCTTTCCACAAGACTTTGACAGCCAGCTGGATCAACAATATCGCGATCGCACTTATCGACCTTGAAGCATGTCAGACCACATCTTGATCCACTATCCTCACTAAAGCCCTCAATGCAAGCGTTACGTAATCAATTAGAAATGAATTAAATTTCTAAATCCAAGGTTTGTGAATTGGGGAAAGCAAGGAATCGATCAAGACCTGATGTTGTAACCCTTCCGAAAGGCGGAGCTCGCGAACAAAGATGCGCACCGACATACCGGTAGCACTTCCAAATCATATGACACGGCGGGGTACTCCTGAGCAACTGCGGATGGCAACTTCACACATAGGACCACCCCGCATGAGCGCAGTCTCCTCATCGGTGGTCGTTCGTTCTTGTTCTTGCTCGTCCTTTCTGTACCATCATCATCATCTTTCTTCTTCTTCGCCACGCATTTCTTCTTTCCTCTATTTCGCCGATGGTCTCGCCGAAGCAAATTAGAACGCAAAAGAGAGCCGTGGCGGCGAGGGCGCCATCGTGGCAAAACCGTCACGCGGAGGTCCGGAAGAACCACGTCAAAACAATATCTCGTCAAACGCCGCCGTTAGACGACGATTAATTCACCTCAACATCGCCACGGTGATCGTTTGGTCGATTGTCATCGTGCCCTCCAGTCATCACCGATTTAATCAACAATGCTGCCCGTCGCTCGCCAAGAGAACAAATGCCTCGCCCGCCGATCAACATAACATCACTTTGGTCAATACTTTCTCCAAACAAGAAACTAATTTTATCTTTTTTGACAACACCCTGGCTTCTCAGACAAACCGTAATTAGTATGGTGAAGGACACATTCAATCAAATTCATGTGACTTATCAAAACCCTGGATTTGCAACAAAAATCTTGTAAATCCCCAAAATAGTTGGAGTATGGCAACACAAACAACCTCAACAGGTTCCTAGGAGGGAGACAAACCCACATGTCTAATGGAAATCAACTGAGTTGACAGCGCCTCATCTAGCCGTGTGTGAACAAAGACAGATTAGTTTGCACATGAGACACTACTTCAATACTGATCACTCACTGGTGGCAAAGGCCCTGTTTCAAGGGCCAACTCATTCCTCTCTATGCTCCACGATGAGGTCCTATGTACCCTCGAGATGTGTGTTTCAAAATCCTTGCCTGCCGACACACCCCTTGCCTACTTGCTGAAATTGGATTTTCTTCAACAATTCCTCAATTCTGAGCCCTAAACTCTAATACCGTGTAGAAAGCGAGAAAGAAGAATTGGAGGAAAGAATTCCTTGTGTTTTTCATTGATCCATTATGAATATATACATATACAAAAGCCAACCTAACCTTCCTAATAGATTACAACTCTATAAAACAAGTTTCCTAATAGGTTACAACTCTATATGTAAAGTAGATAAATGCTATAACAACCTCCAAATGGATGGGCAACAAGCTCAATCAGGGCTGTATGACTTTCAATGAGCGATCTCCAAGACACCCTAGATGTGGGTGTTGGTTGGCTTGGGTGGAGTATTGCTACAATGCTTCGTTTCATACTATAACCCAAACCACTGCTTTTCGTGTTTTGTATAGGCAAGACCCTTCCCACTTACTGAGATATGGACATCGTACTACATCGGCTTCTCAAGTGAAACACTTTCTAGAGGAACGAGATGACACCTTAGAGGTGCTAAAAGGGCATTTGGTGAAGGTGCAACAAACTATGAAGACTTGGGCCGACGCGCATTGACAGGAAGTCCACTTTGAGGTTGGCGATTGGGTTTATTTGAAACTTCGTCCGTATAGGCAACGGTTTTTGGCTCTAAGTAGGAATGAGAAGCTCTCGGCTCATTACTATGGGCCTTTTAAGGTAGTGGAACACATAGGAAAGGTGGCTTATTGGCTCGCTCTTCCACCTTCTACTTCCATTCACCTAGTGTTCCATGTGTCCCAGCTGCGTAAGGTCATTGGTGATCACGTCGTTGAGCCCACACTTCCCCTTACACTGACAATTGATATGGAGATATTACTCGAACCCGCTGAGCTAGGTAGTGTGTGCTGGGATGTGTTTGGATTTGGAAGTCTTAATCAAGTGGCGAAGCATGCCAGACAACAAGGCAAAGTGGAAGTCTTATTCACTCATTGTTTAACAATTTCCATCATTTCACCTTGAGGACAAGGCGACTCATTGGGAGGGGAATATTGTTAGATCCACAATAACACACACGTATGCGAGGCATAAAGGCTGCAATAATCAGTTTTGTGATGGTGAAATTGTAATTTACTCATTAATTAGGGCATATTTACTATTGAAGGCAATCAATATAAATAGGGATGTTAGTATTTATTTATTTTTATTAAAATAGTAGGAGAGAGTAAACTCTTGGGATGGACGACCTATCTCTCAAATAATAGGTCTATTTGGATTATTTTTCTGCCATTCATCAATAAAATTTCGCCCTTTCATCATTCAATTGAGCCCTAAATTCAAATCTAGGGTTAGGGTTCTATCAAACAACACCACACCCCACCCCAACCCCCACACACACATCTCCAACCTAACCCCTTGCAACTAAGTTTAGCTTAGCTAAACACAATTGGATATAAATGTTTTGTACACACACAAGTTTTAAAATTTTTAGTTCCAGAAATTTCAAAGAATCTTCTGGTGTAGAAAATGATTTAATGAGAATAGCTTACCACATGTTATTTTGTTTTGATCATTGGCGAAAAGTTTTACTAATTCCCCCTGAAAACAGAACATAGTGTTATTAGTAGGAAGACAACATTCAGCAAATATAGAAAATTAAAAAGAAAGAAGAAAGAGCTGAAATCCAGAATACAATAGCAGAATAAAAAATGATAATACAGATGCAGCAAGAGATAACAATTTATACCATGCCAAAGGAGTGCCAAGCTACATGCCTGACTTAGGGAGACATGCACATAAGAAGATGACAACTTTACTGTTTATACTACATTTAATCATGTTGCTGTCTTTCATGCATCATGGTGTATAAGCTATAGGGGGTTATGCTAAACATCATGTCAACCAAAGATAGCAAGCGGCTGATAAGATGAACATTTGACCTTAGTTTTATTAGGCCTTCCATTAGGAATTCCAGGCCCATTTGTCAAAATTGTAACTTCTACAAAAGCATCCTCCTGAAAGCTCTTATACAATAGCATCACAACCATAGATTTACTTCTCCAAACTCTTTTATGTTTAAGTGCCTACTGCCTAATATGAAACTAAATGCGCTACAAAGCACTTCAACAGCAGATTTTATCTAACAAAGTTGCTTGTAATGAAGTCTTGGATGAATGCATTTAAGGAATTTTCTGATGGGGTTTTCAGATTCTCACTCAGTAGTCAGAGATGGAGAAGATGAAAACATATCTGTGGCAGGGTCATCTGATCAAGTTAGTGCTATGAGTTGAAAAACACATGATAAGAATCAGGAGCTCCATAGAGAAAGGTGGGTCAGGATTTAAGCCCCAAGGGCATGCGGTGTGTAAAAGGTTATGTATGGAAGATAGTTGGAAAGCACCCAATTCAAAATTTGAATCCAGAAAATGAGGACTTTTAATCAGGTCATTTCAGACATTGGCCTTTCTTGTGAGCTTTCCTTATCAGTTGGGATCAAAGTCTTCATTATCAAGCCCAAAGGCTTTAGTTGGGGTATGCCTCTAATAAAGCAGTCCATCCACTTTCTTCGAACACTAAGTGATGGGAGAAAGCCTTTTAAACTCTATTCAAGGAATAAAAGGAAGACATAAATACACTTTAATTTAGTTGGAAATTAAATAGGAATATTAGGTGGGGCGAAATTAGGACTAGTAGTTGGAATATGTTAAAGGCATGATATTCATATTAAACCCAAATCCTACAAGAGCTTTTAGGAGAGTTGGTCGTTTAACATGGTATCGGAGCCTGATTTGGTAGGAGATTGTAGGTTCGAGCTACCTCTTCGCAATTTATCCCCCATTTGTTGATTTAAAAGTTCATGAAGGACTCTATTTGGTTTATTTGACTCTCCAAGTGCAGGTATAGGGTTGCAAGTGAGGGAGGATGTTAAAGGCATGATAATCATATTAAACTCAAATCCTACAAACTTGAGCTTTTAAGAGAGTTGGTCATTTAACATAATCAAATTAAACCCAAACTCCCATAGGTTCTGGGGTTTTGTGTAAAAAAGGTGCGAGATCTAGGGTTTTTTCCAAGATTTTATGAAGTTCTATGCTTTGGACCTGATCTCCATCCTTTGGTGTTTTTATGAGTACTATGACCGACAAAAAACCAATTGTGTCGGACATGGTTTCGGTGACGTCAAAAATCACTAACCACAAACTAACCAGTCTCAATTATTTGGATTGGAGTAAAACGATTCAGATCTATTAAAGGAGCATACGTATGGCTAGTCATGTCATTAAGGATCCTCCAATTGATGATCCGAGAGAGAAGTGGATGGAGGAGGATGTTTGTCTTTTCCTACAGATTCGTAATTCCATTGACAATGAAGTACTTGGTCTAATTAATCACTGTGCATTTGTTAAAGAACTAATGGATTATTTGGATTTTGTGTTTTCTGAGAAGGGAAATATTTCTCATAGATTCGATGTGCGTAAAGCTTTTTATCGATAAAAAAAACAAGATCGGTCTCTCATGGCTTATAAAAAGACATATGAGAAGCTAAATATGTTGTTACCCTTTAGACTAGATGTCAAAGTTCAGCAAGCTCAACGGGAATAGATGGTAGTTATGGGATTCCTAGTTGGCCTTCCTTCTGATTATGATTCAGCTAAGTCTCATATTCTGTCTAGCTCTGAGATATTATCCTTGAAAGATACCTAAATATGATACTCATGACTTAAAAATTCTCTCCGCAACCACCAAATTCTTAAGCAATGCCCTTATTAATTAATATTGGCGGGTTAGAGAAGTAGCGTCCGTAGGTGACACTATAGGAACGTGCCTTTATGGTTATTTGCCATACAACCATAAGTTCATTTGATGTGATAACAGATCTGCAGAAGCCGCAGACCGAATCGTAGAGTTCGCCGACTCATATGGCCTCCACTAATGAGGCATCAAATTAGTTAGTTCAGTTCTCAATAGAGGATTTAGTCAGGTTCCAATTGTATCAAGAATCATTGAAGTCTTCATCTACTCCGATTACTGCTATTGCTAATCATGTAAACCGAATTAATGCCTTGTCTCTTTGTCCTTCAAATGGGTCATTGATTCTGGAGCCACAGATCACATAATAGGTAATTCTAGTCTATTCTCTACCTTTCAGTCACTCCCATCAACTTCCAATGTCACTTTGGCAAATGGATCACAATCCCGTGTTCTTAGGTCAAGCACAATCTTTCCTACTCCATCCATTCATTTATCATCCATCTTGAGTTTACCAAATTTCTCTTTTAATTTGATTTCTATGAGCAACCCAACATCTAGCACTTAATCATAAATTATCTTTCCTTAATTTCGCCTCTTCAAGATCTTATGACTAAATGTATTATTGGTAAGAGGACATGAGTCCTGGGGCTCTTTACATTTCGATTCAGTGCTAATCGAGACCCGTCGCTGTTCCGAGTACCACACTATTGAGACCTACGTGCTGGGCCATCCCTCTCTTCCCTTGTTGAAGAAATAGTGTCCCCGGTTTTCAAGCTTAACATCATTAGATTGTAAGTCTTGTCAATTTGAAAGTATCATCGTCTTAGTTCTAGTCCCATGAGTCACAAACTAGTTCATGCCTATTTGAGTTAGTCCATTCCATGTGGCTCCATGTGCACAGCGCCCCCATTCGATTTCGACATACTTTGTTAGCTTGTCATCGGACACATCTTCACTATAATATGGTTATATTTAATGAAAACCGCTCAGCTATTTTCACTTAAGACCTTTGTGCTGAGATTCACACTCACCATGCTTTTGTACAAAGTTTGAGAAGTGGATAGTATATTAAAATGCTAATATCATTCAAAAACACTTCAAATTCTTCATGTTTCAAAATGGCATCGCTCATCAAACGCTCTCAGGTTGATACACCTTCGAATGGGGGTTGTCGAAGGAAAAATAGACACCTCCTGAAACCCGCGAGCTCCCATTGTTTCAAAGGCACATGTCCAAGCATTTTTGGGTCGATGCTGTTTCCACAACTTGCTTCTTGATTAACCAGATGCCTTCCACAGTCTTGAATTGGGACACTCTGTTTCACACTTTTCCCAAATAAATCTTTGTTTCCTCTTAAGCCTCGGATATTTTAGTGTACTTGTTTTGTTTGGGATGTTCATTCCCAGGTGTCTAAACTCGATCCTAAGTCATTGAAAAGTATCTTTCTTGGTTACTCTCGGGTTCAAAAGGGGTATCAATTTTATTGTCCTCGTCGTCACAGGCACTTAGTTTCTACTCGTGTCACATTTCTTATGAATGTACCTTTCTATCTTCGATCTACACTAGTAAGGGGAAGATGACGAGCTACTCATTTATACTATTGCCTCACCAGATCCTGCTCATGCTCCCGCTCCGGTAAAGCCTCGTATCACTTAAGTCTACTCTCGACACCAAAACCCTCTAGTCTCGAGTCCAACACCAGTTGCTTTGTCATCAAATCTAGTCCACAATGATAATCTTCTTATTGCTCTTCATAAAGGTAAACATCAGTTTGTTCATCCAATTTTCTCCCTTTTCTCCTATAACCATTTGTCTTCTCATTTTTGTTCTTTTATTGCATCCTTGGACTCTATCTCGTTGCCTAACAATG
The DNA here is from genome assembly GCA_016808115.1 of Tetrastigma voinierianum. Taxonomy (NCBI): domain Eukaryota; kingdom Viridiplantae; phylum Streptophyta; class Magnoliopsida; order Vitales; family Vitaceae; genus Tetrastigma; species Tetrastigma voinierianum. Next base: position 133,420 of record JAEQBH010003992.1, read on the forward strand.
TTCATGAAGCCTTATCTCACCCTGACTAGCGTAGTGCTATAATAGAGGAGATGGATGCTTTGGATGTCAATGGTACTTGGGACTTGGTACAGATACCTACTAGGAAGAAAGCCATTGGATGCTGTTGGGTTTTTACAATGAAGGTTAATCTTGATGGCTTATTTGCTAGGTTGAAAGCAAACCTTGTTGCTAACGGGTATGCCCGCTTGCCAAGATGACTTTTGTTTGCCTATTTATATCCCTAGCTGCAACTCATGGTTGGGACCTCCATCAGCTTGATATTAAGAATGTTTTTCTTCATGGAGACCTTTAGGAGGAAGTGTATATAGAGCAACCTCCGTGATCGGCTGCAGGAGGATTAGAGAGTTATTGCTCTATATCCCTTATATCCAAAATACAGCACATGGTCTGAAAAATCTTTACCAAATGATTGAAAAGTTTGGTGTGCGTAGTGCCAAATTTGTTCATTCCGTCTTTCTGGTGAGAAAATCAAAAGTACCATCTTGTTAGTTGTGTTTGTAGATGATATTGTTATTACTAGCAGTGATACGACAAGCATATCATCATTTAAATCCTTTCTTCATGATCATTTCTACACAGGATTTAGGGATGTTAAAGTATTTCCTCGATGTTGAAGTTATGAGGAGTACGCGCGGAATCCTTTAATCCCAAAGGAAATATGAGTTGGATCTATTGTTTAAGACAGGAAAACTGGGAGCAAAACCACGCAATTCCCCTATGGCACCAAGCGTGCAACTCACTAGAGAAGGAGAATTATTTGGGGATCTTGAGAGATACGCAAGTGGTCGTGGAACCAACCGTAAGCCTTTAGGATTACATCCTGTCCCCGTGGATCCACGCCTCCCTCTCTCAATGTTATGCCGCATGTCTTCTCCTACAACTGATCATTGGGCATTTGTTTTACGAATTTTATGCTACTTGAAGGAAGCTCTAGGAGGAAGTATCTTATATAGAAATCATGAGCATAATAGAATTGAGTGTTTTATAGATGCTAATTAGGCAGGATCAAAGGAAGATAGGAGATCCACTTCAGGTTATTGTGTTTTTTTTTTTTAATCTCATGGAAGAGCAAGAAACAAGGGGTTGTTTCTCGTTCGAGTGCAAAGTCTAAATATAGAGCAATGGCAAAGTCTATGTGCGAGATCATGTAACTTCATCAACTCTTGATGGAAGTAGGAATTAAAACTTCAATCCAAACAAAACTCTGGTGTGACAACCAGAATGCCCTTCATATTGCATCTAATCTTGTATTCCATAAACGAACTAAGCATATTGAGATAAATTGTCATTTTGGTCATGAGAAAATACAACTCGGTTTGATTTCTATAGGATATGTGAAGACTTGTGAACAGTTGGGTGATATCTTTACAAAGACTCTAAGTGGGGACCAGGTTAGTTATCTCTGTAACAAGTTGGGCTTGATTAACATATATGCTCCAACTTGAGGGGGAGTGTTATAGTATGTAATATACACTTAACTTATAGGATTATAATTGATTAGGAATGTTAGGTTGGCTTTCCTATTGTATAGACTCATACTCTTGTATGATGAATCAATGGAAATACGAGGAATTTCTTCCTCCATTCTTCCCTTTGTTTTCTACAATTATGAATGGATCTCTATGCTAAATTATGCTTGAGCAGATTGCACACTAGAACATAAAAAGATTCGAACTTAGCCATCCAGAGATACAGATAAAAAGCACAAAATAAAAAAAATAAGAAAAAAAACCTGATGGCCGTTCTCGTCCATTGGAACACACTCAACAGAAATCAGTTTATCAACATCATCAGCAGTAACTACATAATCTGGATTTGTGCCACCTTGATAACAAACAATAATAAATAAAATAAAATAAGGTAAATTTCTAGACACAGACTAGACTATAATAAAAAATAAAAGCCTCACAGAGGCTGCTCAGAATTTTGAAGTCAATTATTATTTACCTTCAATATACTGTAACGTGCCATCTTGAAGATGCCGAATCCACTGACATGCAAAACCAAACATCACTGACATAAAATATCCATAATATTTCAAAAGCAGTTTGCGAATTTATAGATGATCTTATGAGAATTTCACCTGAAATATACAAAGAGAAGTCCCTCGGACAGGAAAGCCACACGCTAGAAGTTTGCATCCAGGCTTAGCATCTCCACAGATTTGAAAACTTTCTATTCCAGGGCGTTCTTCTAATGATAACACGACATATTAGATTTGACCAAAACATGCACCTATTATACAAACAAAAGCCAAATGTGAATTACCTTCTGACCCACTGGAAGCAATCTGTTCAGGTGTGGGGGGATGATGAAACAAGATACCATTAGTGTTCTCTTCAGCTCTTATGTCCATGTAACCTTTGTCAAATGAACCATAGGGAATTGGACCAGCATTGTTCCTGTAATGTGTGTACATGGGATAAAAGATCAAAAGTGCTTCCATATTTAATTATATTACAATTTCCTTCACTGCAAAAGGCTAACAAGTCATATATACATTCAGGATTCATAATAATTCAACACCAAGAGATGCAAAATTTGGTAATACTATTATTGGTTTTCCAAAGATATATATATAGAGTATATATATATATATATAAGAAAGAGAAAGAGTGGTATATATATATATATATATATATATATATTTATATTGTTTAACGAACAACTCTTCTAAAAGTTTAAGCTTGTAGTTTGGGTTTAATATAAATATCATGTTCTTTAACACCCTCCCTCACGTACGGCCTCATACCCACACATGGAGAGTCAAACAAACCAAACAAAGTCCTTCATGGACTTTCAAATAAACAAATGGGAATTCAAAATGCAGAGAGATGGCTTGAACCCGAGACCCTCTTGCCAAACCAAGCTTTGATACCATGTTAAACGACCAACTCTCCTAAAAGCTCAAGCTGGTAAGATTTGGGTTTAATAAGAATATCATGTTCTTTAACACACACACACACACACACATATATATATAGAGAGAGAGTGAAAGGATAGAAGAAAATAATACTTTTCTTATTGAATGGATGTATTACATAGCATTGAAACACCTATATATATACATCAGGAGAAAAATAATGTACAAGAAATGGCTAGATAAACTGTAGAATATCTTATACCTCAATACTCCCTCGCTGGAGCATATAGGCTTCATGCACCAAGCTTAGCCATAAATGTATTGAATCGAACCTTGAGACTTAGTGAAATGTTTGCTAGCTGGTCACCGAGCTGACGAAACTAGTAGTCATACATCCCGAGACAATTTTCTCTCTCGAATGAAGCGATACCAATTTCAATATGTTTGGTCTTCTCACGAAAGATCGTCGAGGTACGCGTAGGACTCGCTTTATTTATCACAAACAAGCCGCCACTCTTTTCATCATTCCCAAATCTCTCCTGAAGAAGTTGTTTGAGCCATATGAGTTCACAAGTTGCCAAAGTCATAGCTCGATACTCAGCTTCAGCACTAGACCTGGCCACTACATCCCGTTTCTTACTCTTCCAACAAATTAAGTTGCCTCTAATAACTACACAAAATCCTAAAGTAGAAAGTCTGTCTGCGAGCAAGCCTGCCTATTTTGCATCACAACATCCAACAATTTGGGTGTGACCTCTATTTTCATATAACACCCCCTACTATTGCTGAGTCGGGTAATCTGAATAAATGTCTTCTCTCTCCTTCGTCCTCCGAATGGGTCATTGACTCTAGAGCCACAGATCACATGACAGGTAATTATAACCTATTCTCCACCTTTCAATCACATCCTTCAACTTCCTCTGTCACTCTAGCAGATGGATCATAGTCATGTGTTCTTGGGCGAGACACAATTTTTCCCACTCCATCTCTCCCTTTGTCATCCATCTTAAGTTTACCTAATTTCTCTTTTAATTTGATGTATGTGGGCAAATTAACTCGAGCACTTAAATGTTATATCTCATTCTCCCATGATTTTTGTCTTTTTCAAGATCTTATGACGAAGGACATTGGCAGAGGATGCAGAGTCTGGGGTTCCTACATTTCGACATCATGCAAAGCACGAGATTTTGTCACTTGTTCTAAAGTTACTACACCATTTGAGACGCATTGTCGATTGGACCATCCCTCTCTTCCCTTGTTGAAAAAGTTGTGTCCACAATTTTCAAGTCAATCATCATTAGATTGTGAGTCTTGTCAATTTACAAAGCATCATCGTCTTCATTCTAGAGTCAATAAACGAGTTAGTGCTCCATTTGAATTAGTCCATTCAGTTATGTGGGGTCCATGTCTAGTTGTGTCCCCAACTAGATTTCAATATTTTGTCACTTTTGTTGATGATTATTAACGAACCACTCGGTTATATCTAATGAAAAACTGTTCTAAGTTATTTTCTCATTTCAGTGCCTTTTATACTGAGATACATATTCATTTTCATGTTTCTGTTCAAAGTCTGAGAAGTGATAATGCTAAAATATGTTTCATAACAGTTTCAGTCATTCATACTTCAAAATGGCATTCTTCATCAAACCTCATGTATTGATACTCCTTAGAAAGGAGTGGCTAAGAGGAAGAATAGACACCTTCTTGAAACTGCCAGAACTCTATTATTTCAAATGCTGGTGCCTAAGCATTTATGAGCCGATGTTGTTTCCACTGCTTGTTTTTTTATTAACCGGATGTCTTCCTAAGTCTTGAATTAAGACACTCTGTATCACATCTTTTTTTCCGAATAAACCTTTGTTTCCCATTGAGCCTCCGATATTTTGGTGTACTTGTTTTGTTCGGGATGTTCGTCCGCATGTGTCTAAACTCAATCCTAACTCAATCCTAGGTGTTATTGTCCTAGTCTTTGTAGGTACCTAGTTTCTATTGACGTCACTTTTCTTGAGAATGCTTCTTTTTCTCAAGACCCGATCCACACTAGCTAGGGGAAGGATGACGATTTGCTCGTTTATCCTCCTATCAATCAAGTCTACACTCGGTGTCGACACCCCCCAATCTCGAGCCCTCCAATAGCTGCTTCGACATCAGATCTAGTTCTTAGTGATGATCTTTCTATTGCTCTCCGTAAAGGTAAACGTCAGTGTGTGTTCATCCAATTTCCTCATTTTGCTCTTATGACCACTTGTCATCACATTCTTGTTCTTTTATTGCATCCTTAGACTCTATTTCGTTGCCTAATAAGGATTCTGAAGCCCTTGCTCACCTTAGTTGGCATTGTGCTATGATAGAGGAGATGGATGTTGGATCGCCAATGGTACTGTATTGGTCTGCTTACGCCGGGAGAAAGCCATTATTCGTCGTTGGGTGTTTACGTTGAAGGTTAACTCGATGGATCAACCGCCGATTGAAAGCACGCCTCGTTACTAGCGTGCCGCCCTACTACGGGTGGGATTATTCTATACCTTTCCTCAATTTCCAAAATTGATTTCATTCGTTGTTTATATTTTCGCAAACAACTGTACTGGCTGTGGACTCCCACCAACTTGATATTAAAAATGTTTTTCTTCATGGGGATCTTGAAGAAGAAGTTTATATGGAGCAATCTCCCAGGTTTGTTGCTTAGGGGGAGATTGGTAGAGTTTGTCGTCTCCGCAAATCATTATATGACTTGAAACAGAGTCCACGCTCATGGTTTGGCAAATTCAATTAAATGATTGAGAAATTTGGCCTACAGAAGAGCAAATCTTATCACTCTGTCTTTTACAGAAATTCTCAAGCAGGTATCATCTTGTTAGTTGTGTATGTTGATGATATTGTCATTACTGGAAATGATATGGCGGGTATATCTTTACTCAAGTTCTTTCATCATGGCCAATTCCACACAAAGGATTTAAGGATGCTAAAATACTTTTTGAGTGTTGAAGTTATGAGGAGCAAACGTGGAATCTTCTTATCTCAAACGAAATATGTGTTGGATCTATTGTCTGAAACAAGAAAATTGGCAGCAAAGCCATGTCATTCCCCTATGACACAAAGCCTACATCTTACTAGAGAAGGCGAATTATTGGAAGACCTTGATAAATATAGAAAGCTGGTTGGGAAGTTGAACTACCTTACAATAACACACCCTGATATTGCATACTCTGTTAGTATTGTAAGCTAGTACATGTCTTATCCAACAGTTGATCATTAGGCAGTTGTAGAACATATTCTTTTTTACTTGAAAGGAGCCTCGGGACGTAGTATTTTATACCGTAATCATGGGCATAATAGAATTGAGTGTTTCATAGATGTTGATTGGGCAGGATCTAAGAAGGACAGGAGGTCCACTTTGAGGTACCATGTGTTTGTTGGAGGGAATCTAATCTCATGGAAGAGTAAGAAACAGAGTGTTGTCTCTCGATCTAGTGCAGAGTCTAAATATAGAGCGATGACATAGTCCGTATGTAAGATTATATGGCTTCATCAACTCTCAATGGAAGTCGGCAATAAGACACCACCCTCAAAGAGAACTTTAGTGCAGACAAATCCGCCGTCCCTTCATATTGCTTCTAATCCGGTATTCCATTAATCCAAATCTAAGCATATCGAGATAGATTGTCATTTTGTTTCTGTGAGAAAATACAACTTGTCTTGATTTAACAGATATGTGAAGACTGTGATATCTTCTACAAAGGCCCCAAGTGGGACTGTGTTAGTTATCTATGTTAAGAAGTCAAGTATGCTCCAACTTGAGGGGGGAGTAACAGAGCATATATCCGCTACATATGTTAAAACCTATTTGAAACTTGTCTTATAGAGTTGTAATTATTAGAATGTTAGATCGCTTTGTATATATATTCCGTGGATCAATGAAAAACACAAGGAATTCTTTCCTCCAATCCTTCCTTCTTGCTTTCTACAAGTAGTAATTAACATGTTGATGCAGGCCTATACATGAAATACAAAAATCATAGATAAATCGCAACATTTCAAACCAAGTGAAAGAATACTTGCTCTTCTTGTTCTTTTAATACTTAAATCAAGGAAATGTTGTTTTAATTCAAAAGGAAAACTCAAATATAAGGAACAATGAAGGATCTTTCAGCTGCCATAGAAATAAAGAAGGAAAACAAGACTACAAATAAAACAATCCCAGCCAAAACAATAAAAAGACCCTATATACAAAAAATCAACCAATGTACAAATGTTAAGGACTTAAAACAAACACTACAAAACACTCCAAGTTTAACATGCATGGAAAAACCATACAATACAAAACAGAATAAAGATGAAAGTGTGAGAAGTACGATAGCTCCAAATTAAACCCAAATCCTACAAGCTTGAGCTTATGAGAGTTGTCGCTAACATGGTAATGGAGTTCGGTTAGGCAGAGTCCTGGTTCGAGTCACACACACAATTTATTCTCCATTTGTTTATTTGAAAGTCCATGAAGGAATATTTGGTTTGTTTGACTCTCCACGTGCGAGTATAGGGCCGCACATAAGGGAGGGTGTTGAGAAGCATGATATTTATATTAAACCCAAATCCTATAAGCTTGAGCTTGTGAGAGTTATCGCTTGAATTGCAGCAATATATCATGTTATTGAAACTCTTACAACAACATAACTGGGCTCAAAAAGATGAAGGACCATTAAAGTAAACATCAAAGAGTAGCTAAAATATTTTGTATATATATATATATGCATGTATGTATGAATTGATAGGTAAATATTTTTCTTTTTTTTTTGGGTCTTACATATATATATATATATATATATATATATATATATATATATATATATATATGTATGTATGTATGTATCGATAGGTAACTATTTCTTTTTCCTTTTTGTCCACATTGGAACTTGAACCCGGAACCTTCCATAACCCCACCCCAACCCTTTACCACTTGAGCCAAGCTTCAAGGACATGACTACCCAAATATTTTTCAATTTATTCTTTTTAGAAATGGAAACTTTGGTATGATCTAGCATATAGCAAAACATTTTTGCACGCATTTGGTATGATCTAGCATATTGCTAAAATATTTTAATGTATTCCTCATCATTGAGTACTGAGGATTCACAAAATCAAAATTCAAAACAATACCTGGACACATTATCAGTTGGACCTGAATTCTGTTCATCTATATAATGATTATATGAGGAAAAGACTTGTTGGCCCTACATTAAAATTTCGAAACAAATAAGGACAAAATAGCTACGAAAAAATAACAATAATATGATAAGTTGAATTCTTGAGACTGTACGCAAGTAAAAACAAGACAATAGTACCATGGATTTGTGAAGTGGACCATCTGGAACACTGGAAACCATCTGGCCTTGACTGCCGCGAGGATGAAATAAGGAATCACTGATCTTCTCTTCAACTCTTACCTTAAATGAATCAACCTGACCATGCATTGCGTGAGAGTGAAACAAGTTGTGATTGGTTTTGTCTTCAGAAGTTACAGGCTCATTGTCAAATGAGCTACTTTGGGGAATAGGGCTAGCAACCACCCTGGACACATAAGTATGAAGAAAAAATTCAAATAAACAAGAAGTCCTAGCTGTTAGTTATATAAGAATAACAAAAATAACAGTTACACTAATGGATACAAATGAACTTGCATCACAAATTCATGCACCAACTTCCTTCACTATTAAAGACAAAATATACAGAAACAGGATTCAGGATTATTCATGACCAGGAATAGCATAAAATATGGTGATGCTTGTGCTAGAATCTGACAAATCTGGGGGAAAAAATGTATGGGAACAACAAAGCAAAGCATGTTAAGTAAGAAATCATACACTGCCATTCTCATATAAAAAATTATCAAAGGACATTTGAAACTCATATAGGAGTAGTAGTTTTGCTGGAAACAGAAAGATATTGTATTTGTTGAAAGAAAAGGAATATATTGATTCTCATTAATTTACAAAGGAAGAAACATACATATTTATACTCTAGTGTTAGGGCAAAAAAGGAAACAAAGTTAGAATCTAATTAAGAGACTAAAGAGAAAAAGGAAAAAGGATCCTAAATAGATTATGAGACTAAACCTTAACACTCCCCCTCAAGCTGGAGGATATAGGTCAAAAGCACCAAGCTTGTCACATATATACTTTATCCTAGGACCTCTAAGAGACTTAATGAAGATATCTGCTAGTTGGTCATTAGAGTTGATAAAACTAGTAGTCATGCATCCCGATGCAATCTTCTCTCTGATAAAGTGGCAATCCACTTCGATGCGCATGTTCTCATAAAATCGGGTTAGATAAATATGGCGCGCCTTTCATTATCACATATAAGCTTCATCTCGTTCACTTCCCAAATCTTAGTTTCGAGGAGACAAGTCAACTATATGAGTTCACATGTTGCTAAGGTCATACCTTGAAGTACTTGGCTTCAAAGACTTGTATCCGCTACTCCATCTTGTTTCTACTCTTCCGTGATATTATGACCTCCACGAATAACGATACCCTAAAGTAGAATTATCTATGGGCGAGTCTGCCTAAATTCCATCACTCAGCTTAACAATCGGGGTATTTAATTTCGCTCTCATACAACACCCGACCGGAGTTCCTTCGACATAACGGAGAATACTAACTACTGATCCCAATGTATTAACACAAGGTGATTGTAGGAACCCGACTAACTACACCTCACAAGAAAACAGGACATGTTAATGAAGTGATAGCAAGATAGTTCAGCCATTTATCTCCCCGATCTCGCAGAAGCTCCTCCCGACTTGGTACAAGTTTATATTCTGGATCCACATGGCCCACATGCTTACACCAACATACCAAAGAACGCCAATATATCCGCATACTTCTGTGTAAACAACCACTCGAATTAGACTCACCGAGCTACCAATGCCTAGAAAAAGTCACTTGAGTTTCCCCAAGTCTTTTGTCTGAAAGTGGCTAAAAGAGGTGGTGTCGAGTTTTCTAATGCCATTCGTCATCGCCTCAGGACAATGTCACCCACATAAACAACAAGTAAATACATCGCCCAGCCGGGAGGAATGGGATGAGCAAAAACGGATGGTCCCATGCCTAAATCATACCAAACTCCCAACCACTCGGAGCTAAACCATCAACCCAAGCTCGAGGAGACTAATTCAAACCATATAAGGAACGTCATAGTTTGCATACCAAACCAGACTCCCCCTAAGCAACAAAACCAAACGATTGCTCCATATAAACCTCCTCGGCGAGATCACCATGGTGGAAGGCATTCTTGATATCCAACTGAAAAAGAGGTCATGAGCGCATAGCAGCCATAGAAAGAAGCAAGCGAACAGAGGCAATCTGGGTCACCAGAGAAAAAGTATCAAAATAGTCTGAGCCATATTGCTGAGTGTACCTCTTGGCAACCAAACAGGCCTTAAGCCGATCAATCTTGCCATCAGGTCCCACCTTCACTGTACAAACCCAACGACAACCAACAAGAGACTTTCTAGGAGGAAGAGCGACAAGCTCCCATGTGCCATTGGAGTAAAGAGCATCCATTTCCTCAGCCATTGCCTGTTTCAGCCTTGACAGAGAAAGCCCTACTGAAGGCAGCGGTGTATAATGTAAGGCGCGGAAACAAAGGCAAAGTAGGGTAAAATAAACGGCTGAGCGATGAGAAAATTTGGCAAACAGATGGGCGTTGAAGTAAGAGGGCGTTCTTTCGAATGGTGGCCAGTAAATCAGACGGTTGCGTAACCCGATCAAGCGGATCGCGCATAAAGATGAGTCAACAAGAGGGGCCCTGTGAGGAGTGACGAGGACGCAGAGTATAAAACCCGGGCGGTCAAGTCGCCCGGCATCTGTAGTGAGCAAGGGAAATTAGATGGCAAGACAAGAGGTGAATGGAGCAGACATCCGAAACAATATGACAATTTTTTTGCAAGAGTATAATGAGGAACTTAAAGAATGCCGGAGATAAAGTAGCGATTAGTGTCGAGAGAATAACAACGATAACCCTTCTGAAGGTGAGAATAACCCAAGAAGACACACTTCGTGACTTTGGTTGAGTGTTTGTCTTGCCCAACAGTGAGAATATGAACAAAGTAGACACAACCAAAGACACGAGGAGGGAGGCAAAAGAGAGGTTGATTAGGTAGTAAGACTGAATAAGTGATCTTATCATGCAAAACAGAGGATGGCATAATTAATCAAATAACATGTAGCTAAGATAGCATCCCCTCATAAACGTTCAGAAACCTTATGATAGAGGAGGAGAGTGCGAGCTGTCTCGACTAAATGATGGTTCTTACGCTCAACCACTCTATTTTGTTGAGGAGTGTAAGCACAAGATGATTGGTGAAGAATATCATGGGGAGACATAAAAGAAGAGAATGGCATAGAGAATATTCCTTTGCATTATCACTTCTTAAAACACGAATAGAAGTATTGAATTGAGTACGAATTTCAGCATGAAATTTTTGAAATATAGAAAATAACTTAGCTTGAGGTTTCATTAAAAATAACTGTGAAGAGAGAAAAGGGAGAATCCCTAATTTTTATTATATTCACGGAAAAAACTTACCACTACATTACATATTAAATATATATATATATACCTCATGCTCATAGGTCCTGTCTGATGAAAATAAAAGAAAAGGCATGCAATATACAACACTCCCCCTCGAAATTTGGAACATATACAATAAGTATGCGTGAGTTTGTTAAAATGTATTTAATTAGGTCCTACGAGAGATTTAGTAAAGATATCTGTTTCTTTAGTTGATCGTTTTGAATTGACTAGTAGCCCGTACATCTGATGCGATCTTCTCTCCCCAATGAAGTGGCCAGTCGACTTCAATGTGTTTAGTCCTTTCGTGGAAGGCTGGATTGAGATCTGTCTGCTTGGCACGGATATCGCGAGATGAGAAACTATTATGTTCATCCTTTCCAAATGTGCTCTGGAGAAGGTGTCACCGACCATATGAGTTTACATGTTGCGAAGTCATAGCTCAAATATAAACCGACAGATACATGCTTACATGTTGTTTCTTACTCTTAGGAATGTGGGTTACTACGAAGTGAAAACCTGGTACCACGAGTAGAGCGTCTATCGTGGGTGAGCGGCCCGATCGTTTGTGTAATGACATCCACGGGTATGACCTACATTCGTCTGACACACCTTGGCTAGTGTACTTTTGATATATGTCGAAGAATGCGAATTACGGCATCTGTTGGCTATCACATGGTGTGAGGTGGTAACAACGCTCACGCATGAAAGTGCGGCGATGTGGTCGGGTAGTTGACTTACCTACGAGTCGTCGATATCTCAGGGATCTCTGGGCTCCCCGTGCAGTACGAGTTTGACATTAAAGATCATGGGAGTGTCGTAGGTTTAGTCTAACATGCGGTTTCTTCGAAATGTCTAAAGCATACTTTCGTTTGGGAAGGACTACCGTGCACTTGGATTGAGCTATCTCAGTTTGAAGAATACTTGAGTTTCCCCCGAGTCTTTAGTTTGAAAGTGGGTGAAAAGGTGTTGCTAGTTTACGAATCTGAAATGCCCCGAACCTTGCACGTAATGACGATGTCGTTCACATAAACAACTAGATAAACACACTGCCTCGAAGAGTTATGATGATAAAAAAGCGAATGGTGCATTTGTCTTTGCGAAACATCTGCAGGAATTCTTGAGCAGCATAAAGCAGTCCAAACCATGCTCGAGAAGTGTTTCAAGCCATATAAGAGAAGCGGCGTAACGTGCACACTAATAGAGACTACGGCAAACAAAACCGGTGCTTGCTCATATAAGCTTCCTCGCTTAAGATCACCCGTGAAGGCTTGTTTTTTAATATCGGCGATAAAGTGGTCGGGAACACATAGTAGCCATGGAGAGAAAAGGAAGCGGACATAAGCAATTTTGGCAAGCGAGGAATGTGTCGTAGTAATCGAGAGCCAGTAAACTGAGTATATCCTTTAGTAACCAAGCGGACCTTAAGGCGATCAGCGAGCCATCGGGGTGACCTTAGCGTAGCAAGCCCTGACGGCGATCAAGCGGGAAACTTACAAAATGGCAAAGCAATGAGATCACGAGTGTCGGTTGAGTGCGGGCGACCATTTCATCTACCATTGCCTATCGCCAGCCCGGATGGGAAAGAGCCTCATTGGTGTTCTTAGGAAAAATCGGATATAGTGAAGCAATGCAAAGTAGAGTGAAGATAATCGATGGTAGCTTCGAAAAATTGTAAATGGGATGAAATTGCTAGTAGATGCGATTACCTTTCCAAGAAGCGGGTAAGTTATGTGAGCGGAGTAGGAAGAGGGAAGATTTGAAGGGATAGGAAGTGAGTCAGCAAGGGCCTCAACAGAAGGGAGAGGAACAACAAAACAATGACGGCGATGATAAACCTGAAGTGGTCGAGAAGGTATATCATCAAATATAGGCGAGGAGATGATGGGAAGGGGTAAAACTTCAGTAACAGGAAGAGACTCGGAGGAGGAGGAGAAAAGTGAGTCATAAGAATGTGTCGAGTGAGAGAAGTATCGATGAGTCGGGGGAATAACGCGATCTTGCGCCCCACGAAGTCGGGTAACCTAAGAAGATGCATTTCGTGGCTTTGGCGAAAAGCTAGTCTTGTCCTAGAGTGAGAATATGAACAAAGCAAGTCTGACGAAGACCTGAGGGGAAGGGAAATAAAGTGGTTGGTCGGGAAAAGAAATTGAATGAGAATCTCTGATCATATAACATATGAGGAGCATGATTAATCAAATAACAAGTTGTAAGAGCGACGTCCCAAAAAATGAAAAGGAACACATGATAATGGAGGAGAGTCTATTTGTCTGATAAGATGACGATTCTTACATTATTTCTACCCCATTTGTTGAGGAGTATGAAGCGCGAAGGCGATGAAGGATCAGTATTGGGACATAAATAAAATAAAGGGTGCGAAAAATATTCTACGGCATTGTCAGCATGTAACACACGAATAGAAATATTGGCGGGTGAGAGCTCCGGCATAAAATTTACGGAAAATAGAATATAACTCAGCTTTCGATTTTTCATTAAAATAAACAAAATTTTATCGAATAGTCATCAATGAAAAGTAATAAAAATATTGAAATCCTAAAGTAGGCCGATGCGGCAAGGACCCCAAACATCGGTGTAGACAAGTTCAAAAAAATACTTTGCCCGATTATTCAAACGCTTTGGGAACGAGACACGAGCATGTTTCCCAAGCTGACAGGACTCACACGCAAGTGACGACAAAGTGGAAAAACGAGTGACTAACTTCTGGAACTTAGAAAGACTAGGGTAGCCCAGACGACTGTGGATGGGAAGAGGAGCATCAGTGGAAATGCAAACTGCAGGAGATGATTTCAAGGTGAGGTGATAAAGGCCTTAAGACTCACGTCAGTGCAATCGTCTTCCTAGGTACTCGTTCTATGAAGTCCTGGAATTTATTAGAAAAGTAATGGAAGCGGAGTTAAAGGAGTGCAGTGATTTGCGTGGAAATAATATTAGCGACACTCGGGAGTATAAAGGGCCAAAGTGAGAGGTAGGGAAGGGAGAGGATGTGCCAAACCAATACCTTTAGCCACAGTTTGAGAACCATTAGCTAAGGTAACTTTAGGTAAAGTAGGGGTAGTAGTAAGAGAAGAGAAAAGATCTTTATTACCATATATGTGTCCGGAAGCACCGAGTCTAGAATCCGAGGGTGAGAGAAGATGTATTGTTATTAGTAAGGCGGCGGGAGGCAGTATCGATGCAGGCAGATCTGCAGCGAGAAGTGGGCTGTTTTTGCTAATAGCGAAGATAGTCATCATGCTCAATCGTGGAAATACCACTGGGATCGTGGGAGAGGAGCTCAGGAGCCACAAGTTGTTGAGAATCAAAATCGAAGGCGGGCCGTGGGTAATGCGGGAGGTCGATCCGTATGACTAATAACAGCGATCACTAGTGTGAGCGAGCATTGCAATAGGTGCGATGGGGCGTTGTCCTGCCAGGTTACCATGTCATCGTGGGTGCCAACGCGGCGAATCTGAGTGCTCAGTAAAAACCCAGATCTGGGAGCGACGAACCGCGTCGTCGATGATGGGATGTGGACCTCTTGGAATCGATCGCGGACGGTCTTTTCAGATCCCAGGACCAGGAGGCGATAAGGTAAGGACCGTGAAGAACTTGTCGATCTAGCGTTTGTTGAGCCGACATCGCTAGTGGGGGCATTGGTGTCAAGAACTCCTCCTTAAGAGGCAATGTCAGCGATCTGATTAGATAAATTCATGTCCTGTTGTTGGATATTGACAATAGCAGAAGCCACCTTATAAAGGCACTGGATATCATTCGTGTATAGAACTTTTGCCTTATTTCAAAACTTAGAACATGTTTTGTAAGCTCGAAGATGGAAATGAAATTTTTGGATCAATGAAATGCCATGTCATTTACATAGTTGTGCTCTTATTTTTAACTCATTCTTGTCAACGTGGGTATAAACGTCCTCAGGTGTAATAAGATGATCCTCGTAACCTTGTCCATGAACGAGTTCCACGGCGACCGGAAAGATAATTCTCACTGGAAGCTGATTTTCGATATGATGAGTAGGAGATGCCAGAAACGAGATGTAAAAATAGGATTTTTAGTTGTCATATCCACTTAACTGGAGATTGAATCACGTTTGGATTGAAGAGAGCCACACTGTAGGAGGCGAATCAACGTTGTGGAACTTGAAATCCAGTGTGGGCTAGAGATGAAGAAAAGTGACCTGAAGCGAGGAGAAGAGCGATGGAGTGCGGGCGGAGGCTGAGAATGAGCAAAGATTGGATAAGGAGGGCTCGGGGGAGGGGCCAGAGTAGGAGGAATAGATCGTGAGACGGTCGAGCAGAGCTGGATATGAAGTCTAAATCACCGAAGTGGGCCTTTGTATTGCCACATGGAAAATGGCCGTGGGAGAAGAAGGCCGGCTCGTGGCGTGTGGAGAGCTAGTTTTGGCGGGGTTTTCCTCTTGACGTGTAGATCGACCTGTGCCTCAGATCTGGGACCTCCGCCCGAGAAGAGCTAGCCGGGAAAAAGTCTTGAAGCCCGGTGGGAGATCCGACCGGCCGGCCGGCGTGGCGGCGAGGGGAGATCCTAGCAATGGAGGGTTGAAAAGGAGAATAAAGTGATAGAAAGAAACACGATTCAGAAAAAAATTAGGTTTTCCTTACGGCTGATACCATGTGAAGAGAGAGAAAAGGGATAATTCTAATTTTATTATATTCACGGAAAAAACTTGCACTACATTAACATGCTTTCATGGGTCCCCCTGTCTGAGTAAGAAAATAAAGGAAAAATGTCTGATAACCGAGTACATCAGAATAATCGTCTTATAAAGTAGCAATGCTTGAATCTGAGTAAGGGTAGACTGGGGTTTGAACATCGGTATGAATGACTCAAAATGGGACTTTGTTCGAGGGATGCACGCTTTAGAACGAAGACACGAGTATGTTTCCCACAGTGACATGACTCACATTGAGTGAAGATAAATTAGAAAGTGAGGAACCCGGCTTAGGAAACTTAAGAGAGGCTTGAATAGTAGAAACGGCTGTGGAGGAGGAGAGGAACCGGTGGAAGTCTGAGTAGTGAAACCGAAGCGGTGAGATGAAGAAGGGCGGTGACTCATGTCCTTTAGGCGGCGAAGGCGGGGGCGCGCGTGGAGTAATTTGAATAAGGCTCGTCGACCCAGCAGGGCGCACCTGCGGAGGTGCGTGGCCCGAATAGTGGCTCGTAATGTAGGCCATTGAATTTGGCCCTTGACCCGGAGATCGTAGCGTGGGGAGGTGTTGACCACTAGGCAGGAGCTTCCACCGGAAGGTCGATCGGAGAGGGCGCTCAGGTTGGTGTGCTTTCGTCGGAATTTGGAATGGAGTCACTGGGAAAAAGTTCCAGAAGGACGGGGGTATTCAGACGGCATTTGTGGAGTTCTTAGAAATTGATCACACGGTGAAACCACGAATCCCACAACTGAGTATTCTCAGGCCTTCTTTTATGGCTACGATACCATGTTGAGAGAAAGGAATACATTGATTCGTTGAATTTCGGAGGAAACTACGTGTTATACTCTAGTGTTAAAAGCGAAAAGGAGCTTAGTGTTAGAGTCCCCCAATTAGGAGACTAAAGAGAAGAAGGAAAAAGGATCCTAAATAGATTAGGAGACTAAACCTTCACAGTATTAAATCAAAAACTTAGGAATAAGAAAGGATGAAGAATATTTGAGCCTTAGTCAAAGTAAAAAAGAAAAAAAAAGAAAAGAAAATACCGCAAATAAAGCATTCACACCAAAACAACAAAAAGATTTCTATGTCAATAATCACCTAATTCACAACCAAAAGAGCGACCTTAAAATATAAGCTAACCAAACTTCCAATGTTAAGGAGGAAGAAAGGCCCAGAAAGAAGAGATGTAAAAGATGAGAATAATAGACACAAAGATCAGAAAACAGAAGGTGGTAAAAAATATGAATCATTAAAATATGCATGAATGTACCACTAAATTTTTCATAAATATGAAAGGACATAGACATTGATTATGGTAATAATATATGATTCTCTGATCTACTCTTCACTACGGTCGTACTTTCAACTTAACTTGTTTAGAGATTCACCCCAAGGCTTTAATCTTTATTACCACAAATCTCCTTAACAATTTACTGTAAGCGATGTCCACCCCAATGATGGTTTCCTTCTTTTCCTTAATATCCCCAAAAGTGAACTTTTTCCACAAATCATTTTGTTTTGATGCCTTGTAATTAATTTTGTATAAAATTATGGCCTTCAACCCACAATTTGAGGTCCTCGCCACCAGGAGGAGTAGTAATGCAATCCTTAAGATTCAGGGGAAACAACCACATATTTTCAAACCTAAATGGAGTTGATCCCCAAGACAAAGGGTTGTATTGAAAATTATTGGAATGATCAGAGGTAAGACAAGGTAAGGTTTCTTGAAGAGTAACGGAAAATGATACTCCAATCCAATAAGTGTAAAAATCTATTTAAAATCTTAGAAAACGAAAAATGTTAAGAGGTTTACATGGTCAGAATAATTCCAAATCATTACAATTTGTAGAAAAATGGAGCCAGAGAAAATCCTATGGAAGGGGGATGTCTTTTTTTAAAGGTTAGAGTTAAATGGACCAAGGAAGCTATTGTAAATTTTCCACAAAGTTATCAATAGTTGATGGAAGATGTTAAACAACCAACTCCCTTAAAAGATCAAGCTTTTAGGATTTAGGTTTAACATGAATATCATGCCTTTAACACTCTCCCTCACGTGCAAGGCCATATCCGTACGTGGAAAGTCAAACAAACCAAATAGAGGCCTCATGGACTTTCAAATTAACAATGTTGAGAGAAAAGAAACACATTGATTCTCATTAATTTACAAAATGAGGAAACATACATATTTATACTTTAGTGTTAGGGCAAAAAAGGAAATAGAGTTAGAGTCTCATTAGGAGACCTTCAAGAGAGAGAAGGAAAATAATCCCAAATAGATTGGGAAGCTAAGCCTTAACACTCCCTCTCAGTGTTTGAGCAAATAGGTCAAAAGCACCCGAAGCTCGTCTCCAAATATCTTTATCTGGGGCCATACGAGGAAACTTAGTGAAGATATCTACTAGTTGGTCATTAGTGACAAAACTAGTAGTCTTGCATCCGTGCAATCTTTTACGATAAAGTGGCAATCCACTTCGATGTGTTTAGTCCTCTCATGAAAGCTGGGTAAGATGAAATATGCAAGGTGGCTTGATTATCGCATATAAAAGCTTCATTTATCCGCTTCCCAAATCGCAGCTCTTAGGAAGATGCTTGACCATATGAGTTCACATGTTGCTAAGGCCATGGATTCGGTACTCGGCTTTGGCCTTTGGTGGCTGCATCTTGTTTCTTACTCTTAGGGGGATGTTAAGTTAAATAAGTGAGCGCGCTGATGTCTGCGATGTAGACGCGTCCCATGCGTGGGTGAAGGCGCGGTCACGTGCGTGGCTTGACAACTTTGGGTATGACCCTTGTTCTCATCTGACACCCCTTGACTGGTGTTCCTTTGATATAACCGGAGAATCACGAACTACAACATCTCAATGGCTATCACAAGGTGATTGTAGGAACTAGCTAACTACGCTCCACGAGCTTGGATCGGTAAGTGATAGTGAGAGAGTTCAATTTACCTGCAAGTCATCGATATCTCTTTGGATCTCGTAGAAGCTCCCCACACACGACACAGTACTGATTTTGGCATTGGATCGTAGGGTGTGCAGGGGGCATAGTCCCGACATGCAGGTGTCTGTCGATAATATATATCAGGTATACTTCCTGCGAAATAACCCTTTCCACGAATTAAAAGCGAAGGCTACCTCGATACTGAAAACACGCGAGTTTCCTTAAGTCTTTTTGTCGAAAGTGGATGCGAGAGGTGTTGTTTGAGTTTCGAGATCGTCGCAGTCCGCTGCGCGTAATGATAATCATCCACATGCTTGATCAAGTAAATACAGCGTCGGTGTTAGATGAATGATGATAAGCAGGAATGGTGCAGCTGCTTGACTTTGGACTCATCTTATTTCACTGCGAGCAGGTGAAATTTAGCAGAGCTAAACCCCGATCAGAGAGTATTTGGAATGAAATTATAAAGAACGAAGCGTGAATTTGCATCTGGCAGAACTCCCACGGCAATGAAACCCCGGTGGTTGCTCCATATATACTTTCCTCGGCGAGATCGCGTGAAGAAAGGCGTTAGCGATATCTGTGAAAAAGGGACCATGAGCGGCGTAGCAGCTCCATAGAAAGAAGCCCAATGACGAGCGATGTACCGGGAAAAAAAATATCATAATAGTCGGAGCCATATTGCTGAGTGTACCCCTTGGCAACCAAACAGGCCTTAAGTCGATCAATCTTACCATCATGTCCCACCATTACTGTATAAACCCAACAACAATCAACGGAAGACTTGCTAAGAGGAAGAGCGACAAGTTCCCATGTGTCATTGGAGTAAAGAGCATCCATTTCCTCGATCATTTACTTTGATTTCCGGCCGGGATGAGCCTCACTAGTTCTTTTAGGGGTAGAGACGAGGAAGCGAGGTGGAAATAAGCGAAGTAGAGTAAAGATAAACGATGAAAGCTAAGAAAATTATAAGCGGGATGTGGGTTAGAAGTACGGCCGGGTACGCTTCAGATAGGCGGTAGGTAGATCATCGAGATAGTTGGCGGGCGGAGCGGGGGGATGGCTAAGCAAGGATGATCGACCACGCGAGGCCACGGAGGGAGGGCTAGAGGGGCGAGGAAGCCTGTAGACTTGAAGTGGTCGAGTCCACACGACATTTGTAGGTGGAAGAAATCGGAGAGGAATGAACAAGAGGAATAGATAAGACATACGGGACGAGGATGCCTTTACTTGGAGGAGAAGGAGAATCTTCAAAGAAGGTGACATGTCGGCCAATGAGGAGATAAAGTAGCGATTAGTATCGGAGAATATGACGATAACCCCTACGGCGAGAATAGCCCGAAGGCACTTGGTGGCTTTGGCGAGAGAGTTTGTCTTTGCCCCGGGGGTGAGAATATGAGCAAGCAGAGCCTGACGAACGGAAGGGTAAAGGGGTTGAGTAGGTAGTAAGATAGAATGAGGGATCGTCGTCACCTGACGAGGAGACCTCTGGTCAATCTCGAATAATAGCGGTAGATAGCATCCCCCAAGAAACGTTGAGGAGCCTTATGATGGAGGAGGAGAGTGCGAGCTGTTTCAACTAAATGACGATTTTTACGCTCAGCCACTCCATTTTGTTGAGGAGTGTAAGCACAAGATAATTGATGAAGAATCCTATGAGAAGACATAAAAGAAGAGAATGGCGTAGAGAAATATTCTTTTGCATTATCACTTCTTAAAATACGAATAGAAATATTGAATTTAGTGCTAGTTTCAGCATGAAATTTTTGAAAGATAAAAAATAACTCAACACGAGTTTTCATTAAAAATAACCAAGTACATCGAGAATAATTAACTATAAAAGTAACAAAGCAACGAAATCATAAAGTAAAGGTACACCTAGAAGGACCCCACGAGCTTATCGGTGTGAAACAAGCTCAAATGAGACTTTGTCAGGGATCTAAACGCTTAGGGAGACGAGACCGCGGTATGTTTCCCCGAGCCCCAACAAGACTCACACTCATATGAAGATAAACTAGAAAAATGAGGAACCGACTTAGAAACTTGGAAGGCTTGTATGGTAGAGACGACTGTGGAGGAGAGGAGGCTTCGGGTGGAAGTGCAAGCGGTGGAGCAGGCGAGTTGAGGTGAAAGAGGCCTTGTGACTTTCATGTTGATGTGATCGTCTTCCCAGTACTAGATCACCAGGGTTCTGAGTTGTGAAAAGTAAATACACGATGAAGGTCCGCGAGTCGACTTACTAATGAAAACCAGATTAAAGGAAAATTAGGAACATAAAGTCTGGTAAGGAGCAAGGAAAGGAGGACAGCCATTGATATAACTGGATTGGAATAATATAAGATGTTATCGATAAGAGCAGGAGTGAGAGTCTTGTACCGGGATACGATGGGTATCAGAATCAAGGATCTAGGTCTGCGGATGAATGTGTGAGACAAGCGGAGGCATTCTGGAGTCTGGGCGATAATGATGGAGGAAGATTTGGGTGCAGGTGAGACGAGCGTGCTCCTCGTATTCACTTAGGGCGTGGGATGACCCCCACGAGGTGTGGATATGAGCTCCACGAAACGAACTTCGAACATCTTTGAATGATCAGAGAAGGCGAGCGAATGGGCGGTGCGAGGAGGTGGGCATCATGTAGCGATAGCATCGGGCGATCAACGGGTGTGTCGAGCTATGGCCCGGTATGTGCATTGAGGACATTGTCATACACCTGATTGCTCACAGCGTCGACTGGGAATCTGCCTCGAGGAAGAGGCGAAACCATCACATAAGTGTCAGGTGGCAATCTCGCGTATCACATATGGATTGAGTGCGGTGGAGGTGTGGCGAAATGTAGAGACGAGAGCCTCATCAGTTTGGAATAGCTTGCTCCGGTGAGTATCTGTTCTGGGATGTTTCTCAAAATCTAATACTAAGTTAAGCGAAGAATGATCGTAAAGACTCGATCCATCTTGGACGGGGGAAGTACCATTATTAGTAGACTTTGGAAAAATAGAGATGGATTCATCTTAGGAAGCGACATTGGAGTCCCCATGAAGATATATCCATGCAGAGCTATTTCAAATTAGATGGAGGGGATATTACCTAGTAGGAAGCAGAATATCATTAGTGTGCGGTTCTTTGCACGATTGAGATAGTGTAGCCGAGATTTAAAATGGACCCGATATATAGAGTCTTAGCATCAATAGATTGTGAAGAATATTGAGAAATGCAGCCATCTAGTTTTTCATGATCGTTTGTCTTGGGGAATACTTTGTGTCATGATAGTAGATGATCTCGCATCCGTACTGATAAACCAAAGGTCCTCGATACGCCCATGGCGATAATTTTCACTCCCTGTGAGTTTATCCAAGGTAATCATAGGAGTTCCAAATACAAAAGAATTAAAATTCCGACTTTTTTCAGCCATAGAGACGTCTTTTTCAGCCATGGAGATGAGAAATCAGTAGGAATCAACAGAAACAACTCCCAAGGTCCTGAAAATGTCATAGAGCTCCAGAAAACAAAGCGATAGGTCGGTGACGAGAATGCGATGTGGTAGGAGAGAAGAACTGAAAAAGAAGGGTTTTTAAAGATGGCGATTGGGGGCGCGTGGAGTGGATGGATGGGCTTGTCGGCGGGTAACACTGCTGAGGCGCGTGTAAAAGCGGTGTCACACGTCTTGCCGCCTTGTATTTGGCGCATGAATTTCAAAGCCGGACTGAAGATCGGCACGTGTGAGCGCGTGTGAAGTTATTTTTCGGGTGAGGCTTCCACCAGAAGGTAGATCAGAGGGAGGTGCTTTTGTTGGTGTGCTCTTACGCTTGGGAATGAGATGTGTGGAGAAAATCTCGCCGACTCAGAGTTGCGTGACGAGATGTGCTCGATGACAGTTTCTGAAGCCCAAGCTGAGGCCGTGAAGGCAGCACGGCCGGATTGTGACACGGTCTTTGGGATGGAGTTGCGGAGGTGACCACAGGCGAAACCACAAAATCCGATATTCTCTGAGCTCTTTTGTAAACAAGATACCATGTTGAGAGAAAAAGAAACACATTGATTCTCATTAATTTTACAAAATGAAACATACGTATTTAGAGGCGAAAAGGAAACAAAGTTGAGTGCAATTGGGGAACTAAGAGAGAAGGAAAATAATCCTAAATGAATTAGGAGACTAAACCTTAACAAACAAATAGGGAATAAATAGCAAAAGAGGTCTCAAACCCAAGATCTCCTACCAGACCAAGCTCTGATACCATGTTAAACAACCAACTCTCTTAAAATTGCAATCATTGTTTGGGTAAACTCAATTGATAAAAATTGCTGACTTCAAACCCATTAGCTGTAGCAGCCTCTAGGATAGTGTCGAGGGTGTTGCTATGATTTCAGCGTTCTACATGTCGAGAGACCATTTCATCATTACTTGAAGGTTAGACAGATTATTAATTCCATTCTTCATGAATTTAGTTGGATGAAAACAATTTAAATGGGACAAAGGGGCTTGTGCTTAAAATTATCCTAAAAAGGTTTGCAGTAGTGTTGATTGGGGCTTTCTTGATCATGCTTTGCTCATGGAAAGCCTTCAATCTTGATGCAGATTATGGATTAGGGTTTCTTCTCCACAATTAAATCTGCAGTATTAATCAATGGGAGGGCTAAAGACTGGGTGAAGGTGCCAAGAGGAGTTAGAGAGACCTACTCTCTCCCTGTTCATTATGGTTGTGGTCAATTGAGTAGATTGGTTATCCTTCAAGGACAAAAAGTTTGTCAAGTTTTAGAGTTGGAAAGAATTTCCATCAGATGGCCTCACTTACTATCAGGAAGTAATGTTGTTTTATTTTCTATAGCCAAAGTAAAGGATGTAAAACTCTGTATCAGCCACTTTCCTATTGGGATCTCCCTTTGCGTGGAGAAAGTTACAATCCTGATTTATATCCTATAACTATGACGAAATTTAAGGATATAAACAAACTAATACTCTCCATAAACCAGGACAATCCTCATAAATAAGGGATTATTCTTTCTACTCCAGTTTACAACTACACAGAACTTCCTTAATCCAATGTACAGCTGCACACAATTACATAAATATATACATGAAACCCCAAAATAGGAACATTCAGATTTATAACAGAGACCACTTCTTCCAAGAGCCAGTGTTGAAAAGAATATCTAGAAGTTTAGGATGAAGGCCAATTTGTCCTTTGGAAGAAGCGTTACATGCTACAATACTATCTAGCTTATATCCTACTAATGTTCATCAATTTTCGAGATCCTGGATGAGATAAAGGGATAAAATTCAGAAAGATTTCCTGTGGTCCAGCTTTGGAGAAAGGGATAGAGACCATCTAATTGAATGGAACCAGGGTAGTCCAGCAAGTGAAGGGAGTATTTAAGTTGGAAATCTCTTTGAGAAAGAGAATCCTAGTGGATAAGTAATTGCAAAGCCATCCCAAGGTAAGTTATATCACTGAAGCATTTTTATTAGAATCATCTACAGGTTATACTCCTGCAGTTGACACTAACAACACTACACTATTTTTTTTTCCAATTGCCCATAGTTTATTGATTTTTCATATTTTATCTGAATCTTGGTTGTCAATGGAACAAGAACTCATTATACTGGAAGATCTGTGGCTGGGATATTATCCTTTGTGTTTTCAATTTATCAATCTTTACTTGCTTGCAAAATTTAAAGGAGCTTTGATCTCTCTTATTCTAGAGCATGAATCACTCTCCAGAATTAGAACTCACCTTCCACCACATTTTGTCCATCCTAGAAATGATTAACTTCTTATTTCTATAACTCTCTTTCTCCGCTTGTTGCTTCCTTTCCCTAAACTCTTCACAGAAATTTTGCATTCGGTCTTATCAAATTTGAGGTTCAGATTTATTTTCCAAATGCCGTTTTGTCTAGGATTTCAAAGATGCACCTAGAGTTAGGGCTTTTACTTGGCATGTAATTAATACCAGGGTCAATGCCAATGATATGTGGTGGCTATGAGAGCTCTAGAGCTCTCAACCTCAAGTATTTTATTATGTACTCAAGCAGCAGAAGGGAATTTCAGGACATAAAAGGACAAAAGAAGGCTGGTAGAGTCATCACAGCCTCTGGGTGGAACTAACTTCAAAGGAAAAGGTGCCAGCATTGTTGGACAGCTTAGTCCTAGCTAAATCTCACACTCCCCACAGGTTTCTCTTATCTTTATGATAGGATGTCTCTACCTTTTCTATTATTATTGGATTTCACCTTATAATGATTGTCCTTGTTATTCTCTTTGGTTTGAAGCTCCCCCCTCTTGCTTTTGGTCCGGCCCTGTATTCTGCAGAATAGCTCATCCATCATTTTGCTTTCTAGTCCATAGAACTGAATTGATTTCCGATTAATATTTACAATCGGATGGTGTGACGAGGAGTAAAATCCATTAAAACAAAACTAAAATGGCTGAAGTCAATCTCTCAGCATTTAATGAGAACCCCAACAGTTGTCATTGTTGAGTAGACAATGTAACGCACCACTAAGCCTTACGATTTTTCATATCCATAAGACCATATCCATACCTATACCTTGACATTTTATCAATTGATCCCAAGCGCTGTTCATCTATATAGTGATTATATGGAGAAAAACCATGCTGACCCTGCATTAAAATTTGAAAAAGGAAAAATAAAAACAAAATAAATTGAAAAAACTATCAAAGAAAAAAAAAGAAGAAAAAATTAAGTGAAATGAAAATCCACAAGAATTTAAAATTCTAAAAAATTAGCAGGCATGCCAGTAGTATATATAGAGAAGCTGGGTGTTTAAGACATTATAACAAGAACTACATTTTCTATGGAATGTAATCCCAAGATAAATTTTAACCCAAGTGTAATCAGAGATAATTTAAGGAAAAGTTATATCTTTCATTGATAATTGGCAACCTATTTATATACAAGACAATTCCAAACCAAATAGAAAAGAATATGAAGTCTCCTAACTCTATCTATATACATATTTCCTTTTCCCAACTAGTTTCTAATTCTCCAACATTATAACATCCCCCCTCAAGTTAGAGCATAGATGTTGATCATGCCTAACTTATTACAAAGATAACTAACTCGATCCCCACTAAAAGATTTTGTGAAAATATCTCCTAACTATTCTTCATTCCTTACATATCCTATAGAGATCAACCCCAACTAGATCTTCTCACAAACAAAATGACAATCTATCTCAATATGTTTGGTCCGTTCATGAAATTCCGAATTAGATGTTATATGCATGAGCTTGGTTATCGCACCAAAGCTCCCACTTCCATGTAATCAGAGATAATTGAAGGAAAAATTGTATCTTTCATTGATCATTGGCAACCTATTTACATACAAGACAATCCCAAAGCAAATATGAAATACTATGAAATTTCCTAACTCTTCCTGTAGACATATTTCCTTTTCCCAACTAGTTTCTAATTCTTCAATACTAAAAACCCAAGAAATAAATCCAAAATTGTACACTGATAAAATCAAATCTGTGCCTCAAATTATAACGCTATGTCAAGTATGACCAATAATAGCAATCAAAAAATAACAGAAGTAGCTGAAAACTAAACCAGGTGGATAACAGCATTCCAAGCAAAGTAAATGAAAAAATGTAAAATAATAGTAGAAAATAGTATCCGAAGATTGATCAAGAAAGCTTCTGTTTCATAAATCTCCAATTAAACAGTTTATGCCGATAAATAAATCAATACTTTCCTCCATATAGATGTTAGAAATCGAGAAAAATTTTACTCGTTCTATTATTCATGTCTCGTTCTCCTCACAAGGTGTAACTATATGTAATTAAATATAGAATCTCATGGGAGAGCTGCAGGAAGCACTCGCACAGACACACCAGGGACCGAAAATGTACAGCTGACAATACAAGAAAGACATATCCACCTTTCTAGAAATGATACTCTTCCTGATAGAGATATAAAAAACACTAAAACATAATCCATGGAAAAAAAATGAACTGCGATGATCGGTTTTATTCAGTTAATTCTAAAGCATCTTAAAATTGATCAAATCAAATCATGAGCCTAGGATTAAGTTAGGAGGGGGAGTGCCAGGGAGATGATTGTAGACAGAAAATAAGTACTGATGTCCAAAGTTTAAAAATAATGAATTCAGTTTGGATTAAGTTTCTTGAGTTTAATCTAGTCTATCCACAAAAGGCCTTGTAAAACATATAATATCCATGTGAACAAAACTGCCAGTGGCACAAGTAAACATGAGATCATTTTTCACAAAACACATGGTATAAATTTTCCAATAGATCAGATTTATTATTATAACTAGAGGCAATAAATGATAAGGGAAAAGAAAACTTTTACATAGGGAGCTTACATGTGAAGTTCTAATCTTCCATTGCAGGTTATCATATAGGTGCTGCAAAAAAGTTTAATAAAAGAGAAAGTATAAGCCTGATTTTGAAAAACCTACCCACATGAAAGTAGATAATATATCACTTGATGCACCCAGCACAGTTATGACTAATCCAATTACTCTAAAGAGGAGATTGTAATGCAGTAACCGTAGGATTTAGAAATATCAATTGTCCCTGCTAAAAGCAGCAGAAAAAAAAATCAAATTACCTAATTACACTACCAATTTTTATTGAGTTACATATCTAGCAGAAAGTCTAGCCAAATAAGTGAATGTTTCCATCAACTCCAAACCTAAAACGAGTAATTTCGTTTCATATGAAAAGGAAAGATTTTTTTCCTTTCTTAGCAAATAAACAACTGATATGATTCGTTTGTATATAAGGTGTCAATACAAGAATAAAAACAACATATAAGAAAATCCAAACAACAAGATTGACAAAACAATGCCTAGAGTCTCCCAAACCAAAGATAGAACTTCCTCAAGATTGACTGATTCAGCTGCACAACAGTTCGATCATATTGAGATGGACAAACTCATTGGGGGCTGTTCAAGCAATCTTGAAGGGAGTCACTTTTAAACGATCTAGTAAAGTCGAAATACTTGCTTTACTTGAGGATTCATATTTCCAAGAATTTAAAAAAAAATACAAAAAGAAAATATTTCCATTCATCAATTAACTGACAAGTATAAGGATAAAAAAATCCTTCTAAGATGTAAAAAAAGTAGGCACAAAAGTTAGAGAACCACACAAAAACTAACCCATCCATGGAAAAATTGACTATACACAAAATGGAGGAAAGGAAATGGACACTCAAGGGGGAAGGAAATCTCCAATAAAGGTCATGTGTAAAGAGAAAGAATTCTCATATTTCATTCAATTAGAATACATGTCTATACACACACACAAATATATATATATACATTTATATGTAAAAGAAGAGAATAGAAAAGGAAACAAAATAAAAATAAAATAAAAAAGGATAAGAATAAAATAAAAATCAAAAGGAAAAGAATAATAAAGAATAACTACATAATAATATGTGATACTCAACACTCCCCCTCAAGATGGAGCATATAAATCATATGCACCAAGCTTGTTACAAATGTGTTTAATCCTATCTTACGGGTAGATCTAGGGTCGTCGGATGCCGGAGGCAATTCGGAATTTTGACATCATCAAGAGCTTCTGGGGTGTTCCGAGATGGAGTTGATGTGACAGGAGTGAGACATGACCACTAAATGAGTCGCAAAAATTGACTACATTGCAATTCCCTAATGACGAGTTTGATGAGACTAGAATGAGACACGATTGTCAGATGGGTTGCCAGAATTGACTACACAGCTAAACCTTAATGAGTTTGATGAGACCGGAATGAGACACGGTCATCAGATGGGTTGCTGGAATTGACTACACAACTAAACCCTAACTCTAATCTCTCATGGCTCTGATACCATGTAAAAAGATAAGGAATTCTCATATTTCATTCAATTAGAATACATGTTCATACACATATTTATATGTGAAAGAAGAGAATAGAAAATAAAACAAAATAAGAATAACATTAAAAAAAGGATAAGAATAAAATAAAAATAAAAAAGGAAAAGAATAATAAAGAATAACTACAAAATAATGTGATAATACTCAACAATATGCTTTGCTCATAGTTCGTCTAATTGATTTGTGAGTTTGTTAGCTAAATAAGGAATCAAACAGAAGGAACAATGCCACTGATTTGCATTATCTATGATTTTACACATACAATGGTCAAACTTCCATGAACCTCTTTTCTTATCAGTCACCTAAGACATTGCAATGATAGAATCTCTCTCTACAATAATATTGAATAAGGATAAAGCTTTTCCTTGCATCAAAACCTCTAATAACATTGATAATATTGCCTCAACAGCTAACTATATTTTTGCATGCTTAGATTACTGTACTGGAATGTTCTTTAATCAAGTCTTCATACCTATCTGTCCAAGGTTACCTAATACCATCAAATTTAACTTTACCGAACCTATTAGAGGAAGTAGGCAATCAATCAGTACCTTCTTCCTAAACCTACTTGAGTAGCAAGCACTCTTCCAATCTAACATTACAAGCTACAATGGAATATCCATACAAAGCTTGATGACTGAGGCCCAAAGGTAACAAAAGAAAATCAAGCCCCTAATGGCATCTAGTTTTTTCCATCCTTAAAAATCATTTCTCTTTAAAAGCATAACTTTGTGGATTTTGAGCAAAATACCTAATCAGCAGAGTTCTTCAGCAAAGAAAGTTAATCAGCCAGGGGTGAAGGCAAAGTATAGCACAGATTCTGATAGCATAGACAGATGAGAGGTAGTGGGAGTTGGAGGATCCACTCACTATGGTTCTTCAATTCTGGTTTTACCTTCTAATCCGCTAACCAGAGCAAAAGGGCAAATATCATATGGAACTTATAAACTCAGAGAGGTAACCTTGGCTCCTTTCTCTCAACCATTATTTTCAATTGTCCTTCCACCTATCTTGGTATCTCATTCCTTGTTATCTTCTTTTACAACATTATCCAACTTAGTGCAAAAGTTTAGTCTCCCGCTAAACTTCTAGTTACCCCTAATGTGAATTCCACAAAAGATGAAGTTGGTGCATTATGGGAATATATATATGATTGGCAATCCTAACCTTGATGATGTGGAGTCTCATTTAGATTGTCATAACTCCTAACCAAGTATCTAAGGGTACTGCTTTGCTTAAGACACCGTCTAGCACCTCTAGTGAGTCTCTTAACCTTGTTATAGACTGCCCTCTTGAACCAAATCCTAATTAGATGGTTTTCATACAAAGGTCTTTCTCTAAGTGAAATGCCTAGAGTTCAATAAGTTTGGACC
Source organism: Tetrastigma voinierianum (assembly GCA_016808115.1). Classification (NCBI taxonomy): domain Eukaryota; kingdom Viridiplantae; phylum Streptophyta; class Magnoliopsida; order Vitales; family Vitaceae; genus Tetrastigma; species Tetrastigma voinierianum. The sequence goes on from JAEQBH010003992.1 coordinate 163,753, forward strand.
TCTATGAATGTCAAGTTAGTCAAATATTACCAAAATGGAAATACCCCTTGAAAGGAACAAAATAAAAGTGATGGACAAAGCATATTTTAGGAAAAATTTCAGACCTTCTGTAGTTTTCAAGCTTTGTCTGCATTGTTTCGATGTCAAGGGATAGAAAAATTCCGTTATAAGGATCATTAGTTGGAATCTTCGAAGACTGGGATCTAGAAAAAATAGAATGGTGACTAAAGATTTTTGCATCATGAGACCCTAGATATTGTGATGCTTCAGGAAATGAAGAGGGAGATGCATGATAAGAGATTTCCATGTAGTTTGTGGACAGGTAGGAATAAGGATTAGGCCTTCTCTTTCAGTTTGTGGGGCTTCAAATGAGGTATTGACCATATAGGATTCAAACAAATTTAGTAGTGACGAAGTCACTAGGTATCTTTTAAATCTCAGTCATGTTATTGATGGATGGAGTTAGGCTCCTCAAGCTTACCTCTATTTGTGGTCCTAATAACACAAATCTCGGGAAGGAATTTTTGCTAGAGCTTTTGGGTCTTTTTGGTTTAACCAACCCAAATACTGCATGTCGGGGTCCGAGGACAATTTTAATTTCACAAAGAGAGTTTAAAAAAAAAAAAAAATTGGGTAGTTCTAGATTAACAGCTTGTTAGAGGAATTTTCATGGTTTTATAAGAGAGTGAATTAGTTGATCCTCCTCTAAGTAATGCTTCTATTACTTGGTTAAATATGTGAGATTCTCAATTTGTAGAGATTAGATCAATTTTTACGTTCAAATAAGTGGTAGCAAATTTTTCCTCAAAGTCTCTAAGAAGCTCTTAAGGTTCTTCCGTAATTGACCTTTAATTATTTCCTTATTGTTTTAAAACCAATTATTTCGATTGGGACAAACTCCTTTTAGGCTTGAGAATGTTACAAGCCCGATTAGGGGTCTACCCCTCAAAATCTATACAAGAAGAGCTAGAGCAGACAGGGGTAGTGACTATCTAGAGGGTTGTTTGGTAATTGTTTTCACTTATGTCAGTATATAAAAAAAGGAGGGGAGGTCTAATTGGGAAGTTGGTTAGGATTTATTGTAGAAAGAATATCACAACCGAGGCTTAGGCAAAGGAGGCTTCCTCCCTGTAACTGTTTCTAGCTTCATTGTCTTTCCATTGTTCCATAGTGTTAAACGATCAACTCTCCTAAAAGCTTAAGCTTGTCGGATTTGGGTTTAATATGAATATCATACCTTTAACACCCTCCCTCAAGTGCAGCCTTGTACCCACACGTGGAGAGTTAAACAAACCAATAGAGTCCTCTATGGACTTCCAAATCAACAAATGGGGAACAAATTGCAAAAAGGTGGTTCGAACTCAGGACCTCCTGCCAAACCAAGCTCTAATACCATGTTAAGTGACCAAATCTCCTAAAAGCTCAAACTTGTAGAATTTGAGTTTAATATGAATATCATGCCTTTAACACACATAATTATCAAAAAGAAATTACAACATGCTAGTTTTCTTGTCTGAAACGAGTGTGCTAAGTTTTAATCTCTATCAGAGAACATTTAGTTACTCCATCCAAATTCCAAGGACCAAGAATAGATTTAGAGGTTGGTGAAGAGTTTTTCAAAGCAACGGGTGGGAAGGGCATAAGCTGATGAGGAAGCTGTAATTTGATTAATCCAAACTGAAAGAATGGAATAAGAAGTCTTTTTTAAGGGTTAAAGAAGAGGGAGAAGAGTACCTTAACTAATATTCCTAGCATCGATGCTATTGAGCTAGAAGGGGATCTATCACCTAAGCTTTCAATACAAAGGATATTGAGCAAAGAGGAGTAAGAGGAGTTAATGTTAAGAGAAGAGGTGCATTTGAGACAAAAAGCCAAGCTGAGGTGGGTAAAAGAAGGGATTTGTAATTCCAAGTTTTTGCATAGGGTGCTAATGGAAGGTATAATAGTAAGCATATCAAGGTCATGGAGAATGAAAGAGTACTTTTAAAGAACATTGATAATATTTCGAAGGAAGCTGTACACAATGCCCATTAGAGCGTCTTGGAGGTTAGAAGGTTAAGACTAGTCGCATATCTTAGTACAAAGCGCTTCTTGGTTACAACACCCTTTTACTCAAGAAGAGATTAAGCCATTTCAGACAGGGAAAAGGCTCTTGGGCCCAATGGTTTCACCATTGTTGTGCTTCAAGAGTATTGGTTTGTGATTAAGTAGAATTTAGTGAGGTGGTTCTCAAGATTCCATAGATATGATGTGGTAAAATGCACCATCACGACTATAATCAGAATTAATTGAAGGACAAATTGTATTTTTCATTGATCACAAATAACTTATTTATATACAAGACAATCCCTAAATCAAATAGGAAAGACTATGAAGTTTCCTAACTCTACATGAATACATGTTTCCTTTTCCCAACTAGTTTCTAATTCTACAATACTATAACACTCTCCCTCAAGTTGGAGCATAGATGTTGATCATGCCTAACTTGATACAAAGATAACTGACTCGATCCTCACTAAAAGGTTTTGTGAAAATATCTCATAATTGTTCTCCAGTCTTTACATATCCTGTAGAGATCAACCCCAACAAAATCTTCTAATGAACAAAATGACAATGTATCTCAATGTTTGGTCCATTCATGAAATACCGGGTTAAATGCTATATGCATGGCAGCTTGGTTATCACACCAAAGCTTAACTGGTACTGAAGTTTTGATGCCTACTTCCATCAATAGCTGACATATCCACATGATCTCGCATACGCACCGCTACTTCGCCTATACTCTGACTCCACACTGTAATTACGAAAACAACACTTTGTTTCTTACTCTTCCATGAGATCATATTTCCTCCAAAAAAGACACAATATCCTAAGGTGGATCTCCTATCTTCCTTAGATCCAGCCCAGTCTACATCAAAAAAGCACTAAATCCTGGTATGTCTATGCTTCTTGTACAATATTCCACGTCCAAGAGCTTCTTTCAAATAGCATAGGATATGCTCTATAGCCGCCTAATGATTGACTGTGGGAGATGACATATACTGATTCAAAACACTTACTGAATAAGTAATATCCGAGCGAATTACTATAAGATAATTCAATTTCCCAACTAGTCTTCTGTATCTCTCAGGGTCTTCAAATAGATCTCCTTCCTTAGTGATCTACACATTAGGAGTCATAGAAGTACTACACAAATTGGGACCTAATTTCCCTGTCTTAGATAACAAATCGAGCACATATTTCCATTGAGATAGCAGAATTCTCTACTTACTTCTCATGACTTCAACATTCCTAAATCCTTTGTGTGAAACTAGCTGTGAAGAAAGGATTTAAGAGATAATATACCTTTGGAGTCACTCCTAGTGATGACAATATCATCCACATACACTACTAAAAGAATGATACCAGAACTGGAATTTTTATAGAAGACGGAGTGGTCAGACTTACTCTTCTGCATGCCAAATGTCTCAATTGTCTAACTAAATTTGTCAAACCAAGCACAGGGACTCTGTTTCAAACCATACAGAGATTTCCGAAGACGACACACCTTCCCTATCTCCCCTAAGCAACCAACCCCGGAGGTTGCTCCATGAAAACCTCCTCCTGAAGATCTCCATGTAGAAAAGCATTCTTGATATCAAGCTGATGCAAGTCCCAATCATAAGAAGCAGCAAGAGAAATAAATAGACGAACAAATACCAACTTAGTATTTGAATAATCAACGCCATAAGTCCGGGCATAGCCCTTAGCAATAAGACGAGCCTTTGATCTAGCAATAGACCCATCAGGATTAAACTTTACGGAAAATACCAAAGACAACCAATAGCCTTCTTTCCAGTAGGTAAAGGCACCAAGTCCCATATACCATTGTCATCTAAAGCCTACATTTCATGCACCACTCCACTATGCCAACCAAAGTGAGGTAAAGCCTCACGAACAGTGTTAGGAAAAGAGATAGAATCAATAGATGCAATAAAGGAACAAGAGAAAGATGAAAAATGGTTATAGGAAACAAACGAAGAGATTAGGTGAGCACATTGACGTTTATCTTTACGAAGAGCAATCGGAAGATCCTCATTCTAGATTGGATGTGATGACGGCAATGGGTGTCGACTGAGACCGGACTGGTGCCGAATATACCCGAGTAATGGAGGTTTAACAAGAACAGAGTCGGCAGGATCCGCGGAGCCGTGAGGAAATAAGGTACACTAATAAATCATCACCTCCTCACTAGTACAGAGAAGAAAGGGAAAACGGGGTAGTCTCAAAGAATGTAACATCGGTATACACAAATTAACGTCGAAGAGTGGGACAAGAACACCTATACCCTTTTTGAGCATGAGAATATCCCAGAAAGATACACTTTAAGGACTTCGGATCAAGTTTAGAGACATGAGGATGGACATCTCGAACAAAGCATGTGCATCCAAATACCTTGGGATCAATAGGGAACAACGGATTATTTGGAACAACTGGTGGTAAGGAGTAGCCCAATTTAGAACCGATGATGACATCCTATTAATCAAGAAACATGCAGTAGAAACTACATCAGCCCAAAAGTGTTTGGGATCATGCATCTAGAACAAAAGAGCCCAGGTAGTCTCAAGATCTATTCTTTCTCTCAGCTACCCATTCTAAGAGGGTGTGTCAACACAAGAGGTCTGATGGAGAATCCCATGTTGTAACAAGAACGACTGAAAAGGTTCCGACAAATATTCTTTTGCGTTATCACTCCTCAATGTTTGAACAGGGATATGAAATTGAGTTTGAATTTTAGAACAAAAGGCACTAAAATGAGAAAAAAGCTCATAACGACTTTTCATTAGATAAAGTCAAGTGACACAAGAGAAATCATCAACAAAAGTAACGAAATACTTAAACCAATGGGAGACACAACTGGACAAGGACCCTAAACATTGACATGAACTAACTCAAAAGGAGCGGAAGCTCGTTTATTGACTTTAGGACTCAAATACACACGATGAAGCTTAGCATATTAACATGACTCACAGTTCAATGAGGATAGACTAGAAAACAAAGTATATAGCTTCTTCAACAGAGAGAGAAAAGAATAACCTAGGCGATAATGTAATTCAAATGGGGTAACAATCCCAGAACAAGCAACAGACTTTGGCATCTCTGTTTCAAGGATGTAAAGACCCCCAAACTCACGTCCTCGACCAATAATCCGCTTCGTCGAAAGATCCAGAATCAAACAATAATCAGGAAAGAATAAGATACTGCAATTAAGTGTACGGATGAGTTTACTCACATAAATTAAATTAAAAGAGAATTGTGGTAAACTCAGAACAAAGGTCAAAGTGATTAGAGGAGTTAGATGAATTGTCTTTGACCCAAGGGCACAAGATGTTGACCCATCTGCAAGGGTAACAATAGATGGAGAAGGGTGTGACTGAAACATAGTAAATAAACTAGAATTACCTGTCATGTGGTCAATGCCTCTAGAGTCAATGACCCAAGTGGAGGAAGAGGAAATCAAACATGTGTTTTTTTACCTAACTCGATGAGTGTAGTGATAGAAGTAGATGCAGACTTAAGTGATTTCTGATAATGAACAAACTGAAATCTTCAATTTTTATTCTGCAACTTCCTACAATTTCTACGCACATGTCCTAAATAATGGCAATAACAACACACAACTCCTCCTGAGGGTGTCTTGTTAGTCATAGAAGCAAATCTAACCCGAACAAGTCTCTGAAAATTCAAAAAAATAGCATAAAAATAGGATCTTGCAAGGAAAATGACAACTTTTCCACAAAAAAACACCACCCCTAAATGGAATGTGGCCTAAAAACCATAAATCACCTCTTCATGCCCCTGAATCAAGAAGAAATTAAGGAAAAGAGGAAGAAACCCCATAAAACTAGGGTTGCCGAAGAGAAAAGGAGGCAAAAGAGCAACTTTCTTGTGACGACAAGGGATGGGAGTAGTCCAGAGAGGCTTGTTGGCAAGTGGCGAGTCCGGGGTAGGAGGCAGGTGTCGAAACAGTGATCCACACACGCCCCATGCACCGATGCATGAAATCACGAGCCGAGAAGAAAAGCGACGTGTGACGGACGTCGCTTGCCGGAATGGAATGTGGTTAGCCTTGATGGAAAGAGGGACCTCCGACGCACCTATTAGAGTTGTCACCAGCCGAAATGGATGGTTGCCGAAAAGTTCCCAAAAAAAATCGCCAATGATGAGAGAATCTAATGGATCCAATGTCGATGACTGCTTCTAGAGAACTCCATGGTAAGATTGGCGTGATCGGAATAGACCTCGACCACCTAATGGGTTGCCAAAATTGATTAGACAACTAAACCCTAACCCTAATCTTTCCTTGCTCTAATACCATGTACTCAGAATTAATTGAAGGAAAAATTGTATTTTCCATTGATCACAAATAACCTATTTATATACAAGACAATCCCTAAATCAAATAGTAAAAACTGAAGTTTCCTAACTCTACATGAATACATGTTTCCTTTTCCCAACTAGTTTCTAATTCTATAATACTAAAACAACTACTATAGTGCCTAAAAAAGAGCCAAACCAAAAAGATTTTTAACTTTAGATGTATCAGCTTGATCATTGGTCTGTATAAAATCACAACTAAAGTCTTATCAGGGCATTTATAAGGTGCTCTTCATGAAACTTTTCACATTACATAAGGAATTTTTGTGTAAGAGGAGCAAATAATAGATACAATGCTAATAGCCATAGTTCAAAATCATAGTATCACTCATTCACTGGAAGGGTCCTAAGGCACATCAATCTTCGTGTATCAAATTGGTATCAAACAATAGGCAAAATAGGTTGATTTTAAGAATTCCAAAGTTTTAAGGGGATTGAAATTATCATGAAAATAGATACAAACACATAGGCTAAAGAAATAATAAATATAGAGAGAATATTTCCATATAGTGATAAAAGCATGTTGGAATAGATTTAAAACTTTTTTATTTATCATCTCATACTAAATATTGGATAAAACTAATAAAAAATCTATTTTTGTAACAAATTTTCTTAAATTAAATATCTTGAAATTTTTAAAAAGTATTTTCAACTATTAAAAAATAACCATGAATCAACAATAAAAATATAAAACATCATTTTTCCTATCAAATATGTTTAATATAAAACTATTATAAAAGAACAAAAAAGAATATTATTATTTTATTTTCATTTGAATATATGCATTAATTTTTAATTTTTATATTAATATTTATATCCTATTTATTCCATATAAATTGAAATATCAATTCATCTAATCCCAAATGCCCTGTCAAAAACCTCTCTTTAATTTCTCTGCAACACACCCGTTTCTCTTAAATAATCCCTTCAATAAAAAAACATCTCTCCCATGTCACTGCAAATACCCCTTTCATCTTCTCTACACAATACCCATATCACCTCTTAGTAGGCAACTTCTCAAAATGAATTTAACTGAAACAAACAAAACAAAGGTAGCCCTAGAAAACAGTTTTCCAAGGGAAAGTAGCTTAATCACCTAGCCATGAAACTTGCCTCACATCCATTATGACCACCATAAATGCTTTTGATAAGACTATGTTGTAAGGACTCACACTCATTAGGAAACTGCCATAATTGCCCCCAAAATTTTACTAATAGCCTGTGTTATATACAATAGGCAAGGGTTTTTATTGAAGTTTTTTTCACTTTGAATCACACTTATTCTTCATTGGCATTTTAATGTGTGATGCTTTGCCATGAAACTGTTCACAAACCAGAGAAGAACAAAAGTGTTCATGTGATAGAAGTTTTTGTTTCAAGTGTTACCAATGAAGGGAATGGGTGCTTGGGTGGATGAGACAAACAGCACACCAGTTTCCTAGAAAGAAAGTATGAAGTGACTTGCATGAGTTCTGATGAAAAGAATGCAACGTTTTTGTGCACAATCAAACCTTTAAAAGAAAATCATATTTTGAGTAATCAGATGCCAATGAGCAGAATATGAAACTGCAGCACCCAACTGTAACAAAAGCATCTAGACTTTCTTCCTATCCTGATACATTACAAAACTTCTAGGGGAACAAAATCAGCAGAAAAATTGGTTGCCTAACCAACATGCACAAATTCTAAATGTCCCAAAATCAATATTCAAGGACAATCATATATGCATAAAACATAGAAGCTCACCAAAAAAACCAATGGCAGTCTCAAACACATCAGAACTTGGAAGGAATAATCCATAGATAAATTGCCTAATGGTTATGCACATATATTCTCATGAGTTGTTTAGTTAATACCTTTACACTGTTGGAAATAGCAGAAGCATTTATTACACGGGGCCAAATATCATATTCAGCCAACAATCCGAGAAGGGACGATGTAAAGATATATCTATCATCCTCTACAACCTGGAGAACAATTATGCCTTTAGCAAACATAAAGACATTAATGCAGATTTGGAAACAAAAAAGAACAGGAAGAAGATAATGTACAGAGAAAGATGTCAGAAAATAAAATTGATATAAATAACTAAATATAGTTCACGAATTGCTCAGACAGGGCTTTAGACAGAAATTCAATAACCAGCATGGATCAGTAATCTTGACCATGATAATCTAACATCCAGCTCTAGTTATGGTTGCTGAAATGAAACTATTTGCCATTAGACATTGAATCAGACAGTATGAAAGCATCCAAGCTACCAAGGGCTCAACTATGATTTATTTGAAAATAATGTTATACCCTTTAAAAGGAAATATATAGAGGACCAACTTGGAATTTTAAGGATGATTCAGAATGAATTGAAAATGTGAACTTGTTAAGGATTAGTATTAATCCTTAACAGAACTTATGTATAACATGAGTTATTTAGTATTTTCACTAAAGAAATGATATTAATAATTTGAGAAAACAAAGAAATGCCCATAATGTACATTACCAAGAGAAATAGATAAGTTTCGATAGAATGACGTTGCTTGGGAAAAGTCTAACAACTTAATGCATACAATTCATTTTTCTTTGTGGAAATCCTAAAGGTGCAATAGTACTGTCAACTGTATTGCCAATAGTATCGAGTTGTTTTCTATACTATTTTTATGTTATGATTCCATGAGAGACTTTCTCCTAATATTAAGGATTAGATTTCCTTTTTCTAAAGGAAATGAATTTAGCAATTCATATATAAATATCAATGAAAGTCAAATCAATTTAAATTAAGAAAGAATTTTTTTTTTTAAAAGATATTTTCTGTTCTCCTTTAAATTTCTTCATGGTATTAGAGTTAATTCTGAACCATTCAGTCTATCTATGGAAAAATACATAATGGCCACCAAGGACTCCTCAACTTCAGATGTTACCATTGAGGACAACCCAGCACCACCAAATTCTGTTTCATTCAGTAAAGAACGATTAGAGCTCCTGCAAAAAAGGTTCAACCTGTTCTAACAAGGGGCTAGTTGATCCAATTCTACCCTCCAGCTTGGATCCTTAGCTCAAGAAGGTAATTTTCTTGCTACCCTAAAATTTAAAAACGAAAATGTGAGACCTTTGGATTGTTGATTCATGAACTTTTGATCATATGATTGCAGATGCCATAGTTTTTCAAAACTGTACACCTTGTTCTGGGGATTATATGGTTTGTATAGCTGATGCTTCTTTCTCAAAGGTGGTAGAGATAGGTCCTGTAGTCATCTCTAAGGACCTAACTTTTGACAGTCTTTTGACTCCAAACTTAGTTACAAGTTGTTGTCCATTAGTAAACTCATGTAAGAAAAAAACTATGTTACTCAGTTTTGCACAGACCATTGTGTTTTCTAGGGTTCAAATTTTAGGAAGATGATAGGCTAAGGTGTTTCTGGGATTCTATATCTCCAAAATGATTTATTAATTTGAAAGACAACCACAACTAACAATTGATGAAAAAAGTTTTTCTATCTTTTGTTCTAATAAATAGAGTGATATTATGTTATGGCACCATCATCGAGTACATCCTAGTTTTTTGCATCTTAAAAACTCTGTCCGTTATTATTCACTAAAAGTTTGGATGTTTTCCAATCTGAAATTTGTCAATTATCCAAGCATCTTTGCAAACCTTAGCCAATTCAACCATACAAGCTATCTCATCCTTTTCCAATGATACATAATGTTTAGGGACCATCTAAGATGAAGAATGTAATCAGAGAGGAATAGCTGAAAATTTGTATTTCTCATTGATCACAAGCAACATATTTATATACAAAAGAATCCTAAATCCAATAGTAAAGAACATGAAGTTTCCTAATTGGTTTCTAACTCTACCTATCTACATGTTTCCTTTTCCTAACTAGATTCTAATTTACATTACTATAACACTCCCCCTCAAGTTAGAGCATAGATATTGATCATGTCCAACTTGTTGCATAGACTAACTCAATCCCCACTCAAGGCTTTTGTGAAAATATCTCCAAACTATTCTACAATTCTCACATACCCGATTGAGATCAACCCCAACTAGATCTTTTCAAGGACAAAATGGCATTCTATCTCAATATGTTTGGTCCATTCATGAAATATCGGGTTAGATGCTATGTGTATGACAGCTTGGTTATCACACCAAAGTTTTGTTGGTACTGAAACTTCGATGCCCACTTCCAGCAATAATTGACATATCCACATGATCTAATATACAGATTGTGTCATGGCTCTTAGGCGCTATACTCTAACTCTGAACTAGATCGCGAGACAACATGTTGCTTCTTACTCTTCCATGAGATCAAATTTCCTCCGACAAAGACACAATATCCTGATGTGGATCTTCTATCTTCCTTAGATCCTACCTAGTCTGCATCTAAAAAACACTCAATTCTGGTATACCCATGATTCTTATATAATATTCCATGTCCAGGAACCCCTTTCAAGTAACATAAGATTTGCTCTACAGCTGCACAATGACTAACTATGAGAGATGACATACACTGACTCACAATAATTACTTAATAAGTAATATCTGGCGAGTTACTGTAAGATAATTTAATTTCCCAACTAATCTTTTGTATCTCTTAGGGTCTTCGAATAGTTCTCCTTCCTTAGTGAGTTGTACCTTAGTAGCCATAGGAGTACCACACGGTTTGGCACCCAATTTCCCTTTATCAAATAACAAATCAAATACCTATTTACGTTGAGAAAACAAAATTCCCTACTTAGTTCTTGTTAAGGATTAGTCTCCTAATCCATTTATGATTCTTATCCTTCTCTCTTTAGTCTCCTAATTTGACTCTAACTTTGTTTCCTTTTTGCCCTAACACTAAAGTATAAATATGTATGTTATCTTCCTTTGTAAATTAATGAAAATCAGATAATTCCTTTCTCTTCACATGGTATTAGAGCCATAGAAGAGTTTAAGAATACTAGGGTTAGGGTTTCTCTGTGTGGTCAATTCAAAGAATCATCCAACGACTATGTCACACTCCACTCCGTACATACGTCACAAAGCCTCATAAGCCACACCACCTTCGAAACACCCCGTCGTCGACAATTTTTCTCGGTGAGGCTTCGATGACCTCCATTCTCCCGCCGTTGCCACACCAACAAGAGCCGCCTCTCTCCGATCTAACCTCCTCGTAAAGCCTTAAGTGTGAAAACTAAAATTTACACACCGGGGCGTGGTAGTGCGTGAGGCACTACTTGGCCACACGCGTCCTCCAAACAAAGGTTGTTTTCCGACGAGCCTCCGGGCCACTTGTCATGTCTCGTTGTCGAAAAACCCTCCTTCCACTTTTCTTCTGGTGATCGCTTCTCGAGCTATTCTGTCGCATGAATCTCTTTCCTTTTTTTTGTTTTCTAAAGCTCTACGACACCTTTAGGACCTTGGGAGTTGTTTCTATTGATTTTGTTGACCTTCTGCTGATTTCTCATCTCTATGGCTGAAAAAGACGTCTCTATAGCTGAAAAGGTCAGACTTTTAATTCTTTTGTATTTGGAACTCATATGATTACCTTAGATAAACTCACGGACAGCGAGAATTATTAGTGATGGACGGATTCGGTGGACCTTTGATTTATTGGTAATGGTTGTGAGGATCATCTTACTACTGTGGACACAAGTATCCCCGTAGATAAACGTACTCAGTGGAAAAAAACTGATTGTTTACTATGCAATAATCTGCAATCTATTGATGCCAAGACTCTATATAATATTGGGGCCAATAAACCTTGCTACACTCTCTGGAATCAGGTGAAGAAACTGTACACTAATGACATTTAGCGTCTCTATTGAGTAATATCCTCCATTGCTAATTTGAAACAACTCGCTCGACATTGATATATCTTCTTATGGTGGACGGATGTCTGCCCTTAAGGATGAACTTACATCTATCTTGCTGAAATCTATTAATACCGAGACTTCACAATCAAAGATGGATTGAGTCTTTATGATCATTCTTCTGCTTAACCTCAGGCCTGAGAACATCCAGGAACAGATACTCACTGGAGCAGTTATTCCAAACTTTGATGAGGCTCTCTTGCTTGGTTACTTCGTCATACCTCCACCACCACTCAATCCATACGATATGAGATTGTGCCAAAAACTTCAATGATGGTTTTTCAGTCTCATTCCTTGAAGATTCATGAGGTGGCGGCGGTAGCAACTGAGGTAGAGGACAACATTCTCATACTGTAACAAGCTTAGCCACACCCTTGATCGATGTCATCAGTTACATGGTCAACCTCCCCATAATGATCATTTGGCTCAATCTTTTGATCATCCACCAAGTTCGAGATCTATCTCAAGGAGCTCATCCACACCTAAGGGAGTCATTCTTACGCCCGATGAATATGAGGAGTACCTTCATATCACTCAAGCAACCACATCTGACTCCATGGCTTCTGTTGCCCAGACCAATAATGTTTTCGCTTGCCTTACACATTCATCTGCACCTTGGATCCTTGATTTTAGAGCCTATGATTATATCTCTGGTAATAAGGACTTTTTTTCTTCTCTTACCTTTTCGTCTCCTTTACCCATTATTACCTTAGCTAATGGTTCTCAAACCATAGCTAAAGGCATGGGCTAGGCTTGTCCCCTCCCTTCCTTTCCCCTTTCCTCTGTAATTTATGTTCCTAATTTTCCTTTTAATCTTATTTCCATTAGTAAATTGACACGTGACCTTTATTGTGTGTTTACTTTTTTCACAACTTTGTAACCTTGCAGGACTGAAGTACGAAGAAGACGATTGGCATAGGACATGAGTCACAAGGCCTCTTTCACATCCTCTCACCACTTTACGCCACTGTTTGCATTTCCACGAAAGCACCTCTCCTCTCCTCATCCACAGTCGTCTTGGTCATCCAAGCCTCTCCATGTTTCGAAAGCTAGTTCCTCATTTTTCTAGTTTATCTTCACTTAAGTGTGAGTCATGTCAGCTTAGGAAACATACTCATGTCTTGTTCCCAAAGCGCTTAAACCCTCGGACAAAGTCTCCTTTTGAGCTTGTCCACACTAATGTTTGGGGTCCTTCTAGGTCTGCATCTACTTTAAAATTTCGTTGCTTTGTTACTTTTATAGACAATTATTCTCAATGTACTAGGTTATTTTTAATGAAAACTCAAACTGAGTTATTTTCTATCTTTAAAAACTTTCATGCTGAAATTCGCACTCAATTCAATACTTCTATTCATATTCTAAGAAGTGATAATGTCAAGAAATATTTCTCTGTCATTTTCTTCTTTTATGTCTTCCCATGGGATTCTGCATCAATCATCTTGTACTTACACTCCTCAACAGAATGAAGTGCCTGAGCGCAAGAATCGTCATTTAGTTGAGACAGCTCGCACTCTTCTCCTCCACCATAAGGTTCCTCAACGTTTTTTAGGGGAAGATATCTTAGCTGCATGTTATTTGATCAATCGTATGCCATCCTCTGTTTTACATTATCAAATCCCTCATTTGTTCGTCTATTTATTTTTCTTATTGTTTCTTATGATTAGGACTTGCATCAGCTTGATATCAAGAATGTCTTTCTACATGGAGATCTTCAGGAAGAGGTTTACATGGAACAACCTCCGCTTTCATTTTCGTCATGGAGATAAAGCGAAGTGTCGCCTTTAAATTTATATGGTCTAAAAAATAATCCCTGCATTTGGTTTGGCAATTCAACAGCAATGAGAAATTGGCATGCAAAAGAGTAAGTCTAACAACTCCGTCTTCTCTAAGAATTTCAGTTGTGGTATTATTCAACTGGTAGTGAATATGAATAATATTGTCATCACTGGGAGTGATTCCAAAGGTATATTATCTCTTAAATCTTTTCTTCACAGTCAGTTTCACACAAAGGATTTAGGAACGTTGAAGTATTTCTTAGGGGTTGAAGTCATGAGAAGTAAGTAAGGAATTCTATTATCTCAACGAAAATATGTGCTCGATTTGTTATCTAAGACAGAGAAGTTGGGTGTCAAACCATGTAGTACTCCTATGACTCATAAATGCGTATATCACTAAATTTAAGTGAGGACCCATTTGAAGACCCTAATGTGATAATAAGATTGGTTTTAAATCAATTATCTTACAAGAACTGTACTCGATATCATATTCAATAAGTGTTTTGAGTTAGTATATGTCATCTCCCACAGTCAATCATTAGGCGGTTATAGATCATATCCTATGCTATTTGAAAGAAGCTCTTGGACGTGGAATATTGTACAAGAAGCATGGACATACCAGGATTTAGTGCTTTTTTTATGTAGACTGGGCTAGATCTAAGGAAGATAGGAGATCCACCTCAAGATATTGTGTCTTTTTTGGAGGAAATATGATCTCATGGAAGCGTAAGAAACAAAGTATCGTCTCATGGTCTACTGCGGAGTCCAAGTATAGAGCCCTGACACAGTCTGTATGCGAGATCATGTGGATACGTCAGCTATTGATGAAAGTAGTGACGAAACTTCGCACTAACTAAGCTTTGGTGATAACTAAGTCACACGCATATAAAGATCTAACCCAAAGATTTCACGGAATGGACCAAACATATTGAGATAGATTATCATTTTGTCATTTGAAGATTCCGTTGAGCTTATCTCACAGATATATAAAAATCGAGTAATTGCAGGAGATTTCTGGCCAAACCTTTAGCTATGACGAGCCGGGGCTTATTTGTAACAAGTCGGGCATGATCAACGTCTATGCTCCAAATCCTCGAGGGGAGCAGCAGCATAGTAGAATTAAAAACTAGTTGGGAAAAGGAAACATGTAGAGTTAGGAAACTTCATATTCTTTCCTATTTGGTTTAGGGATTGTCTTGTATATAAATAAGTTATTTGTGATCAATAAATGATACAATTTTTCCCTTCATTTATCTATGATTACAAAGTGAAAATAATTAATACATAATATATAATACTCCCTCTCAAGCTAGAGTATATAAGTCATATGCACCTTGCTTGTTACAAATATATTTAATATAATTTTTCCCTTCAATTATCTATGATTACAAAATGAAAATAATAAATACACAATATTTAATAGTCCCTCTCAAGTTGGAGTATATAAGTCATATGCACCTTACTTGTTACAAATATATTTAACCCTAGAACCTCTAAGAGATTTAAGAAAGTTATCTATTGTTAGTTGGTCATTTGAATTGATAAGACTAGTAGTCACGCATCCTCATGTGAACCTCTCTCTAATGAAATGAGAGCCTCTCTCTAATGAAATGAGAGCCTTCTTCAATGCGCTTGGCCGTTTCATAAATGACCGGATTGGATGCAATGTGCAAGGCAGTTTGGCTATGACAAACGAGCTTCACCTGTTTACCCTTTTCAAATTTCAATTCCTTGAGAAATTTTTGGCCATAAGAGTTAACATGTTGTCAGAGTCATAACTTCATACTCAGCTTCAAAGCTAGACCTAGCCACTACATCCTATTTCTTACTCTTCTAGAATATTAGGTTACTTCCAGTAAAGACATAGTACCCTACAGTGGAACATTTATTTGTGGTAAACCTGCTCAATCTGCAATTGAGTAGTCAATAGTTTGAGTATGACCTCTTTCTCATACAACACACCTTGGTATGATATTTCTTGAAATATCGAAGAATGCAAATCACAACATCCCAATGGCTATCACTGGGTTGACTGTAAGAACCAACTGATAATATTCATCAAAAAAGAAATGTATAATTAAGTAACGGTGAGGTAGTTTAATTTACCTACAACTCGTCAATATCTTCCAGGGTCTCGTAGAGGCTTCCTCTGTCCTGGTATAAATTTGACATTTTGATCCATAGAAGTGTCTACAGGCTTATAACCTAGCACACATGTTTCTTCCAAGATGTCCAAGGCATACTTCTTTTGAGAAAGGACCACACTAGAATTGGATTGAGCTATTCAAGTACTTGAGTTTCCCCAAGTCTTTAGTTTGAAAGTGGTTGAAAAAGTGTTGCTTTAATTTATGTATGTCATCTTGATCACTACTTGCAATGACGACATCATCCACATTAACAACTAGGTAAAATAAACTGCCATGAAGGGTTATGATTATTAACTAAGTCCGGATAATCATGATAATTGGTCTAACTGTAATTACTTATTATTATTCTCTTTGTAATTTTTTCCATATTCTATTTGTATTTTTTCCATTCTAGATTAGGTCATATTTGTTTCTTGGTTTATGGGATTGATAGGTTGTATTTGGTTGCATAGTAGACAAGGTCTAATGTATATAAGTCTTGGGAATCCTGTATTAAATCTATTACAAAAATACAGCAGTGTTAATGTTATTTCTTCCTAGTTTGTTAGTTCACCTGGTATCAAAGCAGTGTTGAACTAAAAATCTAGTCGAGGAAACCAATGACAACACCGTCAAGAGCAAGAAGGGGCGACGAAGAAGAGGTAACTTCTAGTACCTCTCATTTCTCCTCAAAATTGCTCCCACTGCTCACTCTAAAATTACTTCCCTTCAATTCACTGCCCATAAACTGAATGGCTGAAATTTCCTGCAATGGTTAAGATCTATTCAAATGGTAATTCATTGGAAGGGGAAGATTGGTTACCTAGATGGAACCTTACCCAAGCCGAGTAGTGATGATCCTTCTTATCCAATGTGGGACGTCCAAAACTCTATGGTCATGGCTTGGTTAATTCACTTCGTGGAAGAGAAAACTAGTGACACATATCTCTTTTATTCAACTACGAAGGGGATCTGGGATGCAATTCATTTGACATATTCAGACCTTGAAAATTCCTCTCAAATGCTCGAGTTGAGGAATCGAGCACGAAATCTACGACAAGGAAATCAAGATGTGACCCAGTATTTTAATTCTCTTATTAAACAAGAACTTGAATTGTTTAATACCTGTGAATGGAAAGATCCTAAGGACGCTATGATGTTTCGAGAGATGGTGGAAAGAGATCGGGTGATTGACTTCTTGGTTGGCCTTAATAATGATCTTGACGATGTAAGAGGCAGAATTGCAGGTATGAAACCTCTTCCCTCCATTAAGGAGACCTTTGCTAATGTTCGAAGAGAGGAGAGTCGAAAGCGTGTCATGATGGGAGAGACCCTTGTCGAGCAAGTTGAAATTTCTGCCCTTGTTGTTTGCGAAGCAGATTATCGAAACACTTTTAAATCCAACAAGAAGCCTCTATGTGTGTGATCACCGCCAGCTGCCTCACCATACCAAAGAAACTTGTTGGAAGCTACATGCAAAACTTGCAGATTGGGTTCCCAGACATGTAAGATCTCTTGAAACCAAGGATTTCCAAACAAGCCATGAATCTAAGCAGTCAAAAGGCATATCTGATACTGTGATAAAAAAAAGAGCAAATTGAGAGATTGTGCAAACTTCTTTTTGCAAATCAAGTTACTGGAACCTCATTAATGGCACAAAAAGGTACATCTTTGACTGATTTTGGCAGCGTTTTTCGAAAGAGTGAACCTTGGTTAATTGACTCAGGGGCAACGGATCACATGATAGGTTGTGAAAAGTTGTTTTCCTCATACATTCCTAGCTCTAGCAACCATCGAGTTAAATTTGATAATGGTTCATATTCATTAGTTGCTGGAATTAGAACAATTAGAATCAATCCAGAAATTTCCCTACAATCAGTTCTTCATGTTCCAAAATTATCTTGTAATCTTACTTCAATTAGCAAGATGACCAAAGAAATAAGATGCATGGTTAATTTTCATCTACTGCTTGTGTTTTTCAAGAAAAGATTACGGAAAGGATGATTGGCAATGCTAAGGAATCCAATGGATTATACTACTTTGAGAACATTTTTTCAGAGAATAGATTAAAACAAACTGTTGTATGCAATCTTTCCTTGTCTCGAGAGGATCAGATTATGCTTTTACATCAGAGACTAGGGAAGTCAAGTTTTTGGTACCCGAAACACTTTTTCTCATCATTGTTTCGCAATAATGACTCTTTCTGTTGTGAAGTTTGTCAATTAGCCATACAGAAACGTATCACATTTTAACCTCAACCTTATCGTGGATCAAAACCTTGTTCTATTATTCACAGTGATATCTAGGGTCCATCCCGCATTCGTAGTCTCACTAATAAACAGTGGTTCATTACGTTTACAGATGATCACACTCGTGTATGTTGGGTCTACCTCTTAAAGAAAAATTTGAAACAACCGAAGTTTTTCAAAACTTCCATTCTATGGTAAAAAATTAATATAGTGAGGATGTCAAGGTTCTGCGTACAGATAAAGGTACATAATACTTTAATTTTACTCTTTTATAATTCCTTACAAAAAATGGAATTATCCATCAAAGTTCATGTGTGAATTCACCTCAACAAATGGGATTTCTGGGCAGAAAAACCGTCATCTGTTAGAAGTTGCTAGAGCATTACTTTTTCAATCAAATGTTCCAAAATATTTTTGGGGGAATGTCATTCTTACAGCTTGTTATTTAATTAATAGGTTACCTACACAAGTGCTTAATTACAAACTCCATTGTGTCATTTACAAGAATCTTATCCAAAGTCACGTGTATTTTCTACCCTAGAATCGAGAGTGTTTGGATGTGTAGCATTTGCTCACAATCATGATCAAACACGTTTATTATAGCATATGTTTAGTTTACATATAGAAATGTAACCTATTATAGAGTTGTAATCTATTAGGAAGATTAGATTGGCTTTTGTATATATATATATACATATATATTTACAATGGATCAATGAAAAATACAAGGAATTCATTCCTCCAATTCTTTTGTCTTGCTTTCTACATGGTATCAGAGCCTAAGGTTTGACTTTGCCAGAAAAAAAAAAAAGACAAATTTTGTTGAAGGAATTTTAGAGGAATCTAGGGTTTGGAAGGTACGCTTTGGAAACACAGTGTTTGGGAGAGCATGACACAACACCGCCCCCATAGGGAGGAGCGCCAGCCTCCGCCAACCCCAACCACCAGTCCTGCAGACAAAAAGCCCGCGTGACTCACGCACAGATCAAGTGTAGCCCTATTTCCCACACCCTAATACGTGGTGGCTCGTGAGGGCGCTTAGGCCATCCTCCGACGCTACTTTCTCCTCCAAAGATCGCCTGCTACTACTAGTCTCCCACCACTTGCATCATTTAGTCTGGATGCTCGTGAACAATGTTTTTTCAAAATATCTTGTGTCTGACAGCCAATGTTTTCATAAGATGTGGTATTTTTCGTGGAGAGGTGTTCTTCTTCTTGCAAGATCCTATTTTTCGAGTATTTTTCGGATTTTCAGAGGCTTGTTCAAGTTAGATCTACTTTCATGACTAACACAAAACCCTCAGGAGGAGCCGTGTGTCATTATTATCATAATCTAGGACATGTACGCCTAGAATTGTAGGAAGCTATAGAATAAAAATTGAGATTTCAGTCTGTTCATCATCAAAAATCACTTCAGTCTGCATCTACTTCTATCAATACACTCGTCGAGTCAGGTAAAACCAACACATGTTTTATTTCCTCTTCCTCCACATAGGTCATTGACTATGGAGCCACCGACCACATGACAGGTAATTCCAATATATTTACTGCATTTCAGTCACACCCTTCTACCTCTACTGTTACCCTTGTAGATAGGCCAATATCTTATGTCCTTGGGTCATGGACAATTCAACGGACTCCTCTAATCACTTTGACATTTGTTCTAAGTTTACCACAATTCTCTTTTAATTTAATTTTTGTGAGTAAACTCACTGCATTAATTCTAATTTAATATCTCATTCTTCCTCGATCAATGGGCTGATTCAGATCTTTCGAAAAAGCGAATTATTGGTCAAGGACATGAGTTTGGGGGTCCCTTGAAACAGAGGTGTTAAAGTCTGTTACTTGTTCTGGGGTTGTTACCCCATTCGAATTACATTGTTGTCCGGGTCATCCTTCCCTCCCTTTGTTGAAAAATCTATATCCTCAGTTTTCTATCCTATCCCTTACGGAATCAGGAGTCGTGGTCAATATGCTGCCTTTATCTAAAGGCATTTGAGTCCTAGAGTCAATAAACAAGCTTCCGCTCCTATTGATTCATTCTGATGTTTGGGGTCCTCATCCAATTTTGTCTCCGACTAGGCTTAAATATTTCGTTACCTTTATGGATGATTTTTCTCGTGTCACTTGGCTTTATCTAATAAAAAGTAGTTCTGAGCTTTTTTCTCATTTTAGTACCTTTTGTGCTTAAATTCAAACACAATTCATATCTTTGTTCAAAAATTGAGAAGTGATAATGCCAAGGAATATTTGTCGTAACATTTTCAGTCCTTCATGTCACAAAATGGAATTCTCCATTAGACTCGTGCAGGCAAGTTGATATAATCTCCTGGTCCAAATAGTCGGTGAGAAGAATAAACATCTTCTTGAGACTCCCCATGCCCTTTTGTTCAAAATGAATGTTCCTAAACATTTTTGGGTCACACGCATCTTACAAATTTTGTTTTTTGATTAACATAATGCCCTTATCGGTTCTTAATTGGACTATTCCTTACCACCCGCCTGTTTCCAAATATCTGTTTCGATCCCAAGGTATATTTGGATGCACATGCTTTGTTCGCATGTCCACCCCAAGTCTCTAAACTTGATCCGAAGTCCTTAAAGTGTATCTTTGTGGGATATTCTCATGTTCAAAAAGGGTATAGGTGTTATTGTCCCACACTTCGACGTTACTTTGTGTCTACTAATGTTGCATTCTTTGACACTACCCCATTTTCCCTTCCGTCTATTGTTACGAGTTAAGGGGAGAAAGAAGACTTATTTGTTTATACTCTTACCTCACCCATTGTCTCTTCCGCATTCGGGCCCTATCCTTGTTCGTGTAAACCTCCAATCACTCGCTTCTACACTCCTGCATTAACACTTCTACCTCGAATTTCACCAACTCGCTAGACATCGATCCACTCGTTGATGATCTTCCTATCGCTTCTTCGTAAAGGTAAACGTCCTCAGGTTCACCCACTTCTCATTTTGTTCTTATAACCGTTTGTCATCACATTCATGTCTTTTTATTGCATCCTTGGATTCTATCTCTCTTCCGAAAACTGTCTATGAGGCTTTATCTCCTCCTGGTAAATTTGACCACTCCGTCTTCTATAGGAACTTCAATTCAGGTATCATTCTGTTGGTAGCATATGTAGATGATATTGTTATCACTAGAAGTGACTCTGAAGGCATCTCATCTCTTAAGTCCTTTCTTCAGAGCCAATTCCATACAAATGACTTAGGAATGCTAAGATACTGGCATCATATGCGAAGCAAACATGGAATCTTCTTTTATCTCAAAGGAAATATGTTCTGGATCTATTGTCCGAGACTGAAAGTTGGGAGTAAAACCATGCGCTCCCTATAGCCTGTGTACACCTACAAAGTTAAGGCAAAACATTTTAGGATCCTAAGAGATATAGAAGACTAGTTAGGAAGCTAAATTACCTTACAGTAACTCGTCCTGATATTGCCCACTCAATCGGTGTTGTAAGTCGATGCAGTAACCATCGACGGTCGACCATTGAAGCGGTCGTTGAGCAAATTCTATGTTGCGGAGCCCGGGATGGGCATTTTGTCGGTAATCATGGTCATAACGGGTGAGTGCTTTACGAGGCGAATTAGGAAGATCTAAGGAAGACGAGGTCCGCAGTGCGTATGTTTGTTTGAGGAATCTAGTCTCATGGAAGAGTAAGAAATAGAGGATCTTCTGCCGATCTGGTGCGAGTTTGAATGTAAACGATAGCACGGCGCGTGAGATCATTTGGCTCCATCGACTCTTGATAGAAAGTCGACATTGAAGTTGCCGGTCGGCAAAACTCAGCGTGGTGTAGCACACGCCCTTCACGTGATTCTAATCGCGATTCCATAAGCGGGTCGCATATTGAGATAGACTGTCATTTCGTTCATGAGAAAATTCAATTCGGTTTGATTTCTACAGGATATGTGAAGATTGGAGAATAATTGGGTGATATCTTCACAAAGGCCCTAAGTGGGGACCGGATTAGTTAGCTATGTAACAAGTTGGTCATGATTAATATCTATACTCCAACCGAGAGTGTTGTAGCATATATCTGGTTACATATGGGGATTGTAACCTATTAGGAAACTTGTCTTATAAGTTCCTTAATCTATTAGGAAAGTTAGATTGACTTTCTCATATATATATATATATATATATATGATATATATATATATACTCTGCTATATATATATATATATATATATATATCTAATGGATCAATGAAAAATACAAGGAATTCATTCCTCCAATTCTTTTGTCTTGCTTCCTATAACGTTCAAAATTAGATCCTAGGTCTTATCGATGCATTTTTCTCAGATACTCACCTGCTTTCGAGAAAGACTCTGGTGCTGTTTCTTTTAGCGAAATTTTTTTACATCTGCAGACGTTACTTTCTTTGAACATCAACCATTTTCAAATAGAATATGCAGGGGGAGAATTCTGGAGATTTATTTTCAAAGAAGAAAATTTCCTTGAGTTAGAAAACTTGGAAGTAAATTGTACTCCAAATCTGTGGGAATATTTATGGGACAACACTCCTTCCTTATCCAGCTCATATCCTGAATCACAATCAAATCATCCTTTCTTATCCAATTCTGGTGCAAAAATCTTGCCTGTAAATCTGCCCATTTCAAATATTAAGCCATCCTTATCCAGTTCATATCTTGAAGCCCTATCAATTCAGCCTTCCTTATCCAATTCTGGTGCAAAATCTTGGCTGAAAATCTGCCAAATTCTCATTATGTGAAAGAAATCAATATGGCAAAAGCATCTCCAATTATGATTCAAATTATGACCCTATCTATACCAAGATTATAGCTCCCATTCCTGATTCTGCCTGAAATCAAGGAACAAAATGTTGATCAAGGGAGAGTAAAAAAATCAGCAGGAAATACTGATGTATTCAAGGAAGCGATGGTCAAAAGGGAAGAAAAATCTAGAGGATTTCCAAGGCCAAAGCCAAGATTCCAAACCAGAATCAAGTAATGAAAACAACTTCTCTGATTTGGATATTCATGTGGCTAAACAAAAAGGAATCCAACCATGCACCTCTCATCCAATTTCAAACTTTGTGAATTATGAGCATTTATCAAGCTCTGTTCTAGCTTTTGTCACTAAATCAACAAGAGTTAGAGATTCCAAACACCGTGCAAGAAGCCTTGAAGAATCCAGAATGGAGAAGAGCTATCATGGAAGAGATGCAAGCTATCAAGAAAAACAATACTTGGGATGTTGTCCAAAGGCCTAAAAGACAAAGTTTTGGTTGGATGTAAATGGGTCTTCACGAAGTGAGTACAGGCGATGGGTCGATTGAATGGTATAAGGCAAGATTAATTAAAGGGGTACACTCAAACCTATGGCATTGACTATCAAGAAACATTTGCTCCTGTTGTGAAAATAAATACAGTTCAGGTTCTAGTATCATTAGCAGTTGTTATTATTGTAGAATTAGAAACTAGTTGGGAAAATGAAAGTTGTATATAGGTAGAATTAGGAAACTTCTTATTATTTCCTTTTTACTTTGGCATTGTCTTATATATAAATAGGTTGTTTGTGATCAATAAAACATATCATTCTTCCGTCAATATCTCTGGAATATTTGTCTCCCCTAGAAAACTCACCAAACGTGGTCCAATCTTCAAAATTTGATTGGCCTAATATTACCTTCTAGTCTTCCTTATTCATCCCATGAAATATTGTCTCATGATCTGCAGAATATTTGCTCCAAAATCGGATTTGAATGAATATGGTAAGTATTGTCACACAACTTGATGCACCAACTCGAGAGACAACAATTGGGGCATCCCTTGTTACACTCCCCTTATAGTCTTAGCTAAACAACATAAACATGCAGCACCGTTTTGCCTAAGATTATGCCAACACATTTTCCCTAACAATCTTAGTTGATGATTTCTCCCGTGTGACTTGGCTTTATTTAATGAAAAGTCGTTCCAAGTTATTTTCCCATTTTACTGCCTTTTGTGCTGAAATTAAAACCCAATTTCATGTACCCATTCAAATATTAAGGAGTGATAATGCCAAAGCATATTTATCTGAACCTTTTCAATCTTTCATGTTACAACATGGGATTCTCCATCAAACCTCTTATGTGGATACACCCTCTCAGAATGGGGTAGCTGAAGAAAGAATAGACATCTTCTCGAGACTGCACAAGCCCTATTGTTCCAAATGCATGTTCTCAAACACTTTTAGGCTAATGCAATCTCTACTATTTATTTCTTGATGAATAGGATGCCATCATCAGTTC
Organism: Tetrastigma voinierianum; assembly: GCA_016808115.1. Lineage (NCBI taxonomy): Eukaryota > Viridiplantae > Streptophyta > Magnoliopsida > Vitales > Vitaceae > Tetrastigma > Tetrastigma voinierianum. The sequence goes on from JAEQBH010003992.1 coordinate 188,451, forward strand.
TAAACTGGGCAACTCTGTATTCAATTGTTTCCTAATAATCCCTTGTTTCCTATTAAGCCTAAGGTTTTTCGATGCACATGTTTTATTTGGGATGTCATTACCTGAAGATCTCTAAACTTGATCAGCGGTCCTTGAGTGCATTTTAAGGTTACTCATGTTGAGGTATCAATGTTATTATCCTACTCTTCGGCGATACTTTGTGTCTATTGATGTTACATTTTTTGAGACTACCCCGTTTTCCTTTTCTTCTACTATTATTAGTCGAGGGGGGGGGTTGACGATTTATTAGTGTACACTATTTCCTCACCTACTCCTACTCTTGTTAAACCTCCCATTACTCAGGTATATTCTCGGCGCCAGAACCCTCCAGTCTCTAGTCCAACACTGGTTGCATCATCATCAGATCCAGTCCAGAATGATGATCTTCTTATTTCTCTCCATAAAGGTAAACGTCAATGTGCTCACCCACCCAATCTCTTTGTTTGTTTCCTAAAACCATTTTTCGTCTTCCTCTTATTCCTTTATTGCATCTCTTGATTCTATCTCTCTTCCTAACAACATCGTGACTTTATCTCACCACAGTTATAGTGCTATAATTGGATGAATACGAGGTTTTAAATAACAATGATACGTGGGACTTAGTGCCTTTACCTACTGGCAAGAAGGCTATTGGTTGTCGTTGGGTGTTTACAGTAAAGTTTAATACGAATGGGTCTGTGGCTACATTGAATGTCCATCTTGTTGTTAAGGGCTATGCTCAAACTTATGGAGTTGAATATTCTGATACTTTTTCTCCTATAGCTAAACTGACATTTGTTCGTCTGTTTATCTCTCTTATTGCTTTTTATGATTAGGACTTGCATCAACTTGATATAGGGAATGTCTTTCTACATGAAGATCTTCAAGAAGAAGTTTACATCGAGCAACCTCCGGGGTTTGTTGCTTAGGGGGAGATAAGGAAGGTGTGTAGTCTTCGGAAATCTCTGTATGGTTTGCAACAAAATCCTTGTGCTTGATTTGCTTAAATTGATCAGACCAGGTTGAGACATTTGACATGCAGAGAAAGTAAGTCGACCACTCGTCTTCTATAAAAATTCCAATTCTGGTATTATTCTACCGGTAGTGTATGATGATATTGTCATCACTGGGAGTGACTCCAAAGGTATATTATCTCTTAAATCATTTCTTCACGGTCAGTTTCAAGCAAAGGATTTAGGAATGTTGAAGTATTTCTTGGGTGTTGAAGTCGTGAAAAATAAGCAAGGAATTTTGTTATCTTAACGGAAACATATACTTGTTTTGTTATCTAAGACAGGGAAATTGGGCACCAAACCATGTAGTAATTCTATGGCTCCTAATGTACAACTCACTAAGGAAGGAGAACTATTTGAAGATCTTGAGGGAATCTGAAGAGCTGGTTGGGAAGTGGAATTACCTTCTGATAACTCACCACGGATATTGCTTATTTGGTAAGTGTGTTAGTCGGTATACGATAAGTCTCCACAATCGATTATTAGCGTTGTGACATATCTTATGCTACTTGAAAAAGTTTCAGCGTGAAATATTATATAAACATGAGCACACAGGTGAGTATTTTTCAAGCGCGAGACTAAGCGAATGAAATCCCACCTCGAGATGTGTGTCTTTGTTGGAGGAAATCTAATCTCATGGAAGAGTAAGAAGCAAAGTGTTGTCTCGCGGTTTTTACTAATCAAGAAAAAAAAAGTGTTGTCTCGCGGTCTAGTGCAGAGTCAAAGTATCGAACCATGGCACAGTTTATATGTGAGATCATGTGGATACGTCAATTGTTGATGGAAGTGGGCATCGAAACTTCAATACCAACCAAACTTTGGTGTGATAACCAAGTTGCCATGCATATAGCATCTAACCTAGTATTTCATGAACGAACCAAACACATTGAGATAGATTGTCATTTTGTCCCTGAGAAGATCTAGTTGGGGTTGATCTCTACAAGATATGTAAAGATTGGGGAACAGTTAGGAGATATTTTCACAAAACCATTGAGTAGGGATCGAGTAAGTTATCTTTGTAACAGTTAGGCATGATCAGCGTCATCTTCGGCTGAGGGGAGTGTTATAGTATTGTAGAATTAGAAAGTAGTTGGGAAAAGGAAAGTTGTATATAGGTAGAATTAGGAAACTTCTTATTCTTTCCTTTTTTAGTTTGGTCTGTTTTGTTTATAAATAGGTTGTTTGTGATCAATGAAACATATCATTCTTCCTTTAATTATCTCTGATTACAACAACCAATCTAGTGTGGCCTCTCCAACAAATGGAGTGAAGAATGCATTTTTAAATGGAGATTTGGAAGAAGAAACCTACATGGACTTACCTCCTGGATTTTATCAGGAAAGTAAAATAGAAAATATATAACTTGAGAAAGTCTACTCTGGATTAGGCTTGGTCTCACAAGTGTGGTTTGGACGGTTTACAAAGGCTCTTCATCAACAAAACTACTCACAAGTACATTTAGACCATACTCTCTTTTTCAAACACAAAGAAAAAAAGGTTATGGCCCTTATTGTCAATGTGGATGATACGGTGATCACTGGAGATGATGTATGTGAGATCAACGTTTAAAGCATGAGATGAAGGATTTAGGGAAACTAAGATATTTTTTAGAAATGGAGGTTATGAGAAGAAGCAAGCTTGGAATTTCGATGTCTCAAAGAAAATATATTTTGACCTACTAAAAGAAACTAGAATGCTAGGTTGCAAGCCTATTGACACTCCCATGGATCTAAATACCAGCAAGCCTATTGACACTCCCATGGATCCAAATACCAAGCTAAGTGATTCCTCTATGCAAAGTCCAATAGACAATGGAAGATGCCAACAATTGGTTGGTAAAGTCATTTATTTGGCACACACAAGACCAGATATAGCATTTGTAGTAAGTTGTGTGAGCCAGTTCATGCATGCCCCTAATGAAAAAACACTTGGCTTGGTAAATAGAATATTGAGATTTTTAAAAGGGAACCCAAGAAGAGGCCTATTCTTCAAACGGACAGAGGATAGAGGAATTGAAGCCTATAATGATGTTGATTGGTTTGGTTCAATAAATGACCAAAGGTCAACATCGGGTTATTTGTCTGGGGAAGCCTAGTGACCTAGTGACCTAGTGTAGTAAGAAGCAAACTATCGTGGCTAGAAGTAGTGCGGAAGCAAAGCTAAGGTCGGTGGCTCATGGAGTTTGTGAGACCTTATGGTTAAAAATTTTGCTAGATGAATTCAAGGTAGCTAGAAAGATGCCTATGAGAATTTCCTGTGATAACAAGGCTGCCATTAATATTTCACATAATCTGGTCATCACGACAGAACTAAACATATTGAGGTAGATCACCATTTCATTAAAGAGAAAACTGACAAGGGAACTATTTGTATAACATATGTTCCAAAATCAGAACATGTTGTTGATCTATTGACCAAAGGTCTTCGGAAACCACTGTTTGAAAAGTTAGTAGGCAAGCTGGGCATGTATGATTTATACAATCCAGCTTGAGGGGGAGTATTAGTCGAGTCCTTATAATGAGGATAGTTGGTCTGACTGCTATTACTTATTATTATTCTCTTTGTAATTTTTTCCATATTCTGTTTGTATTCTTTCCATTCTAGATTAGGTCAGATTTGTTTCTTGATTTGTGGGATTGACAGGTTGTATTTGGTTGTATAGTAGACAAGATCTGATGTATATAAGTCCTGGGAATCTTGTATTAAAGATGAATAGAAAATCCAGCAGTGTTAATGTTATTTCTTCCTAGTCTGTTAGTTCACAATGATGATAAAAAGACTAAATGGTCCGTTGTACTATAGAGCATGTCAAACTTTTAAACAATTGAGCTAATATAGTCAAACCATGCTCGAGGAACAAAACTAAACTAGGTGGTTGCTCCATGTTATAGTATGTATCATACTTTATATAGGAGTGTAACTTATTAGGAAGCTTGACTTGTAGGGTTGTAACCAATTAGGAAGGATAGATTGGCTTGCCTATTGTATAGACTAACCCTCTTGTATATATACACATGATAATTCAATGGAAAATACAAGGAATTCATTCCTCCAATTCCTCTCTTTGTTCTTTCTACATGGTATCAAAGCCAGGTTCCACTTTTATCAGGAATCATTGAAGTCTCCATCTACGCCGATTCTGTCATTCTTGTCGAAATGGCGAATAAATGTCTTGTCTCTTCTTCTCACTAAATGGGTGGTGATTCACAGGCCGCGAATCGCCATGACAAATGTTCACTAGTTTATTTTCTACCTTTCAGTCACAACCTTCAACTTCCACTATCACTTTTACAGATGGATCACAGTCATGTGTTCTTGGGTCAGGCACAATCTTTCCCACTCCATCTATTCCTTTTTCATCCGTCTTGAGTTTACCAAAATTTTCTTTTAATTTGATATCTGTGAGCAAATTAACTCAAGCACTTAAGTGTTATATCTTATTCTTTCATGATTTTTGTCTCTTTCAAGATCTTATGACGAAACAAATACTAAACAGAATCCAACTCTTTACCACTTGAGTCAAGCCTCAAGAGCACCAAAATGATAAGAGATTTCAAATAAGAAAAAATCGCAACTTAAGAACATCCTAAATACAGAAAAGTAAGAAACCTTTTTCAAAAGAAGAAGAAGAAATTTACTTAGCCCTTTTGTCCACCCTTATCTTATGGCTTAATAATTTTAAGGGTATCTCCTATTAAGAAATAACAAAGATATCAAATATTAAATTTAAAAGCATTCAGGTAGAAATGCAACACCTTTTTCTAACTTCCCCAGCAGTTTTTTTTTTTTCTATTTTTTTTAAATAAGCATAGCTCACATCTTCCATTTTTTCCCTTCCATTAAAGCTTTCATATGTCTAATCCATTGAAAGATCTTCTGTTTAAAAAAAAAAGGAATAAATTATGTTATAAATATTGAGCAATATTATGCAGTTATAGAAAAGCAAAGCATGTGCAAACCAAGGAACATTGATCAAGTCAGTTTCATTGAGCCCAATCATAGCCATATTGGCATTTTTTTTTTTTTTTCTTTAGTAACTGCTTTATGTGTTTGGCATTCAAAAAGAATCAGCAACATTTGGGTAGTAATTGAAGAGGTATGTAAAGGCATAAGGTGGACGTGCAATCCTTTACAAACCTTCAATTCCTTGGCTAATGTTAAATTGTCTTCAAGATTGCCTTTTCTTCGAGCCAATTCCTTTGAAGAAGAAGTGATAGCTTCATTTTGCTTCTCATCGATAGCCTGGGACTCAAAACAACATTATTCAAGATTCTAGACATGCAAAGAAGGGTATTCATTAATCTGAGATTGACAATTCACTGCAACTAAAGGCTATATTTTCATGGTACAAACCATCCACAAGTCAGAGATTTTTCTCTCCAGTGCATACTTCTCATTCAAAAGCTGCAATTCCTGTCACCAAATGATGATTCCTTTGTAGGTAAGAAACCTAAAAGCACATTGATCACAATGGTGTGGCCTACCAAGAAATGTCATACCTTAACACAGGCAAATGCAATTTGTTCACGAAGAAGAAGGATCTCCTCTTTTTGGGCCCTGGCCTTGAATGAAAGTTCCTACTCGTAAAGTTAATTAGAGAAAGGAACTCAATCAAGCCTTTTCATAATTTAGAATCAATATTCCAATATAAAACCATAAGTATCAATACCATAGTCTCTTGGTCTTGAAAATGGTCAATATTGTTGTCCCCTTTCAATTTTCTTGCGGCAAAATGTATCTCAGAGCTAGGCCTACTGGGAAAGACAGGTAGAGAATTGAAGTTAATAACACTTGGTGAAAGGTAATCTGCATGACATGACTCATTGAAGGTACCTCTGGTTATGAATTACCTGACTGGAGATTCAGATCTTTGAGTCTGAAATCTGTCATCCTTAGGCCCATAAATAGAGCTATTACTGGCAAACATGGCATGAGTAGTTCTAAGTCACAAAAGATATCTGATTGTATGGCAGTTAACTCCTCCCATGATCACATAATGAGTCTTGCATCCTACCTTGTTCTCGCCTTTAATCCATTATTCATTTTCTAGACAGCATGAAAACTCATATGGCCCAATTCCCCTTCCAGATGATCTCGCTAGCTACAACAACCAATTATAAACCAAATCACAGGAGTGAAAAAAAAAATGATGAAGATCTTATGCCAACTTCAGAAACTAAAACCATAAAAACACAAATAAGCAATTAAGCAATATTTGCACAAAAATAGATACTAATGTCTGCTACCTTATCAAAATTAAGGCACACCATTTTTAAATTTTATTGCTTCTAGAATTCTGGAAATTCAGAAGTTAAGGATGTACCACCAACTGCACTGCACAGTTGTACTGCCAAGGGCACCACACAACTGTTTTGCCAACTATATCACCAAATGAACCATATATAATTATTTCCCATTCTAATTTTATTTCCTGATTTTAGGAGACTTTCCCCTAAAATCGAGTATTAAATTCCTTTTCCTAAAACAGACGATCTTAATCATAAATGTATAAATATCGATGCAAGAATCAATTTGTATGTTGAGAGAAAAACAACAGAAGTATTTTGTTTTCTCCCTCAAATTTCATCATGGTATCAAAGCTAATTCTAAATCATTCAATCTGCCTATGACTAAAATACAAAATGGCCACCAAGGACTTCTCAACCTCAGAAATCACCTCCACTCAAGAAGCTCCTATTCTAAGAAACAATAGAGGATCGAATCCCTTTTTTTTTAATGGGTAAATAAATAGAATAAAAACGCTCACAAAAATTGCAATGAAGTACGCATCGAATATGCAGATGCGGAAAATTGACAAGCAAGTGAAGAAAATAAACGACCTTCCAACCAACATCCTAAAACAGACACCAAAGAAAATAAATGAAAACCCCGCTACTCAGAAAGAAACAATCCCGCAACCAGCCAAAACAATAAAGACTGCTCGAAACCCTTTCCACTAAGTTCTCACCCCACTCCCCTTTCCTTTTGTTGTTGACTGTAATCAGAGTTAATTGAAGGAAAAATTATGTCTTTCATTGATCACAAACCACAAACTTATATACAAGACAATCTCAAACCAAATAGGAAAGAATATGAAGTTTCCTAACTCTACATGATTACAAGTTTCCTTTTCGCTAGTTCTAATCCTACAATGCACCTCTTACTCCCCCTCAAAGTTTAGGAGCATAGATGTTGATCATGCAACATTTACAAAATAATTAATCCGATCCCCACTCCAAAGGTTTTGTGAAAATATCTCACAATTGTTCTCCAATCTTCATTATCTTGTAGAGATCCTTGGCTGAATCTTCTCAGGCAAAATGATAATCCCCATCTCAATGTGTTTGGTTCGTTCATGAAATACCCAGTTAGATGCATATGCGTAAGCGGTTGGGATTCTCACATCAAAGCTTTGTTGATGCGAAGTTTTCAATGCCCACTTCCATGATAAATGGCCCAATATCCATGATCGCATATGGGTGTGCCATAGCTCGATACTCGGAGCTCCATACGGACCGCCAAACAACACTTCTTACTTCCATGAGATCAAATTTCACTCCAAAAAGGCACTATCTGAGGTGATCTCTGTCTTTCTTAGATCTGCCGGTCGTCCCAGCACTGGTCTGGCGGTATGCCCATGCTTCTTATACAATATTCCATGTCCAGTAGCTTCTTTCAAGTAGCATAAGGATATGCTCCACAACTACCCAATGACCGACTTTGAGAGATGACATATACTGACTCAAAACACTTACTAAATAACCAATATCCGGACAAATTACTATAAGATAATTCAATTTCTCAACCAGTCTTTTGTATCTCTCAAGGTCTTCAAATAGTTAGCCTTCCTTAGTGAGTTGTACATTAGGAGCCATAGGAATACTACATGGTTTGGCGCCCAATTTCCCTGTCTCAAATAACATATCAAGTACATATTTCCATTGAAATAACATAATTCCCTACTTACTCCTCATGACTTGAACACCTAAGAAATACTTCAACATTTCTAAATCCTTTGTGTGAAACTGATTGTAAAGAAAAGATTTAAGAGATAATATACCTTTGGAGTCACTCCTAGTGATGACAATATCATCCACATACACTACCAGTAAAATATACCAAAACTGTAATTTTTATAGAAGACATAGTGGTCAGACTTACTCTTCTGCATGCCAAATGTCTCATTTGTCTGACTTAATTTGTCAAACCAAGCACGGGGACTCTGTTTCAAACCATACAAAGATTTCTGAAGACAACACACCTTCCCTATCTCCCCCTGAGCAATAAACCCCGGAGGTTGCTCCATGTAAACCTCTTCATGAAGATCGCCATGTAGAAGGCATTCCTGATATCAGGCTGATGCAAGTCCCAATCTTATAAAAGCAGCAAGAGAGATAAACAAACGAACAGATGTCAACTTTGCTACAGGAGAAAATGTATCAGAATAATCAACTCCATAAATCTAAGCATAACCCTTAGCAACAAGACGGGTCTTCAATCTAGCAACAAGACGGGTCTTCAATCTAGCAACATACCCATCGGGATTAAATTTTACTACAAACACCCAACGACAACCAATAACCTTCTTTCCAGTAGGTAAAGGTACGAAATCCCATGTACCATTGTCATCTAAATTCTGCATTTCTTCTACCATAGCACTATGCCAACCAAGGTGAGATAAAGCATCGCGGACAGTGTTAGAAAGAGAGATAGAATCCATGAATGCAATAAAAGAATAAGAGGAAGACGACAAATGGTTATAGGAAACAAATGAAGATATTGGGTGAGCACACTGACGTTTACCTTTATGGAGAGCAATCGGAAGATCATCATTCTAAACTGGATGTGATGACGAACCAACTAGTGTTTGACTTAAGGTGAAGGGTTTGAGGCGCGAGTATATACAGTGGGGTTCTGAGAGCAGGTGGAGTAATTGGCCACTTAGGAGGCCGGGAGTGAAGTAAAGACCAGTGTAAGAAAACCATATAGACCGATAAATCATCATCCTCCCCCTCACTAGTGACAGTAGATGATTTGGAAAACGTGGTAGTCTCAAAGAATGCAACATCAGTAGACACAAAGTAACGTTGAAGAGTGGGACAACAACACCTATACCCTTTTTTAACATGAGAACATCCCACAAAGAGACACTTTAAGGACTTCGGATCAAGTTTAGAGACTTAAGGACGGACATCTCAAACAAAGCATGTGCATCCAAACACCTTGGTAGCTATAGGGAACAACGGGTTATTAGGAAACAACTGGTGGTAAGGAGTAGCCCAATTTAGAACTGATGATGACATCCTATTAATCAAGAAACATGCGGTAGAGACGGCATCAGCCCAAAAGTGTTTGGGAACATACATCTGGAACAAAAAAGCCCGAACAATCTCAAGAAGATGTCTATTCTTCTCTCGGCTACGATACGAGCGTGTAGCACAGAGGTCTAATGGAGAATCCCATGGTGTAACATGAAGGACTAAAAACGCTCCGACAAATATTCCTTTCGTTATCATCTCGATGTTTTGAGCAGAGACATAAGAGTGGGGTTTGATTTCCAGCACAAAAGGCACTAAAATGAAAAAGCAGAATGACTTTTCATTAGATAAAGCAGTGATGCGAGGAAATGATCAACAAAATAATAAAATACTTAAACCAGTGGGGAACATAATTGAACAAGGACTGAACATCGAGAATGAACTAACTCAGAGCGAAACTTGTTTATTGACACTAAGACTCAAATGCACACGATGAAGTTTAACATATTGACACGACTCACAGTCCAATGAGAATAGACTAGAAAACTAAGAATATAGCTTCTTCAACACAGAGAGAGAGAAGGAACCCAAAAGACAATGTAATTCGAATGGGATAACAACTCCATAACAAGCAACAAACTTTGGCACCTTCTATTTCAAGGATGTAGAAACCCCCAGACTCGCGTCCTCTACCAATAATCCGCTTTGTCGAAAGATCCTGAATTAAACAATAATCAGGAAAGAATGAGATACTGCAATTAAGTGTGCGAGTGACTTTACTCACAGAAATTAAATTAAAAGAGAATGGTGGTAAACTCATAACCGGATGTGAAGTTAGAGAACTCGATGAATTGTCCGACTGGGACGTAAAATGTTAACTCATCTACTTGAGGGCAACAATAGAGGTAAGGTGGGGTGAAACATAGTAAATAGCGGAATTACAATCATATGATAGAGTGGCTCGGAGTCAATGACCCATGTGAGGAAGAAAATGAACATGTATTGGTTTACGACTCTGACGAGTATTAAGCGATGAAATGAATGTAGACTTAAGTGATTTCTAATAATAAATAGACTGAAATATTCGATTTTTATTTTGCAACTTCCTACAATTATGGCGTACATGCCTTGGATTATGGCAATAATGACACACAACTTCTCATGAGGGTTTCTAGTTAGTCATAGAAGCAGATATAACTCAAACAAGTCTCTGAAAGTCCGAAGAATACCAAAAAATAGGATCTTGCAAGGAAAAGGACCACCTTTCCACGAAAAACACCACAATTGAATGTATTTAGGTCCCAAAAACTACAAATAACCTCTTAATGTTACTAAATCTCAAAGGAATCAAGGAAAGTAGGAATAGAAAACCATGGCTGTTGGACACAAAATCTTTTGAAAAACACCGTTGCAGGCATCAGACAAGGGAAGCAAGTGGCTGGGGAGGACCGTCGTTAGCCAGGGATGCTGGAGGAGGAGGTGCATCACCAAAGAGTATGTCACGTGCCCTCACATGCTAGAGCATGAGGTAATCGATCCTGTGAAGCGAGGAGGACTTGTTGTGGGCTCCTCCCTCAGGTGGAGGATCGGTGCGGAGTGATCCGGGTGGGGTGGTCTCAATGGGGTTGGGTCGTGGTTCGCCGAGTTCGTAGCCGGCGGTGACGGAGTTCTCTCGGGGTGTTCAGAAAAATTTTGCCACTAAAAATTAAGCCTGGGTTACGATGCCATGTAATCAGAGCTAATTGAAGGAAAATTTGTGCCTTTCATTAATAACACAAACCTGTTATATACAAGACAGAAACCGAAACCAAATAGGAAAGAATAGAAGTTTCCTAACTCTACATGAATACAAGTTTTCTTTTCCTAACTAGTTTCTAATTTTATAATACTATAACATTGACGAAGCACTAATGTAATTATTGCAACACCTAAGCCTTCATATCTCCTTCTTAAGCTCAAACAAGAACAAGGATTTTCTTCTAATAAAAAAAAAATAACAAGGATTTTCTCCTTCCCCCTCACACCTTAACCCCATGACTTTTCTTCAACTCCAACTTTCTAAGAAGATAACATACCTTATTTTCAAACCAAGGACTGAAATTCTCAAACAATGGAAAAACTTGAGCAAGACTCTGAGCAAATATGCAGTATCCTTCCTCTCTACCTCTTAACAGCTCCAGCAGGGACCCATCTTGCACCAATACCTTAGCTTGTCAAGTGGGGTCACCAGTCCCAAAGATGAGAAAATCAAAGAAAGGGGTCCATTTGCCTCCGCTAAGAGGGCTCATCCGTGATTGCCACCCTAGAGTCCAAATTGGGAACTATAAACAAACCTAGGTTGATTAGATCCCCCTCATAGCTCCGCTCCCTCCCTTTTTTTTTTTTTTTTTTTTTTATATAGGTGCTCCCCTCCCTCTCATATGCTCCCAAGGGAATGAAATCCAAAGCCACAGCAAACTTCAACACTGTCCTGCCATCACCCCCTCTCCTTCTCCCAGCCACCTCCTCCACGCCATCCCCTTAAAGCACCTCTCAGTCCTCAACAATCCAGGACAAACCCTTTGAACCCACTAGAACTCCCTCTGAGACCTAATAAACACGACCCTCTCTTGCCACCTCTTCTTAACCACTTAAAAACAGCCTTGGACCTGGCCCGATATTAAAAATAACTCCCCTCCACAATCTTGCTCTAGAAAGGCCAAGTCCGAAGCTTTTAAGCCTTCGCCCTTCTTGCCCACCCCTTGGCAGCCCAAAAGCTAAGGCCTAAAATCCAAACCACTTAAACCCCCTTGACCTTTGACTCAATCAAATGCCTCCCCCTTGCAACAATTCCCCTCTCATCGTCATCATGAACATCACGTCCTTTTGCAGCTTTCTCAACTATTGCGGCCTCACCTGTCAGCTACTGAACGTATTGACATGGCACCTCATTGCCCACAGACAACAAAGGTTGTAAAGACTTTCCCCTGTCTGAGTTGGGGCATGAGTCTCCCATACCCTCATCTTTATCCTCCTAAAGACCATGGTTGCCATAGTAACTGCAACTCCACCAGCCAGTGTCCCGGTCTTGCCATTACCATGTCTTGCACAGGCAAGTCTCTCCCAGAAGAAATGACCACGATCCTTTCCCACTAAAGGTTTAATGCCCGCAGTGTCTACACCCACTATATTGAACCCTCCACAGCAGTTTCCTATCTTTCTAAACACCTTCAGCTCCACAAATGCAAAGGAATGCCCAGCACCCTCACCCATGCCTCCTTGACTAACCCCTCTTTGGTTAAACAACCTACCCCCAGTATCCATCAAACTAGCTGGAGCAAATATGCTCCTTAATCCTTCTTGCCCCCCTTGCAAACACCCTCTCCACCTATAAGGAATTCTAAAACTCAAACTGAAAAAACCCCACCCTCAAAAGCAATTATCTCCAACCCCCCTTTCACAAACAAGAGATTGAGCATACAAAGTTTGAGCACAAATAACACAAAAGGATGCTCATAAATCTTCCTGAACCACCTCAACAAACACCACTAATGGAACTTCTTTACCAAGAACCTCATGTTCTTCAAGATGCAACCAAATCTCACCACACCCACATCTTTCCTAAGAGAGTCAACAAATGACCTTGCTACTAACACCTCCCTCCGTCCACTTGGCACTAAATAAAGACAAACCACCTTCCTAGTCTCTACTAAAGTAACAACACCTAAGGACCTCAACTTCTCTGTCCAAACATTACACCACACCCAAAGCCCCCTCTCTTTAGGAAAAAGCATGGAGAATCACCCAATACGCAGTCATGATGTTCATATATGGTAGAGGGAAGGATGACAATCTCACTAGTGCAATGCCTCAACCTACAAAAGAAGATCTGAAATTCAAAGGATGGAAGGTTAAGAAGAATATGGTTAGGCCTTTGTTAATTAACTTGATGAACAGTAGTGACATGGGGGATATCATACTCTATGAAGCAGTGCAAGAAATTTGGGAAGCAACAAGGAAAACTTATTCCAATATAAATGATATAACAAAGGCACTTAAAATAGAACAGATGCCCCATACTTTATGCTAAGTTGAGTTGTTTGTCACCAGATATTTCAACCATTTAACTCACTAATAGAAACAACTGTACTTGTTTGAAACCACCAAATGGAAGTGCCCAGTGGATGCAATCAACTATAAAAAAGCATTGATGCAAACAAACGGATCAACAAATTTCTATTAAGGCTAAACGCAAATCTAGATGAATTTTAAGGAAAAATATTGGGAACCAAACCTTTACCCAACATTTGCAAAGTTTCCTCAGAAGTGCACTAACAAAAAAATAAAAAGAAATTCATGTTGTGATCACAAAACAACCAACTTTTCATTGAGGGTTTAGCACTTTCTGCTTGAGATCCTGCCAATTTTCTAATGACAATCAACCAAGGAAAGGGATACCCTGTTGTGATCAATGCCAAAAACCAGGTCACACCAAGGACACGTAATGGAAAACCCATGAGAAACCAATAGATTGGAAGTCATCATATCCACAAAATGATAATGAAAGCCAAGAACACCATGTCACCATTGAGGACAACCCAACAGCACCTAATTCCAATTTTTTCATTAAAGGGCAATTGGAACCCTTGTAAAAAATGTTCAAGTAGTGCCGACAAGGGGGTAAATTCCTCCAATTCCACCATAGGTTCCACACCCTTAGCTCGAAAAGCTAATTTTCTTACTACCTTTAAAGTAAAAAAGAAAATTTTGAGTTCTTAGATTGTTGATTCAAGAGCTTATGATCACATGAGTGGAAATGTCATAATTTTTCAAAATTGTAAACCTTGTTTTGTGGATTATACAATTCATATAGTTGATGGTTCTCTCTCAAAGGTAGCTAGTACAATTTCTATTGTCATCTTCAAGAACCTAACTCTTTTGGCTTTGTTCTTTTGGTTCTAAACTTGAATTGCAATCTATTGTAAATTGGTAAACTCACTCAAGAAAAGGGTCGTGCTGCTAATTTATTCCCAAATCATAGTCTTTTTTAGGATTTGAATTTAAGGAAGACGGTTGAAAATGCCAACGTTCATATGGAACTCTATGTGGGTTCAGACAAAGTGTAGGAAGAGGGAACTCCCTGCCCTGTATTTGAGTGTACCTCTAGGAACCCACTTTAAATCAAGGGTTGGTTGGCACACAGTGAGAGAGTTCAGAAGAGAGACTACCTACATGGAGAAACAAACAATATCTTTCTAAGAGTGGAGACATTAATCAAGAGCACTTTGTCAAGCTTGCACCATTTACCATGTCTTTGTTTATCTTGGCCAATAAGGTGAGTTCAAGGATATCCAAAACAACATTTTTAGGTTGAAAAAATCATTAGAGGAAAAAAAAAACATATTTTGTAAGCAAAGATTGCTTGTAGAGAGAAATATAACACTACCTGACAACCACGTATTGGTTACCTATCCTACTAATGTGCATGGATAATGTACCTCAAGATGAATTAGCATTCTTCCTTAAATTGATGAGGAGAATGTCCATCATCTGAACTGATTTTTATAGAAAACATTACAAGAAAATTACCAAAAACAACAGGTTAGGCTCTTATTTTGTGCTGAAATTGACAGGATATGAAAAGGCCATATCCACAATAATGTATTCATATACCATCGGGAGTTGAAGCTGAAGGAATGTGTCATGGTTGTAGGTAGAGTAAGATGACTAATGAGAAGTTTTCTAAGTGTGGTTGCTTCTCTGAGAAATCCTACAGTGTAAGGCTTCAGGACCAAACTTTCAACTCTACATAGAAAGGTTTGGCAGTTACTATATAATTCCAAAGCTAGTTTCTTCTGGGAAACTCCTCAGGAATAAATTCTTATTCTATGCCAGCTCAGAGGAAGGGTAAAATTCGGCTGAATTGTGCTGCTTTTGTGAAAAAATAGAAATGATGAAGAATTCACCAATCATTTTTGCTCACTCATCATTTCTGCTCACTGATGAAACTTGGTTTTAAATATGTTACAAACCAAAGCTGAACCAAGGATTATAACAACACTCAATAATCCAAAAAATAAAAAGGAAAACCCAAAAAAAGAACAGGAGAGATCAATTTCAGGACTTGAACACAGGGGCAGAGAAAAAAAATTCAGAAATGAACAATTGGAACCAAATCATGGACACCCAGAAAGATTTTCAGATGAAAACAAATTAAGAAATAACGGAATCCAACAACAGAGATACCCATAAAGATCGAAATGAAAATGAGCAAGTCAATTTAATAATGGAAACAAGCTGAGAACAGACGTAGATATTTACCTGTAATTGGAGAAACAGAGATCTCGTAAGGAACAGCTACAGGGAGAAGAAGAGATAGCTAATGATAAAGTCAAGGCGGGTCGTTCCGTTGGAAAGTGGAAGCAGATTACAGGGAGTGAACATGGAAAAATAATTGAGAAGGAAAAGGAAATTAAAAAAAAAAAATTACATGGAACAAGAGAAGAGGCGTTTTGGAGTGGGATTCCGCCAGCCCTTCAACTTCGACCTCCTCAAGATATTGAGCTTCAGCTTAATACATCACCTTCATTTTCAAGTTTTTGGATTAAAAATTTTAATTATAAAAAATAATTTGTATTTAAAAGCGTATTCGATACAGTGTGTTTGGATCGCGTGGTGATAAGCCAAAATAATATCAGATATCACCGAATAATAGAACCCCAAATCGATTTTTTTAAAGTAGGTGTCGTTCTTGCTGCAATGAACGTAAATTTTTAAAATTCGATTGTCATTGGTGTGACGTCGTTAAAATCGATTCTTAAATCCTATAGTAAAAATTATAAATATTTGTTTTAACAATAATGTTTGAAATCTAAAATATTTAAAATCAAAATTTATTTAAAAATTATTATTATTATTTATTTACATCAACTTATTTTAAAAATTATAAAAACGATAATATTTTAAAATCAAATACTGACTATTAAAATTAATGATATCTCATTCCATTTACTTATTTGTAATTTACTCACCCTTTAAACAATTGAGAAGGAAAAGAAATTTAAATATATATATAAATAGAAAAAAAAAATTACATGGAACAAGAAAAGATGCGTTTTGAAGTGGGATTCCGCCAGCCCTTCAACTTCCACACAACTCCTCAGGTGGGCTCAGCATGTTCTCACGTGCCCTTCTTTTTTTTTTCCAGTCTTGGATTAAAATACTAATTTAAAAAAAAAAAAATTATAAAAATAGTATGTATTTAAAACTATTGTTCAATTTAATACATTTGGATCACACATGGCGTAGGATGATGTCATTTGTCATACTTATTAGAACGTCAAACGATCTGCGGGTGTCTGAATAGCCCGAAACCGTAAATTTTTAAATTGATTATCGTTGTTGGTAATGACGAATTCATTATTAAAAAAATCGATTCTTCATCATGTAGAAATTATAAATATTTATTTTAAAGATAATGTTTGATATCTAAAATATTTAAAATCAAAACTTATTTAAAAATTATTATTATTATTATTATTATTATTTTACATCAACTTATTTTAAAAATTATTGAAACGAGAATATTTAAAAATCAAACACTGATTATTAAAATTAATGATACCTCACTCGATTCACTTATTTGTACTATTTACTCACCCTAAATTGTTTTTTTGTTTTGGAAGATTTATTGTAATGGTATAATAATAAAATTAAAGTGACAATAATTATTTTTTAAAAATTTATTAAGATAAATATGAAAAATAATTTAAAAATAATAATATAAAATAAAATAAAAATATAATTTTTCAAAAATTATTATAAAAAACTCAATATTCTAAAAAAATTAGTTTTATCTCATATTAAAACAATTTTTTGATAATTAATATTAATTATTAAAAATTATTTAATTTAAATTATATTGTCATTTATTTTATATTATTCTTTTATTTTCATATTTATCTTATTAATCTTTTTTGACAATAATTATTGTCACTGTAATTTATTAATTTATAATCATCTTTAAAATATATAAAATACAAACTTGTTAAAAACTATTATTATTATTTTGACATCACCTTATTTAAATTATTGAAATGAGAATAATGAAGTTATAAGATTTGATGATAATGGGTTAGTTAAAGATTTGATAGATTAATATGATTTGCAAAATAAATTATTAATATAATTTATGAAAATTTTAAGTTCAATATGTTATCATTGTATTGTAATAAAATTTCAAAATAATTTTTTTAAATAAATATAATTTTAGATAAGTATGAATATTTTGATCATTATCTCTCATCATTTTTTCTACTTAAAGATTAAGAAACAAGTATAATCAATTTTATATCCATATTCATGTAAAACTCATAGCATTTTCTTTAAACTTGGTTTTGTAGGACTCTTGATGAAAAGTAAATGATTTTGCAAGAAATAAGCAACATGTTTCCGAAAGGAGAGTCAAGCAGTGTCATGAGTGTGTCGTGGGAAGATGAATTTTTGTCTTGTGCGGAAGATTAAATGGTTCAAACTCCGCTATGGTTGCATTAATATTGAAGAGCTTTCGGCGACTCACGCCCAATCAGAGTTAAAGCAGAAGAAATTCATGGCCCCGAAAGTCGAAGAAAAGAATTTGTCCAGATGAAAAAAAATAGTTTGTCGCGACAAACTAGACAAACTCTAAACAGTTTGTCGTGACAAACTCCAGCTTGTCGTGACAAACTCTGGAGTTTTTGTCACGCCCTACCCCCGCCTGGGCGAAGAGAGGGGGTGCGGCACGGGACTGTGACTCCTTAACCTGCTTTTCGAACATTGGTAGGCCCGTTTCATATATAATTTCATAATGAAATACAACTTGTAATACAACCACCGTCGTGGTGTTTAAATGTCCTATATATACATGCCTGAGTCCATTTTACTTGAACTTACATAAACTCCACTATTACAAAGACTTTTACATTTACATTATAAACCAAAATCAAACCTACATCAAAGCGACTTATCGATATGTTAGCCATGCTAGGCGCACGTTCTGACGCCCTCTTCGCACTCCACACGTACGAACACCCGCATTCGCCTTTATAGCTGAGCTGGAAACAATAATATATTCACCACTCACATTCAATAATTGTTGCGATACATAAAGATAACGTATATGTCGTGAGTTTTTACGATAATGTAGTTTTCATATAACATAATTTTATAACGATATTGATATCTCCCGCAGGAAATCGTATCAAAGATTCAGATGAAGGTACCCATAGGTACATTACAAAACAGAACTAATTCTTTATGATTTCTTATTGTTCATTATTCAGATTCTTATCATTCTTATGACGGGATTTTCATATCTCCCGTGGGAGTTCATAACAGAGATCTTGTACAGAAGGTACCCATAGGTGCATTACAGAACATAGCAGAACTTATTACTTATGCTTTCTTATTGTTCATTATTCATATTTTTATCATATAAATGTTTGCTTGTATAGACCAATAACAATAATGAGAGGGACACAGCACAATAGGTACCCAAAGGTACGATACAATACTGAACAAAGGTGTCGAAGCACAAACAGAGACGTGCCTACTCACATAACAAAAGTGTCGTAGCACTAGCAGGAGGCCAAAGATCGTAATTACACGCCGCCTACGTAACAAAGTGCTGTATTAGTATGTCTAAGCACTGAACAGAGGTGCCTATTCATTCATAAATCGGTCTTAAGCAGACATACAATTATATGTATTACCGAGTTTGTTATATCATTTTTAATCCCATTATCAAATAAGGGGCAAGAGACATTGTCTGCCCAAAGACTCGTATACATGTACTGACCCTTTCATTCGGAAATAACGGAATAACATAACAAAAACGGGGTTGCAAGACCGGTACTCGGACCTTAAACAACTTTGAGCACTGCACTAACTTTCAAGATCAATACCAACATCCTCTGACCTTAAACCACTTGGCATCTGCATACCACTTTCGGGCATTCGCATCAACATCCTCTAGACCAAAATAACTTTCAAGATCGTACTAACCTTCAAGACCGATACCACATCCTTCGACCAAAAAATTTTGAGTACGGTACTTCACCTCGCTGATTGTAGAAATGGCAGGTTTGCCTCTTTTCACCCGTAATTTCCAACCAAAACCCAAAACACATCAAAGAAAACAACTCCAAAACTTGACTTGAACCAACCAAAGCCATTAAAGCCCACAAAAACCTACCAACAACACTTTCATAATGGAAGTTAGGTTTTTCCTAACAAACCCATAAACAAGTAGGGCTTATGATAGTTTCCATACACAAACCTAAACAAGTATCCATACATATAGCTTTCATACCTTGATTTCTTCTCTTTTTTTCTCTTCTTTTCCCTTCCTTCTCCTTACTTGAACCAAAAAGAAACTCGAATAAATGGCAAACCAAAGTTGGCTCTTCTCCTCCATCATAACTCTAGCCTTTTTCTCCCGAAAATAAGAAAATATCTTCTCTTAATCCATAGACCAATTTGTGGTCTTATCCATTTGAGTCAAATTTCACCCCTTACATTTAGGTCCTTATATTTCATTATATTTGCAATTCTAACTTATCACAATTCCTACTTTAATATATAATCTTCTTATAGAATGACCTTTAAGTTCTTAATGTGACATTTTACCAATTGACTCTTAACTCTTTAGCATTTAAATCCCAAAAATTTTAAATTTGACTTTTATTATACCCTAAACATGTAATAAAACTATTAGGGTATAATTTTGAGTGTTATAACTCTCACCCCCTTAAAAGAATTCCGTCCTCGAAATTCATACTTGAATCGAAGAGTTGCGGATACTGTGCCGTCATTGTTGATTTTGGTTCCCAAGTTTCTTCAATCTTCACAGGGTCAACTCTAATACCTTTTACATATACAATATGACCTAGGAACGACACTTCCTTAAGCCAAAAATCACATTTGCTTAACTTCGCAAAAAATTATTTTTCTCTTAGGATTTGCAACGCTATCCTCAAATGTTGTTCATGCTCTTATGCATCCTTAGA
Source organism: Tetrastigma voinierianum (assembly GCA_016808115.1). Lineage (NCBI taxonomy): Eukaryota > Viridiplantae > Streptophyta > Magnoliopsida > Vitales > Vitaceae > Tetrastigma > Tetrastigma voinierianum. Next base: position 208,764 of record JAEQBH010003992.1, read on the forward strand.
ATACACTAGGATATCATCTATGAATATTACGACAAAATGGTTCAAATAAGGGTGGAATACCCTATTCATCAAGTCCATGAATGCAGTCGGTGCATTAGTCAACCCAAATGGCATTACTAAAAACTCATAATGACCATATCGGGTTCTAAAGACTGTTTTCGAGACATCGACATCTTTCGCTCGAAGTTGATAATATCTCGATCGCAAGTCTATTTGAAAAAATATACTTGCCTCTTTCAATTGATCAAAAATATCTTATATTCTCGACAACGGATATTTATTCTTTACTGTTACCTTATTTATTTGTTGATATGCACATCCGGAGAGTGCCATCTTTCTTTTTGACAAACAAAATCGACGCACCCCAGGGTGAAACACTAGGTCAAACGAATCCCTTGTCCAATAATTCCTAAAGTTGAGTCTTCAATTCTTTTAATTCAGTTGGGGCCATATGGTAGGGTGCCCTAAAAATAGGAGTCGTCCCTTGTACAACTTCAATAGACATCTACTTCTCTTTCGGGTGGCAAACCTTGTAATTCCTTAGGAAACACATTAGGGAATTCTTTTATCACCAAAATATCTTCTAGATTTACCTATCCTTCTCGAGTCAAGCACCGTAGCTGTGCTGCTTCACAACCTTTCTTAAGAAAACGCCGGGCTTCAGACACGAAGCTTATATTCGACACCGAAGTCGTATCGAATACCGTGTGGCAGCCATTTCCCGACAGTCGTAACATTTAAGCAAAGATCGCTTTCTTGTCACAATCAACTGTAGCCCGATGTTTGATAACCAATCCATGCCCAAAATTAAATCAAACTCATGAAAAGGCAAAGCAATCGATCAACCGAAAATTCCTATTTCGGGACCATTAGGACACGCCTCTATACACTCGCTGACTCTAACACTATATCCCGTGAGACTGCAACAAGCATGCTATGCTAAAGGTTCTATCGATGGCAATTTATCACTCAATTGTTCAATGCATATATAAGAATGTGTAGAACTTGGATCTATCAAAGCATGGATTTCATTGTCATAAAGAGTGAAATTACCCGCGATAACCCCTAGTGCATCCTGATCCTCACGAGCTCTCATAGCATAAGCTCGGGCCGGGCTGCGTAGTAGGCAATTTACCGTCTCTAAGCACAATTCTTCTTTGCCGCCCAAACTACCTCGCCTCTACCTCTATCACTCGGGCCGCTGGAGGCACTTTGATCCTACTTTACTACTCTGAGGATTTCTAGAAATCTCTATCCTTGCGCACAATTTGTTATCGATGGTCTCTGTAAGCTCCACCTAAACACCTAGTTATTCGCCCGCAAACAACATGGTATTTGTGGAAGTGCGGGCATTCAAGTCTTTTGTCTTGTTCAGTTGAAATGTTAACCCTTGTCATAATAGGACCTTGTCTCCTACCCCTTGTAGCTCAATCATGTACTGAGTCCACTTGAGACTCTCTAGTCCTTTTACCAGAAGATGAACCACCTCTAGAGAACTTTCTCTCCCGATTTCTTTCCGAATTCTTCATTTTTGATTTCTCTATTTTCATTGCCGCTTGCACCAGCTGATAAAAATTCACTACTTGCAACGATGTAACAGTCGTGGGTACCTTTTTATTAACTCCTTTAGGTCATCCTCAAACTATCTACATTGGAAAGTTTCAATAAGAACTAGTTCTGGTGCATACTTATTAAGGCAGCTAAACTCCTTTTCATACTCTGCCACTATTAGATTCCCCTGTTTCATATTCAGAAATTGCTTCCATTTAGTCTCCTTATAGTCATCGGTGACATACTTTGTCTGAAATTCTTAGACAAAAAAATCCCATGAATTTGTTCTAGAAGAAATGGATTTCTTAGAACTAGCTTCCACCAATCATAAGTTGCACCTTGCAGCAATAGACCGCACATTTGGCCATTTGTTAAGGTGGACATTTTACTTTGTCCAGAGCTCTTGTAATTTCTCAAGTCAAAACTCAGCTTCATCAGACTCTTCTAAATTTGTACCATGGAATTCTTCTACTCCATGCTTTCTTATGAATCAATCTGAGCTCGAGGCCATGAGCCGATTCAAGACCTCACATATCTCAGAGAAATTTTAACAACGTTTCAGCTTGAAGTATGTTCACTTAATGAGTCGAATGGACAGAGACATGGATCAAGATCCATAAGATTGACGCTTTCAATTGTTCCTTCCACAGCCTCCGGGCACTCATCTTTAAACAATAGACAAACAAGCGACATTCAGACAGCCAACACAATACTATATAGTACATTTGTCCCAAGCTTTCCATAAACGCTAAACCTAGGCTTAATACCACTAATTGTCACGCCCTACTACCGGGCTAAAAGAGGGGCGCTAAAGACGAACCGGACTCCTTAACCTACTTCTTTTGAACACAGGTCCGCTTCATATAATTTCATAATGAAATACAACTTGTAATATAACCACCGTGGTCAGGCTTAAATGTCCCAGATAGTACATGCCTAAGTCTCATTTACCAGACTCACGTGAACTCTACTATTACAAAACCTTTACAGTTACATTCCAAACCAAAAATCAAAACCTACACGTAGACTCCATTGTCAGTGTTGGCTCTATTGTATGCGAAAGTCTGATGTCCTTTCAAGACTACACATGGATGAACACTCAAGGTTTATACTTAGTGTGAAACAAATATTAGATATAATTTGGAAGTGGTCCAATTATAGGATACATATAACATAATGCATATGTCGAAGTTTATGTGATAAATGTAATTTTCATATAACATTATTCTTATAACAGGCTTATATTTCCAGCAGGAAATGTAATTGCATTCAGACAGGATGCACTGCAGTGACATTGGCGTAACATAACTAATTCCTTATGCTTTCTTTTGGTTCATTATTCGATTCTATTATTCTTATGACTTTGTTTTATATCTCCCGTAGGAGTTCGTAATCGTAGATCTTATATAGCTGCACCAGAGGTACACATGCAACAAAGCATAACTGATTACTTCATGCTTTCATTATTCATAATTCTTATCATATAAATGTTTGCCTCAGATAGACTAGTAATAATGGAATGAGAGGATACAAATACAATATTTAATTCGAAGGTATGGTACAAAGATGAATGTGAGGTGTCAAGTACAAATAGACGGCTCATTCATCGCACATAAGTGTCGCAGACTGATGAAGGTGAGGCGTAGTAATCAATAGATGTGTCTCGGCCCATGTAACATATGTCATAGCACTAGCAGAGTGTTTAACATCGAATAGAGGTTTATTCATTCACAAATCGCTCTTAAACCGACATACAATTATATGTGTTATTGAGTTTGTTATACCATTCTTAATCCCATTATCAAATAAGGGGCAAGAAACATTGTTTGACCAACGACTCGTATACATGTACTAACCCTTTCATTCGGAAATAACGGAAGAACATAACAAAAACAGGGTTACAGGACTGGTACTCGGACCTTAAACAACTTTGAGTATTGGTACTCAACTTTCAGTATCGGTACTTAGCATCCTCTGGACCTTAAACCACTTTGAGTACCGGTAATTCAACTTCAAGATCAAGAGATTCAACATCCTTTACCTGTGGGAACTTTCAAGATCGGCACTAACTTTCGCACTAAGACTAATATCCTCTAGACTAAAACAACTTTGAGTACTGTACTCATCTCACATTTCCCAGAATTGTAGGTCTGTTTATTTCTCCCGTAATTTCCAACCAAAACCTAAAACACATCAAAGAAAACAACTCCAAAACTTGACTTGAACCAACCAAAACCATTAAAGCCCACAAAAACTAACCAACAACACTTTCATAATGGAAGTTAGGTTTTCCTAACAACTTATAAATAAGTAGGGCTTGTGATAGTTTCCAAACACAAACCTAAACAAGTATCCATACATATAGGTTCCATACCTTGATTTCTTCTCTTTTTCCTCTTATTTCCTTCCTTCCTGTTTGAACAAAAGCAATCATAAATGGCAAAACCAAAGTCAGCTCTTCTCCACTGTAATCCATAACTTTTTTCTCAAAAATGAGAAAATATCTTCAATCCATAGACCAATTCTTTTGTCTTATCCATTTGAGTCAAATTTCAATTTCTATTTAGGTCATTTTATTTCATTCTATTTGCACCAACTTATCACAATTCCTACTTTAATATGTACTTTTTACATAATGACTTTAAGTCCTTAATGTGACATTTATCAATTGACTTTTTCACTTTAGCATTTAAATCCCTAAAATTTAATTTGACTTTATTATACCCTAAACACGTAATAAAACTACTATAGATAATTCTGTGCATATTATAGTTTGTCGCGACAAATTTTTCGTCGACAAACTTTTTTTCAACTTTCGGGCCATAACTTCGATTTAACTTGATTCGCCGGCGGTCACGGGAAGTTCTTCAACGTGAATGCAACCATGGGTGGAGTTGGTATTTTATTTCCTCTCCAAACTGGTACAGAAAAATTCATCTTCCCAATGACGTGTAGTGAGACACTTGATTGACTCTCCTTTTAGAAACATGTTGCTCATTTCTTGCTAAATCACTTGCTTTCCATCATGAGTTTTACATTTCATATGGATATAAAATTGATACATTAGAATGTTTCTAATCCTTAAGTAGGAAAATGATGAGAGATAATGATAATATAAATTTTTATTATGATAAATAAAATATATTTGTATAATATATCTATAATATATTAACATATTTACAAAAAAAAATTAAAATGATAAAATTATTTTGATACATAATTTGCTGGTTGGTCATTCTTACAAAAATACTATTATATTTATTTATTTTATATAACTAAAATAGAATATATAAAATCAATAATTAAAAATTAATAGGTTGATGAAATTTTTTGTAAAATATTATGTATATTTTGTTTGCTTTAATAATATTTTGTAATATTTAGATTATAAATATTTGTAAGTTTTATTTTTATTTCACAAGTTGTATCTAAATCTGTATATATTATCATTTTTTAAAAATACTAAATCAAAGTGAATGTTCATTTCGAGATTTTGCATGAAGCTCCTCGACATGACCCAAAGTAAGTTTGCACCGAGCACAAGAATGGTGCTATATAAATCATCACCCACATGCATCCAAATTATAACCAATTCAATAAACAAGAAACTCGATTCATATAAAACCAAATCATATAAATATATATAAAAATACAAATATCAATATATACAAATATCAACATATATCAACTGGTATCCTGTGCACTCTGTTCTTTATATTTCTGCAGGCGCCAGCAAAGCATACTTCACCAGTTGATCTATAGGTCCCGCTTTCGCAATCTCAAACCTGAGTTTCGATGGAGACGGCGGAGCCGATGGACGGCACTGACGATAATGGGAGCGAGATCTCTCTTGAAATGGAAGTGGCATCTAACTCCCGATACAAGGTCAACCATGGTCTCATCGATGGCAATGTAGGGATGATAAAGGTGGGATGATATGTGATATCTAAATTCCGCCGCCATGAAGCTTCTGCCTCGTGACGTGAGATGAAAGATGTGTGGCATGTGGGGTATTGACAGATGTTAGCTGGGGCATAAAGTATCTAAGATGGGTGTTTAGTGGAAGTATGGAACATTATGATGGGTAAGTATGGGTATGGGAAATTCAGCAATGCCTGGAACGTGTGTACCACCGACTCCCTCTCACCATCTCAACCACGACCTCGCCCACCATCTCGACCACGACCTCGCCGATCAACTCTCCCTCTCCCTCTCCCTCTACCTCAAATGGGTTACATATGAACTAGAGTAGATGACACTGGAGGTCTAATGAATGGTCCATGTGAAGTAGATGTCTTCTGATCGTGTACGGCGATGCTCCTCTCCTCTCCGATCTAGTGTAACACTGATCTAACAATATGATGTGTCGCACACCAATCCTGGTAACCCTATTAACGATTAGCAAGCGCTCAACAATGACAGAGGATCTAAAAGAACTAACCAAAACATTTATTAATACATAATCATTGATCCAAATTTGAAACACTTTAGAAACACAAGACTCTAACTTAGCTAAAACTTGAGTAGTACCAATAGTATGGAAAATTTCTGAGTACGTCCCATGGAGTGGTGTAATAAAACGCCATGTAATACGATTCAATACCATTGCATATGCGGACCGTATGAAAAGTCCATAACACCCACCATAGGTATTTACATCCCGTCATTGTGTATCCCATAAGAAACAAGTGGAGCATGATACGTTGCCCAATCTCTCTGAAGTCATCCACGAGCATCTACTCTATGTAGTTGTTGCTCATAAGAGCAAGATGGAGCTATCTCCTAGTGTAGCTCAAATAGGCTCAAGACTTGCTTTAGACGATGCTACTCAATAGTCCCAAAACATATAAGCAGTGACATTGTTTGCCAGATCTCTTGATAAAATAAGCAGATATCTAGTAGTTGGTCAACTAACTCTCTGACATATGGCTGCCATAAGACCTACACATTTACACTTGATGTTAATAATGTTGATGTGAATATGAATGAAATTACTATAGAACCATATACTTTTACATATATCATTACCTGATCAAGAGTCTGTGCATCTAGTTGATCTTGGTATAGGAGGAGTACACCGGATGGGTTATGCACCCGTGTCAAAGGTACTCTCCACCTACACCTGTGGAAGAGTAGCTGCGGCTCGGCCCATGGCTTCGGTAGGTAATCCATCGTGGACAACCTTAGCTATGTCTCCATCGACGACATCGACGTCGTCATCATGTAATGTATGAGCGATTGGAGGTGCTAAATATGCTGCTGGTTAGCTAAAATCAAGTCGCCCCACGTGAAGTCTCTCCCAAGACCATAGCTAAATACAAAAAATAAGCAAACTAATGATGTGTTGTGTATATGAATGTGTATGTAATAAAATAAAGTTATGGATACATGCTTGATTAATAATCTGTGCCATTAATAGCGTCATGATCAAGGCGGCTCGGCATAACTCTAGATATAACCGTGTTAGTACTGCACCACCCCAATTATAAGCCGCAGTCTGCGTCAAATCTCGTAGCAATGGGAGAAAGTAGAGTTGGACATGCACTCCCTTCTTGTTCCACAAACAAGAAGGATCCCATCAGTGTTAAGATGAAACCACATGCACTCCACTCTAAAGTGACCTCATCTGCTTCAGGTGGTAGGGTGGATAACTGGTCACATAACCACCGTATGGAGATAACAGATCCTCCGAGAGCATTAGCGGGTGGGGTGACACCGAGTAGCTCCCCACACAACTCTGCCACATCAAAAACACATGTCCCAATGACTGCTGGTCCGTGGATACAGAGCCCAAGGATGATAGCAACATCTTGTAACGTGATTGTCATCTCACCGACGAGTACATGGAACATGTGTGTTCGGGCCGCCATCTCTCGATGAGATAAGTGATGAGTGGCTAATCGATCATGATGTGGCTCAAGCGGTATATACCATAGAATCTCGTGTGAATCACGTATGGACGAATACATAGATCCATCCTCCACATACTGATGAAGGCTTTCATCTGATGGCGTGGGTGGAGTACCTCCTATAACTACAAGCAAAGAAGAAATCAATTTTATAATTGATTATATATAAATTACACCAACAATATGTAATAGTATTGGATATTTAATAAAATACATACATGATCAGAGTATCTCTTAAGTGCGACCACACGTATACATCTGTAATACGAAGACATATGGATCTGAAAAGATCTACATCATGAAGCCCTCACGACGCCATATACGTAATAGATAACCTGAGCAAATATAATTATTAACAAAAAACATTGAGATACTAGTATCATAGTCATTAATGCAATTACTAATTACTATGAAAATGAACAAAAAAACCACATACAAAAATGATGTCTCATTTACTTAAATAAGGTACAAAAGTCTTTTATAATCCAAGAAATAAACATTCGTACATAAGTCTTATACAAAGCAACTACAAACATGTCCTTCAAATTTCCTTACCAAAAAAAAAAAAAAAAAAGAGTTATTTCACATCTTTCACTGAACTTGATTTCTATTCTTACAAGACTGTTGATTATGACCTAGTTGTTTGTATAACCCACATGTGATAGTAGTTTTCCCCTCCCTAACGTTCATTTCATTATGCAAATGGGTTGATTTAGGATGTCCACTGCCTATGCGTTTCATTGACTCGGGATGTACAATCGTGGGACCATCATAAAGAGGCCACTCATCTTCATTGAATATGGGATGAAACAAGCTTGTCCAAGTATCATAGTATGACTGTGTAGTGTAGTAGCCTTGAACAAATAATCGAAATCAACACATCGATGCTGACATGCTGCTATGATATGGCTACATGGAAATCCATATATAAGTGTCTTACCACTTGTGCATTTCTAGTCATGTAAGTTGAGGTACTGTGTTCAACCACTCGTCCCTGGATGTGATCGTAAAGAACAATTTTCATTGATCCAGCCTTAATCACATGGGCCTTAATCTGAGTATCAACATAAGGAGTGTGCTCATCAGATGCCAATCTGTTAGCACCTTGTTCCCTTATTGCAACAAAGTAACTATTAAGGTGGAAAAATGTCAACTGAACTAATGCAGTGATTGGTAAATTACGAGCTCCTTTAAGAACACTGTTAAATACCTATAAAATTTTGGTAGTCATTATCCCATATTTTCGACCTCCATCATGTGAAAGTGCCCATATCTCAAGAGGGATCGCCTCTAACCATTGTTTTGCTTCCGAATTAATTCTTCCAATTATAGTCATATACTTATTCAATTTGTGTTGTGAAGTAGCTAAAGCTGCTCTGCATACCAGATTCTTCAAGAGTTTATCTTTGAAGCGGGTCATAAAATTGCTTGCAATATGACGCATGCAAATCCTCTGATAGGCAAATGATGCAGCCTAACCAAGATGAGGATCACTCATTCACCTTACAATATGCGGATGTCTATCAAATATAACCTACAATCACAAATACGATGAGTTACTCACATTTCTAATACATGCGAGAGACAAATCACAGTTATTAATATTCTTGCCTTATGTAATAGCAAATGCCAATGGAAACAACCGATTATTTCCATCATACCCCATAGCAATCATTAACGTGCCTTTATACTTCCCATACAAATGTGTACCATCAATACTTAGTATGGGATGACAATGTTCGAACCCTTCAATAGATGGCTTGAATGACCAGAACATGTGTTGAAATATCTCAGTGTTTAGCATATTACTATAAAATGTTTTCAAGTACAGTACATACATCCCAGTTAGGCTTGCTCACAAGGCGAGAACAAACGTGGCAGCTTTGTGTATGATTGACAAAAGTCATCAAATAAGTGTCTAAGTACTTTATGCTTTCAATGCAGAGCCTTTTTGTATGAAATTTCATATCCCCATTTCTCCATCACACTTGCTTGAATAACAGCTATAGACAAGGTAAATTATGCCTTAATAATTGCCTTGATATGAGCAACAACCAAGTTTGAGTCCAATTGATGATGGTCTCGATTCAAGCAAGGATTGACACAAGTATGCGACCCTTTATACTTGTTGATAACAAATAAACTAGTATCTTTCACAAGCATGAGCACGAAGCTTCCATTGACATTCCTCAGCCTTCTTACATCTTAAAACTAGCAATTTTTTCGAGGAAGCGACAACCACAAACTCTTGGTGTGCTTTGGTGAAATCTGTAACCTCTAAGCAATTCAAGATCATGTGCCTTTAAAATTCTCACATGATAAATGGATGTGTCTTCCACCATGAGATCTAATCACCAAATATTTGTTACAAGATTTCCACATTTTCAGGTGGGGTGATGGTGCTGAAGTGAATCTTGAGCAGGATTGCTCCTCTAGGTCATTTATTTTGCCACTTAGAGTCTACGCCATCCATAAAGATATATCCACTATCCATTCTCAAACCTGGTTTAAAGTATGGAAGGATGAAAGATGTCCATAAGCAGTTTATATATCACCACATTAGTTCATCATCACCATCTTCATCAGTTCATCATTAAAGCTTCTTCATGCTTCCACAGTCTTAAATCATCTCCATATGCTTCACATCTATCGATTATCGGGTGTTGGAGCGCTATTAGACGCAACCATAGACCCGGTCTGACATTATCATTTACTCCAACTTGATAAATTTTGTAGGTACACATGTGATTCACTTATGGTTTGACTCGAACGACCTCAATATACAATTCAATTTCCTCCATGCCAGTTGTGTTAACCACTTTCAACATTCGGTACACGCTATTGTCATCCTATATTGGACAAGGTTGGAACCTATTTCTACTTTTCAAGGGATACTTAAAATTGAGGATTAATTTGAACTTTTGTTTATTAATGTCTGTCCTTTAGTATATCATATCACTTAACTGTTCAAACGTGCAATCAACCGGTATATCCAAAGGCACAATGACAACTTTGTTCCCGACATATTTCACATCTGTTTTAGTCCTCATTATTTTTCCATTGTAATAACATATCACGGGAATAGTGGAAATAGACATATTTGACCTAAACAAAATGGTTCAAATCAGTTAAATAATATGAGGATATAAAGACTATGTATGAAACACAAAAAACGATGGGGGAAAAATTGAAAGGAAAAAGGTAAGGAAAGAAAATGAAAGGAAAGGAAAATATAAAGTTTTCCTTGTTTTATTATTCGTGGAAAATTCTAAGGAAAAAGAAAAGATTAATTTTCTCTTATTTGGTAATTATATAGAAAAATTATTAAAAATATAAGTAAAATTTTTTAAAAAATTTTATTTTTTGAAAGCTATTTTTAGTCTTTTGAAATCAACAATTATTTTTATTAGTATTGTCATTTTTTAATTGTTGGAAGTAGATTGAAATAATATAGAGGCAATTTTGTTACGGTGCACTATTACAGTAATAAGAAAGAAAATAGAATCCAGGTAATGGATATTACCTTGAAATGCACTATCTCCGTGAAATTAATAGAAATATGCACTTTATAAGTAACTTTTCATTAAACCCTAAACTATCTTTTATTAGTTAACCCATGGGAAATAACTTTTTTGTTAGAATATTGAATAAGATTAAATAAATAAAAAGCTTATTCACGTGGGATAGAAATTATTTCTCGTAGTGGCCTTGGGTGGGCCCATAGTCAACTGATAAAAGGATAATTTAGGGTTTAACCAAAAGTTACTCAAGTGTTTGGTATACAAATATTAAATGATTTAAACATATATAATTATCTAAATAATTTTAATCATCCTTCAAAAAAATAATTGTAATTATATTTTATTCTTATTTTTTCATGTTAAAACATAAAATATCGTTTTTGGAAAACAAACATTTTCCAAGTTTAGATGACCTAAAAATATGAGAAAAAATGTAAAGAAAAATCCTATAAAATACTATAAATTTGTTTTCTGCTTATTCCCTTAAAAATCGATTAAAATAAGAAAAAAATATATTAAAAAAACCTTTTTCCTTTAAATTATCTAACAATAATCGTATTTGTTTCCTTCCATTTTTTTTTCTTTCAATTTCTTTTCCTCTTTTGTCAAGATTTTCCAGTACCAAACATGCTCATAATAGCCTTACTTTTAAGAGAAAAATGAGATTATTAAAAAAAAAACAAAACAGAAGAACATAAATGATCAAGTGCAAAACCCAAATCAAATGAACATGTTAAAAAATGGGGGAGTTTGAATAAGCTAATAAATCCATTTTTTCCTCCGCATTTTTTCCATGTTATCCAAACCGAGGAAAATTATTATCCTCATTTGCTTATTTTTCGTTTCCCTAACATTTTCTGACTTCCAAACGAAACCAAAGAGAATCTTATGTCTAAAAAAATGGAGGTCATTTTGACATATTTTCTTAATCATTTCAACTATCGATTTCTCAAAAATTAAAATGGGAACTAAATCGAAGATTTATCGTAGCGTGTCAGCATGTAGTCGACAAAAGCAACAATGTAATAAATTTTCAACAAAAAATAGTCCAATGTAGGAAGGTTACCTATTGTGGAGTAGAATGGGGTACTAGGAGAAGAGATGGGGCAAAAATCACTGCATTTTCTCCAAGCCCTAACGTCGTCGCCAGAAGAGGAGAAGGATGCCAAAAATAATACAACAAAGAAATAGAGGAGGAAGAAGAGTTTTGCACTAATTTAAAACACGATAATGCCTGTCTTCAATTGCGGCTTTTTTTTTAAAATGATAAAACTGCTGTTGAGGACAACAACATTTACTTAAAAAAAATAAATTATAAAGCCTAAGAGAAATATCTATATGAAATTATAAATTATTTTAAATAATTTGTATTTGATTTTTAAATATTCTCGTTTCAATAATTTTTAAAATAAGTTGATGTAAACAATAATAATAATAATGTTTAAATAAATTTTTATTTTAAATATTTTAGGTATCAAACATTATCTTTAAAATAAATATTTATAATTTCATATAGATTTGACAATTGAATGTTTTTAAAATAATGAAGCGTATCATCGACAAAATAAATGTTGTTTAAAGCAGCGTGGGTTGTCGCAGCAAACTTTGCATGCGGGTTTGTCTCGGCAGTATGCCGGTTTGTCGCGACAAACTCCAATTTCAATTACCACTGTCCTGAACAACGGCTTCAGCATTTTCAAAAATTTCAATTGTTTTTTTCCTAAACAGTAGCATTATTGGTATTAAAATTAATTATAAAATTAATAAAATTAAAATGACATTAATTCTTTTAAAAAAAGATTAATAACATAAATATGATGTTTTTTTAAAAATAATTTAAAATAAAATGAATACATAATTTAAATTAAATAATTTTTTAATAATTAAAATCAAATATAAAAGAAAAATCAATCCGAGATAAACTAATTTAAAATTATTCGTTGAAAAAAATATAGTTTATCTCAGTTCATATTCACATATTTGATATTAATTGTAAAAAATTATTGATACAAAATATATTGTCATTTATTTTATATTATTCTTTCAAATTATTTTCATATTTATCTTATTAATCTTTTTTAAATATCTTATTTGATATTAAAATAATTGACGCCGTACAAAAATCTATTGTTTTGATAGATAATTTAAAATATAATTATTTTTTAAATATGTTTTCCTTTTATTTTATATTATTCTTTTTAAATTGTTTTTCATATTTATTTTATTAATATTTTTTAAAATAATTATTATCATTTTAATTTTATTATTATTATAATAAATATTCTTAAAATGTCGTTGGCGAGGACAACGACAATTGCTTTTTGTAAAATAGTGAAGCAGTTGTTTTGAACAGCGACAATGACTTAAAAAAATTTGATGAAGCCATTTGTTCGAGCCGGCGACATTATCAGTTGTTGCCTACATATGGCCCCGAGGAATGCCTTGGGTGGGCAATAGTTTGAAATCATAACTATTTTTGTAAATTTTTTTTGAAAAATAGTATTTTAATCCAAAACTCTTTTTTTTTTTCCGCCTTTTCTCTTCCCCTTTCATTTATTCTTTTAATAGGAACTGTTAAAGGAATTTAGGGGTGGTTTGTTTACCATTTTTGATACAAAAAACAATTTCTTGATATGAAAAACAAGAAAAACATTGAGAACACATTTGGTTCTCAAAGTTTTTTTTTTCCTGAAAAACATGGAAAGGACATAAAACACTAAATGAACAAAGACAGTTTTTTTTTACTTAGAATAATAACAATTTTAAAAGAACACCAAAATGATGGTGTTGTTATTAGAGTATATCTAGGATTCCTTTTATTGTACTAGAGTATATTTAGGATTCATTTTATTGTCTTAATGTGTTTACCTTTTTGCCCTTGTATTGGTATATTTATATACCTCAACTCTCTCAATAATAATTAAGTATCTTTCATAATAAGGTATAACAGTCATAAGCTTAACAGCAAACCCTAGCCGCTGCCCATGATCTGCCTCCTTCGTTAACCCTTATTCTCCCTAATGGCCAATGCCTCTTCTTCCACCATTGTCGTCGTGCCCTCTCGTACCCCCATGGTCTTGACCGGAACTAACTCGCCTCATAACTTAGTCGTTCTCAAGGTTAGTGCTCAAGCATCGCTCAAACTCACAGTCACAAATTACTCTACTTAGCGGCTACAATTCACATATCTCTTATTTGGGTACGACTTACTTGGGTTTATCGATGGCTCAAAGTCGTGTCCTCGACTGATGATAACTTCTTGCTTGGAATGGCACTTCTCCTCCACACAATCAGGATTATACTCTACGGCTGACAAGATCAATTGCTTCTTAATGTAATTATCGGATTCGTCTTTCCCACACTGGTGCAATTTCTCTCCACCTCTACCACATCTTGGGCTGCGTGGACCACCCTCGAGAAGACAATTGCCTCTCCCTCCCATGGACAGATCATGGTCCATCGCCATAACCTTTCTAGTCCTCAGCAAGGTACTCGGACCATTACCGAATACATGGAATATGTCAAACACAACATTGATTCTCTTGCTCTCATAAATGTCCTTGTTGACTTTGATGAGCTCTCTATGCAGTAATGCGGAACGGACTACGGCCGAGCTACTTTCAGACTTATCTCTCTCATGCTCTCCAAGTTCGGGAGACTCCAGTTACGTTCGAGGAATTATTCTAGCACCTCCTAAATTACAAGGCCCAGCTCCGACATTAGGTTCCTTTAGCTCTGCCTGCCTCCATTCCGATGACTACCATGGTTACTTTGCTTGGTTCCTCGTCCCATCGTCGGTCGAACAACCATGGCGGTCGCAACCCCAACCAGTCTCTACATTCCTAGACATCACCTGATGTCCCCTAACAATTTGCTTGACCTTCTCTACCAACCCAGATCAGGCATAGTTAGTATCTCGGGCATGCTCCTCTTATGTCTCCAAGGAACTCGGCTCCAGCGTCACAGTTCGGGCATAGTCTCTACCTTGGCTGCTATAAGCTTTGTGGTATAGCATGGCACTCTGCTCTGTAATGTAGTCTTACCCACACCGACACTGTCTCTTCAGCCACGCTCTTTGCTCGTCTCCCTCGCCCAGGCCTTTCACGCACACTTATCTTTAACCCAAAATCAATCCCTCCGCTCGTAGTACCTACGGATTAGGTTGTTGATTCGGGCGCCTCTCACCATATGACCATGAATCTTGCTACCCTGGCCCTTCATGCGTTGTACACCGCTTCTGATAGTGTGATTATTGGTGATGACTCAGGTTTATCAATTTCAACATTGGCTCCTTCTCCCTTACCTCTCTCCCTATGCCTTTATTTTTTTCTAATGTCCTACATGTGCCTACCATGTCTAAGAATATTATATCGGTCTCGATTCTTTGTTCCGATAACGCTATTAATGTCATATTCTTTGACTCTTTCTTTTAGGTGCATGTTCGTCTGAGGTCACCACAGTTCGTGAAGCGTAGAGACGGTGTCTATTCTTTGACGAGTCACGGTCCTTAAGCCTTATTTTAGCTCTGTCATTCTACATCGGTCCTCCTTGGCTATCTCTATGTACGATCGTCTCGGTCATCCGTCCTTGCCAATTTTTCGAAAGTTTCTTAGTTTTTTAAGTATTTATTTTCCTAAAGAACATTTATGTTTTTTCTCTTGTAGCTCCTATAGTATTAACAAAATCCATAAATTACCTTTTTTTAAATCAAGCATCACCTCTTCCTCTCCACTTGATGTCATCTTTTCTGACGTGTGAACCTCACCCGTTTCCTCTTATGATGGTTTTCATTACTACGTTATTTTTGTTGACCATTTCACAAAGTATATTCGGTTTTATAAATTACGTCATAAATCAGATGTTCATTCAACCTTTGTTACCTTTAAGCAAATTGTTGAAAATTATTTCACCACCACCATTAAAACACTTTACACCGATAATGGGGGTGAATTCCTAGCTCTTCGGTCACTATTTGCAACCCATGGTATAACCCATCTCACTACACCTCCCCACACTCCTAAAAATAAAGGGTATTACGAACAGAGCATGGCATATTGTGAAAGCGGGTCTCGCTCTCTGCGTCGAAACCTCCGTTCATAAAACATACATTTATATGCTTTTCTTCTGACATTTATTTAATTAGTCGAATGCCCAAAGTTGGTATCTCTCTTGGTTTCTCGTTTGAAAAGTTATTCCATACAATTCCTAACGTGAGCTACGCGTCTTCGGTCATTTATGTTTCCACAGTTGCGTCGGCTACTCTTCCTGAAAATCGACCGAATGTTGTCTATGTGTGTGCTCTCGGCTACTCCCAGTACTCGAAGTGCCTTAACGCATTTAGACCCCACTCTAAAAAAAAAACTTTTTGTCTCGTCATGTCAAGTTTATGGAGAATGTTTTCCCGTTCTCTTCCACGCCTGTACGTCCGATGTAGACACGAACCACTGCTCTCGGCTTCCTCGTTCACCTCAGGCGACCTTCGGTACTAAGGGTCAACAAACCTCTGAGTTCTTCCTATCACCTGGCGATCCTCGTGGCATCATTTAACTGTCGTCGGGCTTAATATCCTCGGTAACTCGTAATCACCCACATGCGACCTCCGTAGGCCTATATACTTGACCTCGTCCACACGATTTCTGTCGGTCATCTCATACAGTATTTGTGGGTCACGGCACCCTCCCCCTCCTCACCTAGTCATACTCCCGACTTCTTACCCATCCCCTCCTTCCCCATTAAACCATCATCCCATGCAAGCCCGATCTAAAAGTGTCATCATCAAACCTAACCCGAGATATGGCCTCACCATCTTTGCTCGAGCTCTCTAAGATCTAAAGTGGGTTTAGGCCATGTAGTATGAGTATGATGCTCTTATTCGGAATGGCACTTGGTCTCTTGTTCCCCCGAGCTCGGGGTAGAACATAGTGGGCAACAAATGGGTTTTTCGCATCAAACAAAATCCCGATGGCTCTATTGCTCAGTATAAAGCTTGGCTTATTGCTAAAGGCTTTCATAAACAATGGGGTATTGATTTTCACGAGATTGAAAGTCTCATGATCAATCTTATCACCATCCAAACTATGCTCAACATTGTACTCCATAGCCAGTGGGGCCTTCACCAACTTGATGTTAATAACACCTTTCTCAACGGGCATCTCACAGAGGAGGTCTATATGGGGCATCCGTAGGGTATGTGTAACGCTAAGTATCCACATCATGTCTGTCGTTTACATAAGGCTATTTATAGGCCCAAACAAGCTCCATGTGCTTAGTACTAGGGGCTACACACTTTCTTTCTCTCTTTCGACTTTGTTACATCTCGTGCAGACTCATCTATCTTTGCCTATTCCCACGACACTACACTTATCCTACTTCCTGGTCTATGTTGATGATATGATTATTACAGGTAGTGACCCCTCACTTGTTGACATTATTATTTGGTAGCTTGACTCTACATCATTCACCAAGGATCTCGGGCCACTGTTTTACTTCTGTGGAGTTAAGGTTCTTGCTACCTTCTCGGGCCTTCTCCTATCTCAACAAAAGTATGTCATTAATCTTTTGAGCAAACATAACATGCTCGACTCCAAACCTGTCTCCACACCGCTTACCATGTACCGTCAAGTGATCGGTGACCTCCAATATCTCCGGATGACTTAGCCGGATATTTCCTTTGTCATGAATAGACTCTACTAGTTCATCCACGGGTTATTTGAACACCATTGGGGGGCCAGTCAGGAAATACCTTCGTTATCTTAATGGCATGAATCCATGTTCGCATTCTTGTAAACACTCCGCCACATTGCACGGTTTCTTTAATCTCTGGCCCAGTTTGATGCAACCGAATGATCGTACTTCCACAAGTGATTTTCTCATATTCCTTGGTCACAATCGATCCTGGGAGTTCTGAAAACAGCGTGCTGGCGCTTTCGGTCTTCTATTGTAGTCACTTTGCTATGTTCTCGAGACTGACCTTGGTGCCACTTATCTCTTTGTTAATCATATTTTCCATTCTTTGCATGGAAAGCAGCACGATTGATTATCGCTTTGTTTGTATGACTAGTTTAGTTGTTTGGCTGCGTGTTGCTTTCGTGTCTTTCTTGGTGACTAACTGGCGATTCCTCGCTGAAAACCACATCTCGGCGCTTCCTTTCCTATGCGAATTGGTGTTGTCTGCAGCGCATCATCTTGAGGGAGCGTATTATAGTATATTTAGGATTTCTTTTATTGTATTAGAGTATATTTAGGATTCCTTTTATTGTTTCAATGCTTTTACCTTTTTGCCTTTGTATTGGTATATATATATATACCTGAACTCTCTTAATAATAATTATCTTTCATAATAGTTTTTTGGTGGAATAAGCCCTTAATTTCTCTAATCCAATAATTGGATAGTGTTTATTCTTTTAAATTTATTTTTTCTAAAATTAATATTAAATACATGTTTAGTTGTTTTGTAATAGTTCTTTTTTATTACAATTTGAAAAAAATAACAAATAATAAGATAATGAAGGTTGAAGGTTGCTATTTTATCACAATTTGAAAAAAAAAAAAAAAAAGCAAGATAATGAATGTTGAAGGTTGCTATAGAGAATGTAAAACTAAAGGTTGAAGATATAGGGTTTAAAAACCATTTTTTTCAAGTAAGGGTTTAACCCTATATTTTATTCGTATTTTACTTTTTGAATACATTGTTATTCTTTAAAAAAAAAAATTAGATGCTACAGAACATTGAATTTGAAATTTTAAAGTGTAAGGTTGAAAATATAATTTTTCCAAGTAAGATTGTTAATTTATAAATTATTAACTTATATTTGTTAAGAATTTAAACATGTTGGTGATTTTTGGAAAAAAAAAAATAATTGCTTTGTTTGGAGAATTTATGTTTTTTTAGAACATATTTTTATTGTTTTGATGGTGATTTTTTTAAATTTTATATAAAGATCGAGAATTATCAAAAACAAGATATTATGGATAAATATTATTTTTAAGAGCTATTTGGAAGCATGAAGAATAGTTGTGCACATATTCTAATTTCTCAAATGGATGATGGTTTGATAACTATTTTTCAATAACTTTTTATTTTGTTGAGTTTATTTTTAAAAAAGTGTTTCATTATAAAATCCATTGATGGGAAGTCGTTTTAAAAGTCTTTTTTTTTAATAATTTTTTTATGTTTTCATAGAGAAAAATCATGTTTGAGTGGGTAATGATAGGTCCTAGTCAAAGATAAAAATAAAATAAAATTAAGAAGATGCTCTCTTCGGGTGAGAACAAACCACAACTCGGAATTTTTCTCTCTGCTCTTTATTCATTTCAAAGGAATTTAAATAGAAAATTAACAACTTCATCACATCCCTAAAAATAAGGCACTACCATTAACCACTAATTAACCTACTCTTACATCATGTTCCTAGTAACTAGGACACTAAGAGTTAATTGACATTTCATAACCCAGAATTATTCAAAAATAAAATAACTAATGAATTGACAACCCTAAGAAATAGGACTCTAAGAGTTGATTATTAAAAAATTTAAAATTAAAAACTCGAGGCTACGCGAGTCCTTTTTATTCGAATTACATCACCCTCCTCCCAAACATGAACCTTGTCCTCAAGGTTCAAGTGAGGGAAATGCTTCTGTAGGACGACCACATCCTCCCATGTCGATTCCTCCTTCGTCACTTATACTAAGGCCCATATCCTCCCCCTCGGTCTCCAGAAGTAATAGTTGTGGTGCTTTACACTTGTGACCAACTGAAAATTTTCATTGCAATTGAAACACAGTCCTAAGGTCCTTTGGCGTTGCATTTCATTCCGGGAGAGTTTCTTAATGGTTGAGTTGTTGACCTTAGCCAAAGTACTTAGGTTGGACTTGGTAAGTGTACTAGGGGCTCCTCGTTGCTGCTGTAGTTTTTCATATTTCATCCGAGCTAAACTAATGGCATCTTTCAATGTCCTGGGTCGAAACATTCGTACTGCTTCTGCTATTTCGGGCTTGAATGCTCCCATAAAAGGCCCAACGAGGGCTCGTTGAGACCAACCTTGAACTCGATTCTAGAGCCTTTCGAATTCTTTATGATAATCTCATAAAGAACTGACTTGTTGAAGTTTGGACAATGCCTCATCAAAGACGACTCTTCAGGAGGTCCCAACCTTGCCCATAGCTCCTCTTCAAATGTCTTCCATGTAATATTCCGACCTTCCTCTTGGTAAGCCTTCCTTAACCATTGCCACTATTGGTTAGCCTGCCCCTCCAGATGATAGGCTGCTAATTAGACTTTCTGATCTTCCGTTGGAATTCAAAGAACTGCCCCACACGGTTAAACCATTTCGTTGGATCATTGCCAACGAACTTAGGGAATTCTAGCTTATTGAATCTAGATCGGAATAGTTGCATATTATTCTCAATCTCCTCTCCTTGAGATCTTCCTCTAGCGCTGCTGCTAGTGACTTCTCCTCAGGTCATGGAGGCCTCGACAAGTTGTTGAATGGTAGCCTCCATTCTCTGTAAGCTACCTTGTAAAATCCGAGAAAATTCTAATTTTCTAAAAAAGGGTAAAATGGTAATTTAGGTCAAAATCCGGAATTTTTAGATCTCGGGACCAAAGCAGAGACTTCACCCAGTTTGATCGTCTGCTTAATCTAGCTACCACATCAATTTAGTTGGTCAGAGACGGTCGAAATTTCGCGTTTTTCGAGGCACGGAGAGGAGTGTGGGACCTTGGCGACTATGAGTGGGCGAGAGGTGCCACGTGTCACGGGTAGAATAGATTGACATGATGAGCGAGTGGGGCTCGCATGAGACATGGCATCATGCCATTGGAGGAAAGTCCATGGTAGGTGGATGGGGATAAGGTAATCGAATGGCGATGGCTAGGGTGGCGTGGCAAGGTACTCTCCCACTTGACTGACTTATTGGCGATTGGAGTGGGGAAGAGAGAGAGAAAAGAGGTTTAAGAGAGAAGTTGTAACTTATCTACAGATTTCTATTGATCGGTCAGGTAAACTCCGTGACGAGAAGCAGTTGGTCCCAGCTACTTGAGCTGCAGCGTGGAGTGCCGGTGTGGGGGATTTCGAACAAAATTCGGGAGGTAGGGGTCCTTCTCCTACTTTAGTTATTACAACAGAGCCATTCAAATGGAATGGATGGTGTGAGACCATGGTGGCCGTTTGATCGATCCAAACAGGATTGAATGTTGGAAATTTGGGACCAGACTTGAGATCGTCCGGATTGATTGTGGATTAAAAATGGTCATATCTTATTGTTGTATGTTATTGCTTAGTGTTTGAATAACTTGCAAATTGTGTGTTGATATCATTATTTATGTTTACGATAACATGTTATTATAAATACTAATTAATATATGCATGCTTGATATATTAACATGTATTATATGGAAATGACATAATGCATTTCATATGCACTGGGGCACCCTAGAATAGTAGGTGTGAGTGCATGACAAATAAAATCGGAGGGTTGTCCAAACAATGATTTTTTTTTTTGTATACTTATTCAAATAGAAATTTATTGGAAAGTTGTCCGAAGAATTGTGTTGCAAAATCATCCAATAATTCACGTCGGAGAAGGCGTGGATTATTTGATTGCAACAAATTCACCTCGGAGGATTGTCCTACGTATTTATATCATTAAAACAAATATTTTTGTTTGAAGGCGATTTTCATACATGGCATAAGCATGTGTGAAGTCGGTGAGGACTGGTATAGAGGTGGGCATATAGACATTTGAGTAGGAATCATGAATTCACTTGAATGTATGTGTTTTCCATTGTATGAGCACTTAGGTGGGGAGTAACCCATGTAGGAGATTATCACTACTGGGCATTGCTCACCCCGTCGTGGGATTCCCCTTTCAAGTACAGGGAGTATTCAGGTAGACGACGCTCCTTAGAGGCTGGGATTATGAAGCGGGCCGGGCGGTGGCCTTGATTCATGTTGTGTGTATATATTAGAACAAACTAGTTTTAATATATGTTTTATATTAAGAGTGATGTAATAACTCTTAAATCTATAAAAGTGTATGGTTTTGTAACTGTATGGACGAGTATGGATGATGGGCCTTATTAGGTCATATTACTCATGTATGGGTCTCATGATATGAGACACCGCAGGTTCCGCGGAGTTGACGGTGATCCACTTGGGGCCCCACTGGGTTCGGGCGTCACATGCCATATGTCTCTCTTCGTTTCTCGACTCTCAACCTTGAGCTCCTGAATCAATCCTTTCACGGTTAGTAGCCATTTCTTCCAGCTTTGATACCAATGATAAGTCCTAGTTAAAGCTAAAAAAATAATATTAAGAAGATACTCTCTTCGGGTGAGAACAAACCACAACTTGAAATTTCTCTCTCTCCTCTTTATTCATTTCAAAGGAAATTTAGGAAATTAACAACTTCATCACATCCCTAAAAATAAGGCACTACCATTAACCACTAATTAAATTACTCTTACATCAAGTTCCTATAAACTAGGACACTAAGAGTTAATTGATGTTTCATAACCCAAAATTATTCAAAAATAAAATAACTAATGAATTAACAACCCTAAGAAATAGGACTCTAAGAGTTGATTATTAAAAAAATTAAAAATAAAAACTCGAGGCTATGTGAATCATTTTTTTTCAGCTTATCATATAATGAATTATATTTTCAAAATCTATTTTTTGAAATAAAAAAAATATGTTTGGTAATAAATTTGAAAACAGTAATGAAAAATAGTTTATATAAGAACTTTTAAATACTATTCTATAATATTTTAAAAAGTAAAATTAGATTGAGATTGTAAAATGTTTTACAAAATTTTGCATATCTATTTTTAAAAAATAACAGTCACAATAATAAAAAAAATTTCTAAACACACTTTACTTTATGTTGTTAAAATTTGAAAAATTCTATGAATTGAAAAGTTTCACAAATTGAGATATTTTAGAAATTGAGAGTCATATAAGTGTGGAAGTTCCCGAAACTAAAAACTTATGGAAATTTGAAGATTTTAGAAACTAAAAATTTCTAGAAGCTGAAAATTTTTAGAAATTGAGAAATTCTAGAAATTGAAATTTTTTAAAATTGAAACATTTTGAAAATTGATAAATTTTGGAAATTAGGAAAATTTGAAATTTGAGAAATTGGAACTTTTAGTATTTACATAAGAAAAAAAATGAGGAATATGTAATTCTTGCAAATAAAAAAAAGCTCGTAGAAGTGAGTGGTGAAATTGGAAAATTTTAGATGAAATAAATTATAAAAATAAAAAATAAACATTTATTTTTAAGTGTCTTAGATGAAATTTATGAAAATTCAAGATAGAAGAAGTTATGAAAATTTATTTATTCCAACCTATATGTTTGAAAGGATTGTTGTTAACATGAATTTTCAATGAAAATTGACTGTGAAATTTCAATGTCTTCATATGCACTAGCAAAATCAAGAAAAGAACTTTAAACCATTTGTTGATACCCAGAAGTAGCAAAGAGATATTTTTAATGAACGGATGATAACTACTCAAAAGTGTCATTTTTCAAGGGCTTAATTTATACATTTTCATTCTCTTTTGAGTGGTAATTGTTTCTAATTAACTAAATATTCGAATTGTTGGTCCAAAAAGAAAAGTTACAAATATTTCCATGAAATTTGTGCATTTTGAAGCCTTTTAGGTATAATTGCAGCACTTTGAAGAGGGAGTGGAGATTCAAAGCATTTGAGGACATTCCACTCATGTTTCAAAGCCATTGAGGTGAGGAGGGATGAGTTGGTGACCTGTTTGAAGGCTTGGAAGACGAAAAAAAACATGAAAAAAATGCATCTGAACACATGTTAGCTCTCAACCAGTGTGAGAGTGAGTTTTTCGCTCTCATGCATGTATATATTTTTCATCCCATACTTGATATGATTTTATTTCCCTTCTATTTTTAAACACCCAAAAGAGTTGTAAACACTTAGGAAACTATGTAACTTACCTTTGGTGACCTTAAGGTTGAACGAATATGCATAAGTAGAGGGAGATTAGATAAAAAACATATATTTTTCTTTTGCATTGAATTCATAAGTTGTAAAATCTTCGAGTTCAATATTTCAGTAAAAGTTCTTATTTCTTTTATGTTTTGCACGAATTCTCCTCTGCCTTTGGCTTCTCTAAACTCTAGAATGGGTGAGTAGACTCTTTTCTTGGGGATAAACATTGATCGAGAGCACGAAGTCGAAGGGTGATTAAGAGATATGAACTTCACCCCAAAGGTATGTTGATTGAGTTGTGAGAAACTCCTAAATAGATCGATTTTACAAGCCTAGAAGACGACACCACTAGTTGTTGGTTGGACCTTGGGTAGAAGTAGGTGTATTCTTATAGGAGTCTCCTAACCCTTTTAGGCCAGTTGGGACTTGGTATGCTCGATAAACACAATGAATAGTTCGTCTATGACTTTCATCTAGTGTAGTTGAGGAGATATCTCTTCCTGACTAATAGGAAGAACAATTATGAACCTAAGGTTAGAGGTAAGTAATTAAGTCATATACCATACACAAGAGAGTTAGGATTTTTCCTAATTCTTCAAGACCACCTAGATGAGGTTGAGACAACCAACTGTATGTTGAATCCCCTCTTCAGAAGACCGAGAGTCTCTTTATCTTTCTCATCACCTAAGGCTCAATGTTCTTGGTGAAGCAATAATCCCCAAAGCTTTCTTTTATTGGTAATCTTCATTTTTTCAATCATTTCTTCATTAAAAATTAGAATTTAATTTTTCTTTAAACTTGGATTGACATAGCCATTAGAGGAAAGAATATCCCAGTGGACGATCCTGATCACTATTGCTACAGTAGCTTTGGCTACCACTAGTTAGGGTAATTTAGGATTATAGATTTTTGCACATCACTTGAACACCAAAGCACCCAAACATAGCTAGATTTAGGACGAATCAATGGAAAGCTACTACAACTATTAATTTATGGAGTGGTGTTGAGCATATGGAGAATACTGAATATTAGATTTTTTTTTTAATTTGGAAATATTATTTTAAATAACTTTGGTACTTTTGTTGAACAAAATTATTTAATTAACACATTTTTCTTTTATTTATTTTTATTAGAAATATTAATTATTATATTTATTTATTGTTAGTAAAAGTGTACCAATATCTAAAAAAGTCTTTTAAAATAAAAGTATATGAAAGTATGAACCCTGCATTTTTGGTTGTGATGCGTTTCCCACTTAAAAGACGATACTCATTTTTATATTTTGAAATACATTTTAAAAAACAGTTTGGAGTTGCCGCTTATTTTTGTTTTATGATTTAAAAGGGAAAACAAAATAAAAAAGAAAACCTTGAATGTGACTCTTGATGGAAAAAGCAGGTTTAGGAAAAATCGAGTCTAGGTCCGAGGGTTAAGTTACTTATTAGAAAGGTATAATGGAAACATAGTACCCCTTTAAGTCCCTAAAGTCGGGTCTCTATTAAATAAACTAAGGAAAATATGACTTTTAACTAATCAACTTATGAATACCAAGACCATTTTATAAAACCTGGAAAAAATTCAATTTTTCTAAAAAATGATAAAACGGTAATTTCGGTTGGAAATTGGAAATTTTCTAGATCTCGAATGACGAAATGGACTTCATAGATTGAATTAAATCTGCGAGAAATCTGAATTCTGCAGGTCGAATTTCGTCGGTCCGCAGGACAATCGGAATTTCACATTTTGAGCGTCGAGTGTCGGGTGACCACGTGACGTCGTGTGGATGCGCATGGCACCTAAGGGAGTTTTATGAAATGCATGTGGTCTGGCTTTGTGTGAATGGATCACATTGAGTCATGTGTCAAAGGAGGGAAATAAAGGGAAAAGATAAATAAAGTAAATTAAGGAAAAATGTGAGAGTGACAAGTGGCAAGGGGGAAAGGGGGGAAAGCTTCCCCCACTTATGGACCGGTTCAGTTGATGTGAATCAAAATGAGGAAAAGCCAAAAGAGAAAAAGAAATATAAGAGAAAATGAAAGAAAGAAAAAATAAGATAAGTAAGAGAAATAGGAGAAATGAGAAAATGAGAAAATGAGATGGGAGCAAACAAAAGAAAGGATGTTCGATGGATAAGAAAGGGAGAAAAAGAAAGAAAAAAAAGAAAGGAGGGGAAGCAAACAAGAGAGAAAGAAAAAAAAATCTGATAGAGAGAGAGAGAGGAACAAAAAGGGAGATTTTCGACGTTACGATGTCGAAACTTGGCGATCAGAAGAAAAGTCGAATCCACACATCGAGGATTACGTGTGGGTTACCAAATCATGGAATTTTGTCAAACTCCATGAGGTGAGGAATTTTCTCTTGGATTATTTAGGCAAAGTCATTTAATGGCATAGGTTTTCTTCAGGGTCGTGACTGGCTGTGTGATTTAGTCTCAAAATTTTGAGACTGAATATTGGAAATTTTTGAGACTGAATATTGGAAATTTTTGGGACTAGTTCCGGACAGTCCCGGACTATGTTGAGATTTGGTTTTGATTCGGGACTGATATCTTCAGGTTTTGTTATGTGTTTTGGTGTCACAGTGATTCGTTGACGAATGGAATAAAAAATGGTTCATGGTGGTGAAAGGACTAAGAGGTTCCCTATATTTAATGTAAAAACCGGAAAAAATTCAATTTTTATGAAAAATGGTAAAACGGTAATTTCGGTTGTAATCCGGAAATTTTCTAGATCTCGGATGACGAAACGGACTTCATTGTTGAATTCGTTTCACGAAAGTGTCGGAAGGCGTGCGAAGCCTGTGGTGTGACCCCGGAAATTCGGTACCCACAAAAACACACGGGATTTGATAAATATTCGAATAAATATCGGAGGGTTGTTCAACGAGTTATGTCATTTGGTGAAACACCAATGACGGGTTTTCACACTTAGCGGTTGCATGTGTGAGGGAGTTGGACAGGACTCGGGTTATGGGCATGAGGAGTCTCATCTGATTCATGACATGAAGTATTCCATGTAGGATTGCATTGTCTGTATGGAATGTGGTATGATATGTATGTGCACAAGATCACTTAAAGTAGGAGTCCTCATCCGAAAGCATGTGGCACAGAGGCCTATCCCTTTCGATTCATGACATAAAGAAGATTCCATTGAGATTTAGTTTGTTCCGCATTTTAATGTGGCATGATGCAATGTGCTATCAGACGATCAATTTCAGTATAAACAGTAGAATTTCACCTGGTGATTACTCACCTCCCCGTCATGGACCACTCGTATAAGGAGTGTACAGAGATTTGACATCCAAAATTTCGATTTACAAATAGAGGCAAAGTGGCCTTGATATTGTTCTTGCAAAGCATTTTGTATAAAAAAGAATTGTAATTGAATTTCTCAGACTACGTCTCAAAATAATTGCATGTAATTATGATAAGAGTGGCTGATCTGACTTTACGGACCAATGGCGTTTTATTCATATTTTTAGAATTAAATGAATGAATGTCCCAGTATGGACATATCGGGGGATATGGGAGCAGATGAACCCCACGCGGGTCATCACTACTGGCTCGGTACCGGATGCGGCGATACTATTATACGGCGGCCATGCTTGCAGCAGGTTCAACAAAGGAGACTTCGCCAATTCAAAAAGACGGATCCCTTATAAACACACTGATGTTGATGATCGTCACCCCGAAATCCATAAGAATTTTAACTTAATACTGAGTCATTAACTTTGATCATAAGATGTTAGCATCAAACAATATTTAACAAATAATAAATGTGTGGTAAGATCAATATATATAAACATTAAAAATAAATAGTGGTAAGCCTTAATGCTAAGATTTCCTTTATGGGAGGAGAATCAAGATCACTCGACAATTGAAACCAGTTAGTTCAATAACAATATAGATGTTTAGTCCAAATTAGAAACAAGCAAAATCAAAAATAAGAAGTTATTTATCAAATGTAGAGATGTCATTCCTCACACAAACAGTATTTTTACACAAATGAACTTCACAAGATTCTATTTTATTGGAATTCTAGAATTAATCATGTGATTGTGAATTTTAAAAGCTTGTTTAAATCAGAAGTTTGAAAATCTTAGTTGAAATCAAATTTGAAAATTTTGAATTGGAAAATAAATGAATTGGGATTTTGAATTAAGATCTTTAAACGATATTTTAAATTGGAAATTTTAAATAAGGAATTTAAATTTTGGAATTGGGACCTTGAATTTTTGAAATTGAGAATTTGGAAATTTGAAATTAGAAACTTGTAAATTTGAAATTGGAAATTGGAAATTTGAGAAACTGAATTTTGAAATTAGGGAACTTGAATTTTGAGATTGAAAATTTGTAATTTTGAAATTGGAAACTTAAAATTGGAAATTGGTAACTTGAAATTTGAAATTAGAGCACTTTAATTTTGAAATTAGGAATTTGCAATTTTGAAATTGGAAACTTGAGAAATTGAAATTGAAGATTGAAGGACTTGAATTTTGAAATTAGGACACTTGAATTTTGAAATTGAGAATTTTTAATTTTGAAATTAGAATTTGAAAAACAAACAGATTTGAATTAGAAACACTCAGCCTTTGGAAATTGAGGTTTGAATGAGTACTCGAGAAATTAGAGGTTTAGAACTTGAATTTTTGAAATTTAGGGATTTAATAAACAAGGTGGAAATGATTCATGAGTTAAGAGAACAAATTGAATTATTAAACAACAAAAAACATCACAATCAATTTAATTTTAATAAAGCAAAAGCAATCATGTACACTCACAAGGAAAAATAAAATAATAAGACTATAAAATTAAAATGACTATATAAAGACAACAATAAATTAAATAGATATATAAGACAATTAATTAAAAAATAACTATATAAAAAAAGAATTTCTTGGAATCTGTAAGTAAGTAAAGGAAACTTACTTGATGTAGGCAACTCCAGCCGAGTCACTTCCTAAATCGAGACCGGCCTCTTCAAAGTCGAGATCTCCTTCCAAGTGACACCGCCTCTAAAATTATTATTAAAAACATTCACAAACTTTTGAGATTAACTTTAGTGGTCTCCCACTTCAACGTGGGGGAGGCCCATGATCTTTGAGCTAAAAATTAAATCTTAAAAACTAGCAGGACCTGAGTGTTATAAGGCTCCATGTCCCACTCTTTTTCTCCAAAATTGGAAAAATATTTAACTATGGGCCACTTATGTTAGGGTTGGAGCTACCATCATCATATAGGGCATAGTGGAAAAAACAAAAAATATTCGTGGTTGATCCCTTCTAATGATCTCAGAATGCCAAAACTCAAACCAGAATGCTACAAAATAGAGAAATGTGGTACTCTTTGAAGTTTCTCAAAGCCTCAAGGAATTTACGCTTCTCAGGGACAGCCCCAATGGTAGATTCTAGCACAGACCACAAACGCACTAATAGCTGAAGTCTCTGTAATATGGATCCACACGGCCTGAGAAGAAAACCTCTAAAGGAAGATCAGGTTTTTGATTCTCAAAGGGTGAAGATCAAAACCTGAGTAGGTAGTTGAGAGAAACGTTTTCTCTCTTCTTTGATATGAGAATGACGACTAAATTGTTTAGGGTTCAGATATGAGGCTTTTATATAAGACTACAAGATGATAAAGGATTCAAAGTGACACCAGCCATAGAGTGGTGGGACCTACCCATCCACCCAAGCATATCGGTGGAAAAGAAAGAAAAGAGTAGCTGGGGAAAATCTTCCCCGGAGGAACAGTTGTTGTTCAGGTGGGCCAACACATTTATTTTTTTTTATTGTGGGAAAATCAAGTAAAGAACAGTCTCTAATGACTTCAACAGAAGAAACAAATAGTAAACAAAAGTCTGGGGTCCCAAGATCAAAGTTACCTATCGAAGGAAAGGCAGCATCATGTGAGGTAGCACTCTTGGGAATAAGCTCCTGACCTAGTATGCATTAATGAATCGAGCACATGGGAGCATACTGGTCAAAGATCCATTAACCATCTAAAGTTAGATGGATGACATGAATCACACAACCCAAAGGCATCCATCATACATTTAATCTCAACAAAATATAACCAAAGGCACCTGAGGTCCCTAGCCATGCGTTGCATAAGAAGTCAGTCAATAAGCACAACAAGCATGTATGGTAAACAAGTACCAAGTATTCACGTGAATTCCATTATCCAACATCAAGTAGAGTTTCCATCACACTAGGTGTTTGGAGGTTAATTTGGAGTTTTTCCTAAAGCCTAGAATACCATGCAAACCCTACTTCACTAAGTGCACAATGTCGAGCAAAAAGCAAACGTTAAGCTCGAAGAGAAGCCGAACAATTGAAGAGAGCTTTCTCCCGTGAGATTGCAATCATGAGAAGTTCACTAATGCGAAAAGGATCAAGAATCGGCCATTCTAAGAACCATCCTTCATCAAAGAGAAGGGATTTCAACACTCGACGATTTCTGTGTCATTGTGAATGGTAGTGGAGGCGCTTGCCAACCCCCAAGGCTGGCTGCCACAATGGTGGTACGAGAATTCTATGCTAATTTAGTCGCGCATGTACTGAAAAAGGTCCGAGTGCATGGGTTTTGCAGAATTCAAAGTGGTGCCCGCACAATAAGTTGTTAACCTCGAGCCATGACCGCAGCGAGATAGGAACATGAAACTCACGATTCCAGGTTCAGAATGCTAACAACAAACAACCAGGGTGAATGGAAACTAAACAATGAAGGGCACTTAATGCTCTTCAAGGCCAAACACTTAGCTTACATCCTCAAAGTATGGAATCACTTCATAATATCCCGTCTTATCTTGATGACCAATGTGTGTGAAGTGACGGCCAAGAGGGCCTTGCTCAATTATGCCATCATTTAAGACATCCCTTTTGATGTTAGCCAGGTTATAGAGGATGCAATTCTGTATAACAAAGATACCAAGATGAATCTCGGGCACCTTTTTCTCATTTATGGACTATGCAAGCAAGTCGGGGTTCCCTTCGAGGACAATGAGGCTTAGATACACCCAATCAAGGCGATAATGGTTAACAAAGACAAACCGGGTGTACCAAGACCAGAGGAAGTTTATGATTTCGGTAATGAACCCTCGGATGAGAAAGAGCTTAAGGCCTACCAATCTAGGTTTGGGATACGAAGATGCTCTGGGGGAGAGGGTGGGGACAGGTTTATCCACTCCAACCCCACCCCTCAATGCCACCATCACATGCGAGGACTCATCGCCCTTCCACTTCCCCAGGGCTAGATCACGACTCTGACGCCAGACGATTCGTGATGCAAGCGCACTGGATGAGACTCAAGAACACGCCCCATCACCAGAGACGCGACGCCGGTAGCGCGTAATATGAAATTTAATACCTTCGCGGTCCGGCGGCAATTTACAACTGAAGAGTCTATCCGAGCAAACGCCGCATCTTCTCGCATTTCACACGCTTACCACCACGTGAAAGGTAATTCTAACATTTAGGACATTGTTCACCCCGCTTCGGGGGTAAGGATCGGTCGGTTACGTATGAAGTTTTGGGAAGCAGTTGCTTTAGTTTCATGTGTTTAGTTAATGCGGTGTTTTTTGCTTTTTATATATAGCTTGTTACATGCGGTTTACGTGTTTTAGGTTGTTTTAGCACACTAGTTTTGTAGGTGCTAGTCAGAGATACTACGTGAGCTGATGCCATGATTATACATACGGGAGGTTCATTTTATATCATAAGCATCGCAAAATTCTTCAAAAGAACCGTTTAAAAATGAAAAGGACTCCTCGTCGTCGACATGATCCGGAATGGTATGCTGTAAAGGTCAGTGAACGGTTTAGCCACCCTTGTGCTGGGCAGCCATTTCAAGGATGTCTATCGCACACACACATGTGATCTCCAGTGTGTTAGTCGCGGCCCTTGGACTCGATTATACAGAGTTTTAGCCGGAGCCTCGAGGTTTTAACACCTAAGTGATGGGACACCTGAAAAAAGAGACTGCCATCTAGCCCAACAAAAAGAAAACTGAAATGGGGCAGAAAATAAATAAAAAGATGTGTGTGAATAGAATAAGTGGGACCGTTCAATAGGAATCCCGAGCATAGTCCAAGGGGCCTTTCAAAGCCTAATGCCTTGAAGCCAATTGGCCAAGAGCCATTGATTTCACTGCCTACTAAATGGGACAGAGAATGGATCCTTCCTATAGTCTAGGGCCTTTAGGTTTGGTGCCCGGTGCCCTTAACTAATTGGTGGGAGTCACCAATGAATCCTCGCTATAGGGACACTCAGCTAAAACTTATAGGCACTAGTTTTCTTTCATACCTAGGTAGCTTAACGTGAATAAAAAAGGTATGTTCTTATCCTTATGTGGTTGGAATCTTTCAAATAGGGGAGTTGAATTTAAGTTTGGGGGTACTGGAACCTAGGTATATGTTGGAGATCATGAAACAAATGTACATAGATTTATGGAGATAGGTCATTGAGAACTCGGGGTCGAAAGGCTTCACAACCCGTTTGATTATCACTTCTCATGTAAAAGCCGAACAACCTTTAAGGATCACCCGATTTTGAAGAAAAGGAAGTCGACCAAGAAAATTTGCCCGTGTTTTGCTCCCTCTTCCATTTTGCACAATGTGCATCACACTCATGTCATAGCATTTTGGTTTGCATTTCACTTAGTAATTATGTTTTCGCTGATGGTAGGTGAGGTAATGCGGGGCTATCGCCCCATATTTTATTCCTGTTTCTTATGCATCACAGATGAAAGAAGACAGAGGTCAGACTCTGAAGAAGGATCGGAGAACCTAGCTCCAACGCTAGCGGTCGCCGAGGTCGACGATGGTTGAAGATACAGCCCAACATCGCGACGTTGCGATGTCGCGATGTCGGGACTTAATGAGCGAGATTTTTAGACATAAGAAGAAAAATGACGAATGGAGAGAGGAGGAGAATTAGAAACGCGAATCGAGAGATCGTGGTGCAATTCGTATTCGTAGCTTTTCTCAACGTATTCTTCAATGATTGCAACTCCTATGGTCAGAATGAATCAACAAGATGTTCTAGAGATTTATTTTCAGTGGTTCATTGCATCTGCTACATTCTTATGTATTAATTACTAATGTTGTTCCATTCAGTATATTAATGGATTTGATATCTACCTACTTCATTTTCTACATTGCATGATTTACAAGCTCAAATAACATTAGCATGCTCACTGAATTCGAGATCGAGGACAAAGATCTGGGGCAGATCAAAGAGAAACGACACTGCAAACTGAGAGTGCAGATCTCCTATCTCCAAATGTGTGTGGCGATTAGGGTTTAACTATCTGCCGCTTCAATCCAGTGGTTGATGCGTAGATGCAATAAATTCCATCATGAGATAGAATATACTGAAGGTAGATAGCTTGTAGTATCGATCAACCTAATGGCTAAGCATCCGTTAAGGTGTACTAAATGAACAATTTTATCTAGATTATAATCCATTTGAGTGTAGCAGGGGGAGCCAAAACCCTAGACTCGATTAATTAAGTTAGCAAATATTTTAGTATAGCTTTACTACATGCTAGTCACACCACCAAGTCTGAGGTCTAGATACTCTAGAGTCAATCATTCACGTGACTTCTTCATGGGGAACCATACTGACAAGCCAACACTAATACTTAACCTCAGACGCACATACTGCGCTGGGTGCACTGCCTACATTTTATACTAATTTTCACACCTATACCTAGCCCACAAATCTATCAGATTTTGATTCTCTTTGACATCAGGTCCTGCACCCTTCATTAATTCAACTAATCCCTTTCGGGGGATTCTGAACTACCTGCTGACGGACACCTAAGAAAAAGAGGTTTGCCATTGAGCCCCAACTAAAAAGTGAAATATGAAAAAACAAAAGAAAGATAAAAAGTAAAAGGAAACAAGAAAAATTTCAAAAAGAGATTTGTGAATAAGAATAAGTAGGATCATTCAATCCAATCCTCTGAGGACAAACAGAGTTTTTCTTAAAGCTGAATGCCTTGGTTAACTCAAGTAGGAGCCATTGATTTCACGTCACTACACGATTTAAGATGATCCTCCTGCAAACTCATAGGCCTTGAGCTTGCTGAGTATTTGGGTAGTGAAGAGAATTTAGTTGTTTCTAAGGCTCTCAACTGAATGAATGGGAGTCACAATGGATCCCTCATACAGAACACTTATCTAAAACTGGGCACTAGTTTTCTATATTTCATAGGCAGTTGGCACTCTTAGGTAAGTTTAGCATGAATAAAAACAAAGCTTCATCATTTCTTAGTTAGCTTCTTCCAGTTAGGTGAGTCGAGCTAAGCTTCAGGGTGCTAGACCTCGATATACACTGAGATCATGCTATCACCCACAAATAGATTCTTTGGAAAAGCCATCGAGGACTCGGGGATTGATTTCTTGTTCACTATGCCTTGCTTTACTCATGTTCCTTAGAGAGTTAGTGTTTACGATCCCACCAGTCGAAAAGGGGCTATTAGCGCAAATCGTACTCGATATTATATTCCTTTCTGCGATTCAAGTAATCAGTTATCATACTCGCCTCATGCTTTGTCGTTCGTGCCATTCAATTTTTGTTTTGTTTTCAGTCGCTCTTGCTCGAGGACAAGTGTATAGCTGAAGCTTTTGAGGGTGAGCGAGTGTCCAAACACTCATTATATACTTCTGGTTTTTGTATATTTTGTTACTGCATACAAACATGGTGTTTTCTACCATCACTAATATTTGAAGCTCTACTTGCAATCGTAGGCCAAAATACGCGCACTGGAGGCTTGATAAGAAAAGATAGTACAATCTTGGTTTTCCCAATGTCAACGCCTCATGATGGAGGAAGAGCAATGCTCTGGGTAGTCCCACGGCACGTGGGCTGAGAAACACCATCCATCTTTCAGCCATCAGCCCATTTTCCAAGGCCCAAAAGTTCTATGGATTGTGACATGTCCTGAGGCAGAGATTGAGAAGAAAACCCTCCTAGGCCTCTTTTGATCATTTTCTAGTAGGTTTTGCACCTGTGGAATCATGAGAGGATGACCAGTTCTGCATCAAGAGATGCAATCACGAAGAAGAAGATCAAAGACTCACTATTTCGATCATTAGAGTTTCTTCTTTCCCTTTTTCATATTTTATCTTAGATTTATGATGTACCAAACCTTTATTATGTTTTAATTTCTTAATTTAGGGTGTTGGATGTATTTTGGATATGAATCTTATATTCAAAAGTTGATTTTCTTATTTATGTTGTCAGATTGTGATTGCCTATCTATTGATTCATACTTGATTATATTTACATATTGATTTCTGGCTAATCTCAATATGGTGAGTGATTCCTTGTGAGATTTGAGAAGGGAGAAAGGAATTAGACATAGGTGAATCAACCTAATTAACTTGGTAGTGTAGAAATTAACAACATCAGAGGTGTGCAGGAGGTTCTCGATCTTAAAGCATCTCTCGTGCCTGAAGAGGCCCAGAAGCAAGAAACCTAGCATTAGTCGGTAGATTATTCAATTCTAGAGATTACACAATTAAAATTTTTAGGCAAATGCTTTGAGAGTTTTTTTTAAGAGACAATAGGATGGAATTCTTGACTTAGATATACAAGAGATTTCGTCCAATCAAGCACCAAATACCCTAAGAATTCACACATTCAGTATCCCTTATAGATGCACATTCCATTAGTTAGATTTGAGATTCCAATAGTTTAGTTTTTAAATTATGTTTCAACCCTATCACTTTGTAATATCCTAATATTAGAGAAGCATTCTACCTGGTACTTAAGCATCCCCATTTCCCTGAGATCAATATCCTTACTTAGGTACACTTTATTACTCGACAAGCGTATACTTGCGCGAATAGGCCCTCTTTTTATATTTTTTAGCATATTCTTAATACAAAACACAAATACGCCTATCAGTTTTTGGCACTATCAAGGGGCCTAACAAGTCTGCAAAGCACGAAAAACGCCATTAGTGGTGGAGAAGCAACTTGTAGCAGATCCATCGATGGCTCCTCAAACTACCGGGTTTAGTATCAAGATTAAGTTCCCTCGCATCACTGAAATAATCCATCAAAACAAAAATGTACCTACAAGGTGAGATTGATCCATCTTCTGTCCCATGTAGCAAGCAGTGAAATCAATGACTTCTAATCAACAGGCTTAAAGTACCAGTGCATTAGCCTCCCGTAGATCGTGCTCGACCCGAATAATCAACCTCACAATTATTTTCTTTTCTCGTTTTTCTTTTTTCTTTTTTTTCACCTGCGGGGCCTACTTGGCCCCTTTTCAAGGTGTCCCATCACTAATATAATCACCATCATCTCAGTAAAGTGGCACTTGAGAAGAAGGGGTATAGACAAAGTTTAGTAGAAGAATTTTCATGGTGTGTGTGATTTTAAGTTCCAAAAGAAATACAAAACAAGTAATGACGTCACAGGCCCCACAACCATTCTTTTCCTCAAATCTAATATTTCATAAACACTTAGGAGTCCAAATATAAGAATTCAATTATCAAGACTTAGTGTCAATATGACTAGAATAATATTTTTGCACATTTTCGTGAATCTATGCACACAATCATGTAGAAAATTAAAAACCAAGGCATGGAATAACTCAAAATTCTGTTGAAGTCGCTTTTCTCAAAGTGTCTCCCCCCAATCAAGGTTTGACTTACCCTTTCATTAAGTGCAAAATAAAAAGGTAGGATAAGGGTTACCTCAATTGAAGAAGGGTGCTCTATGTATGACTTACTCTAATGCACAATCTTTGAAGTTTGATGGTGCTAACGTGATTCCTTATGTGGGGGCAATTCCACATCCACATTGTGATGCACCAAGTGGTTGAACATCAATGTGCTTTGTTGGCATCATGTAATTCCCAAGCTCAAGGAGATGCTCAATGTTGGAGAAAACCTGCAAAACTTAGAAAAGAGACAACAAATCTTCCAAAAGTATAAGGTTGGGGAAAGAAAAGAAATAAAAGAAACACATGTCACCTAAGAAATATAAACAAAAATCCTAATTCATTTATTTGTTGTTAGTTCGGCCAGATACTCAAGCCCAGATAGGTGGTTGCTCATCACACTCAACTGAGATCAAATATAGTGGGCTCCTTATAGTCAAGTTTTTGTGGACAACTCTCTTTGAATTCATTCTTGCACCTCATATGGTCCTTCTTTACCCATCTGCACATATATAAGTGTCTCCCGGATCATCCTCCTTATAATATATGTTCGGTTTGCAAATCAAGGGGTTGATCTCCTTATATGGTGTGATAGCCTCAATGTCTCCCAGGAATGTATACTCAAGCCTACTAGGTTGGGCTTTAAAATTTGCTTAAGAGGCTCACTTAGTTTCTTAAAGGTGATCTCCACAGTCACTCGGGCTTAAGAGTGCATCACGTTTCATCCCCTCATCAGAATACTTCGTATGTATCTTAGGTTGTGCTCACTCTCGACTCCCTTCTTCAAGTATAATTGGCTCATTTTCTAATTATATGGTAGTTCCTTCCATTGCTTCATCTACATAAGCTATCCATTCCTTCCATTGCTTCATTTTCTAATCTCTTACTTCATTCACAAAGTCTTCCATTGCTTTTTTAATGTCCCTTACGTCTTGCTCAATGGAGGAACTTGATCAGGATCTGGTTTTGTTGTTTCCACTCAAATTCTTCTAGTGTCCCTGTAAGTTTCCATGTCGATCCCATCGAGGAGCCAGAGAGGAGTCTCACGCCTTTCTCAAGTACAACAGAATTCTTCCGCAAGAATGACAATAGTGGTTTGCAGAGTGCCTGCTATCTCGATGATGTTCTTCCCATCCTCGTATATTCACATGTAGTCGAGGTAAACCATATGGTTACAGATGTTAACTGGTAAGAAAACAAAGCCAAAAGACAAAAAAAAAAAAAAAAAAAAATAGAAAAACTATTAATAGGATTAGTCCTAAAAAGAAAATAAAATAAAATTTGAATAAAAATAAGAAAAATATACAGAAATTAATAAAGCAATTAAAAATTGAGATTTCTCAAAAGAAGATGATCTCAACAACCATCGCCATGGTTTGTGTGTTCCTATTGGGTGTTAATGGAAGACAGCAGAAAAAGCACAAAAAATTTTAAAACCTAAAACCAACCCCCAATGTATCAGAGCTACCAGGCAGGCTCTGTGAGTCGGGTCTACGATGTTTCTTCCTTTCTTAGTTTTGTAACTTGTGTCTCTACTACTTCAGAATCGTTTCTTATAAACCAAATTTAAAATAGAATATAAAGTGTTATTTTTATCACTAAGAAGAGTTGATCACTGATTTTAAAAATATATATATATATATATAAAGAAGGTCTCACTAATTCTCCAAATCCAACTCACTATGGATTATGTGAGGAGGGGTGGGTTTGAAATTTCCGATCGTCTGCATAAGAAACAAGCCTATAGCTGATTCTAAACTTTACTATAGTTTCTCTTACAGAGATATGTTATACACAAATCCTGTAGAGTAGCTTTAGTAATTTATTTTGTAGGTGTTTCGAGAGGTCTGCACTCACTCATTTCAGAGTTTCTAGATAAGAGACACCATAGTGGAGCAAAGTCAAGGTGATCAGGCCAAGCACTCAACATAACACGCGTGATTTTTCCATGATCAGAATACCAGCTGAAGATAGAGAGACTCATACTGAGAGCTGGGAAACCAGACTACTACCTCCCCATGTAGAGAGTCCCTAACTCTGATACATTCACCACCTTGAGCCTCTAAACAGCAAGCAAAACATTACTTCCTGGTTTGGGGGATGTGATCTCTCTCTTTGTCACACACAGAGGTGGATTGATCCATTCAACCCCGGTAGTGCAGAGAATACCACCACAGAGCCTTAAATATAGTGCCATGAATGAAAAGAAAGCAAGGAAAACAGAAGAAAAATCGTACTAAAGCTTTATTGAAAGAATAGAAAATTCTCCCCAAAGTTACAAACTATAAATTAAGGATATTCAAAGCCAGTATAGAAGCCTGAGATAACAATCCACTCCTATTTATAATGCATCTTTGGAGGTTTAATTCATTTACAAGGAAAGTTATTTCCTATTACAAATCGAATCTCAAAGATTAGAGCTCAAAACTTGCTATTCAGGATACAGAAGCAGAATCTGAAGTAGAGTGGATGACGCCGTGACGCCTCCTCCTATTCCCTTTTCACAGACAAGGCCAAGAGTCAGGTTGAATCTGAGCCACACATACCCCATTACTACTTCAAGAGAATTTAAAAAGTTCCTTAGATACCTAACTACAAGATGTGAAAAATGAGAACTGAAACAAGCAATCCCTTGCTTAATGAGAGAGACATTTTATGAGGCATAGGAGCAATATAAGGAGCTTTTAAGGAAGTATCCTCACCATAGTTTGCCTAAGTAGATGCAAGTCCTCCATTTCACATTGTTTGACTGGAACCATATAATTTTAGCTAAATGCACTGAACTGCAGGTCTTTAACAGGGGCAGTTGAGGATGAGGTTACTGGCCGCTTAAGAACATGGTCATCAAATTGTCATAGCCAAGTGAGAGTCACACCACACAGCGGCTAACTGCATGAGATGAGGATTTACCAACTTGCAGCTTCTCTCCAACTAATCGAAATGCATGCCTGAACGAATGTGGTCAAGTGTATCACCCCATGAATTTTAATGGCCCCCACTCAAAGCCTCGAGTGCTAAGTCGGAAATCCGAAATGACCGCAGAGATGCCCATTTATATAGGAGGCTGTTTCCCTAAACTACAACAATTCACACTCTTTACTTAATAGCTACAATTCTTCTCGATAGAACCAAACCCAAATTTCTGAGGAACAATCAAAATCCTAGTCCAACCAGGTAATGCTTCAAGCCTCCCCAAGAGAAAAGTCAAGTCCAGGAATATAGGATGATCGAACTGGCTAGGTCTCAGTTTAAATCGATAAGTCCAGTCGCGCCAACCAAGTCTCAAGCTCACTTTGAATGACATGAGGTGATCGTAGTCTCAACAACCAATAAGCCAAAATAAGAAACTTAGAGGTGTAAATGGGATAAATGACTAGTATGTTGAATGAGAGGCAAAGAAAGGTTTTGTCGATAGTTCTTTATAGTTAACTCAAGGAGGGAAGGAAAGGAGCAGGTTGTAAGGCCATCAAGTCGTAGAAGGAAAACAATGAAAAGAATCGCCATTCAAGTAGGATACCAGATCGAGAAAGATTGAAAAGTTGGGGAAGAGAAGATGGTAAACAGGTGAAGTTACTAATGGAAGAGTTGAAAATGATAATAAAGGGGGAATTTTATCACGTCTAACAAGAAAGTCACTAAAGAAGGATGAGAAGAGAGGCTGAGGGAACTCACTCACCGTGAAATGTCTCTGCTTCCTAGCAACCTCCCTTATCATTCCATCTTACACCAGATCTTCTCGTAACAAAAATAACTTAGATGGGCAATTTAAAAAAACTTCTGGAATACGTTCCAAGAAGAGAGGTGAATATCCCATCTAAGGTTGGGGTTGTATCAGCCTCAAACGCCTGAATTAGAGGCGAAATCATAGAGTAGAAGGAAAATTCAAGGAGCAACAAGAAAAAGATCGATGCACAGGAACAGCTTAATCTTTCTTTTCGAGAATCGTAGTGCAACCATCCAGAGGAAGTCAAAAACAAAGATTCAAAGGGGAAGTCTTGCTCATTCTTCAGGCGATCAAGAACATAACTCATGATCTGGAAGCCAGCATTAACTGATGCTATTGTATGCAAAAACAGCCACAAACTTATAAGTGCACTTCAACTCGACATTATCTCAAACAGCCTACCGCTCAGACTTATCCTCGGCTGCATTATCAAGACGCTCATGGAAGCCGATGTCCATTTTCTCTATTTACTTCCTGAAAGGAGAAGTTGAAATGAACATGAAATATCAAAGAGGTTCCTGAGATGATTTATAGAAGAGAATATTCCAATATACAAAGTTATTCATACGGACAAGCTACACTGATGAAACTAAGAGTTGATATTACTTTTTATATGAAATGTTGATAAGGTGGTAAGCAAAGCGATCACCAAGACCATGAGATTTCCCGATGATGATAAGAGGATTCGTATGAGGGTGGATAGTTTGATCCCCTCAATTAGTGAAGTGTTGCATGACATGGTTGATCGGGATCCTTTAGAAAAATGTTTGATTGAATCATAGTCTATGGCTTACCTAGAATTTGAGCATGTAGCTACAATTCAACAAATGTCAGAAACCATCCTAGCTATTGAAGAAAATTAAAATTCAGTTGTGATTGAAGAAGAAAAGAAAACACTAGATGGGTTGGTACTTAGAATCGGTTGAAGAATCAACATACATTCTTAGGGGTGCACAAAACTTGTAATTATTCTGTTTCTGATGCAAAATATGGGAGGCCAAATTACTTAGGTCTAAGAAGAATATGGAATAAGTTTTGTATGGTCCATCGAGACAGAATACAAAGGCATTAGCCTTCAATCGCATGCAAAAATTATAAGAGTAGAGGACTACACACCTACAATCGAAAGCATCAAATATCAACTCTCTATGAAAGAAGTTGTGAAGAAATAAGTCCTCAAATGGCTTCATACCGAGTTCATATATGCTATTTCAAATAGTTCTTGGGTTAGTCCAGTGCAAGTAGTCCCGAAGAAAGGTGGTAATGATAGTGGTTAAGAATGAAAAGAATGAGCTTATATCCACTTGCACAGTTATAGGATGGTGAGTATGTATTAACTATAGAAAGCTCAACAAAGCAACAAGGACAGACCGCTACCCCCTACCATTCATTGATCAAATGTTAGATAGACTTGCAGGGCACCCTTACTATTGCTTTTTGGATGGGTATTTAGGGTACAACCAGATTGTGATCAATCTAGAAGATCAAGAGAAGACCACCTTCACATGCTCATATGGGACATATGCCTTCAGGAGGATGTCGTTCGGGTTATGTAATGTTCCTTCCACATTCCAA
Source organism: Tetrastigma voinierianum (assembly GCA_016808115.1). Classification (NCBI taxonomy): domain Eukaryota; kingdom Viridiplantae; phylum Streptophyta; class Magnoliopsida; order Vitales; family Vitaceae; genus Tetrastigma; species Tetrastigma voinierianum. The sequence goes on from JAEQBH010003992.1 coordinate 250,685, forward strand.
AAATGTATGATGGCAATTTTTACTGATTTGATTGAAAATATTATGGAATTCTTTATGGATGACTTTTCCGTTTTTGGAATTCATTGAACAATTCTCTTGATAATCTGAGGGTGGTGTTGCAAAGATGCAGGAAAAGTCTTGGTGTTAAATCGGGAAAATGCTACCATGGTAAAGGAGGTGGCTTACGTTTCGACACCTTATTTCTTCAAAAGGTTTAGAAGTTAACCAAGCAAAAATAACCACTATTAGAACCCTAGTTCCATCGACCACAGTGAGAGGAATTCAAAGTTTCTTAGGACACGCTTTATAGGAGGTTCATAAAAGAATTTTCAAAAATTGCAAGGCTGCTTTGTAAATTGTTAGAAAAGGATACAATTTTCAACTCCGATGAGGCTTGTATGGAGGCATTTAAAGTGATAAAGGAAAAACTGATTTATGCTCCTATTGTGATTATGCCCAATTGAAATATTGTGCTATGCAAGAGATTATGCAATTGGAGCTGTGTTAGGCCAAAGGAGGGAAAATATTTTTAGGGCTATCTACTATGCTAGCAGAACCTTGAATAAGGCTCAAGAGAACTACAGAACTACAGAGAAGGAAACGTTAGCAGTGGTTTACTCTTGTGGCAAGTTCAGGTCTTACATTCTTAGAACCAAAGTGATTCTTTTTATGGATTATGCAGCTATTAGATATCACATGATGAAAAAGGATGTGAAACCAAGGTTGATTAGATAGGTATTGTTGCTTCAAGAATTTGACACTGAGATCAAAGATAAGAAAGGAAGCAAGAATGTGTGGTAGCTGACCATCTAGCCCGTTTGGAAGTTATTAAAGGGAATGAGAATCCTAAGGATATTGTAGAATTTTTCCCTGATGAACAATTGTTTGCTATGGAGACACATTTGCCGTGTTATGTCGGCTTTGTGAATTACTTGGCCTGCAAGGTATTGCCTCCGAAGTTGAGTTATCGACAAAGGAAGAAATTTCTCCATGATGTAAGATTCTATCAATGGGGTGATCCGTTGATGTTTTGAAGGTGTGCAGACCAAGTGGTGAGGAGATGTGTTTTGGAAGATAAACATGAAGAAATCCTCGCTCATTCTCACTCTTCATCTTATGGAGGCCATTTTGGTGCAACAAAAATAGCTCAAAAGGTGCTACAATGTGTCTTTTATTAGCCAACTTTAATTAAAGATTGTTTTGCTTTTGTGAAAAGATGTGATTGTTGTCAGAGAGTTGGAAATATCTCGAGGAGAAAAGAGGCTACTTCAACTCAATGAGCTGGAAGAAATCAGAAACGACTCTTATGAGAATGCCCAAATTTACAAAGATAAAATAAAGAAATGGCATGACAAATAGTTGATTCGAAAAGAATTTAAGGAAGAAGATAGAGTACTTCTCTTTAACTCTAGATGAGATTGTTCCCAGGCAAGCTTAACTCCAGATGGATAAGACCATTTACTGTGATCTCAGTTACTCCATTTGGTGTAATCGGTTTAAGATCGGACAATGGGCAAGAATTCAAGGTGAATGGGTAACATCTCAAGCACTACATTGGAGAGGAGTGGCTTTCAAAGAAAACATTCAGTTGAAGGAGTAAAAGCATAGAATATTTGGTGTCACCCACCATCAAGACGCGGCTTGGTCCATCTAGCGATAATGAACTTAGCGCTTCTTAGGAGTAAACCCAAGCTTGGTGAGGATTCTCGTTCCATTTTCTTATTTCTTTTTGAGTTTGGTTGTTTTTGGTTAGTTGATTTTGAGTTTTGTGTTTTTCTTTTGGGTTCCTCGATATGTTTGATGTGTTTGTTTTAGTGTTTTGAAGGTTTAAAAGAAATAAGAATGTAGAAAGTTAAGAGATTTTTATTGAAAACGTGGAGAAAAGTTTAAAAGTAGTAATGAGATATTGAAAGATCAGAAAGAAGCACATTCAAATGAGTTTCTGAGGAAACTTGAAATTTTTTTGAGTTGTAAGAAAATGACATGCAGTTGAGGAAATGTTGAGATAAGAAATGAAAATTTTAAGGTTTGCTAGTGTCACTCACATGTTTGATAATGGTTTTCTGTCATACATTTGAGGAATCCATGTGGGAAGCTGCCCCATCATACGACATGGATATCCCATGTCGCGACATGGTTTGATTATAGGAAAAGGACATTCTGTTATGTCATGACATGACCATTGTTCATGTCGCGACATCATAACCCTATTTCCCTTCACTCATTGTCATGTTGCGACATGAACAATCTTCATGTTGCGACATGGAAGCAATTTCAAGCAATACTTGTCATGTGGCAACATGAACCATCTTCATGTCATGACATAGGGCTTATAATTTGTAAACCTCACTGTCATGTCAAGACATGACCACTCTTCATGTCGCGACATGAGTTAAATTTTTTTAATAAAGCAGGCACAAATCACTCTTCTCTCACATCAAAATTTCTCAACTTTCTTCTCATACCCGACCACACCCTTAACTCCCATTTGCATTTGAAGTTGGAAACACCAATCCAACCTCACCAAACCACACTCAACCTAGTTCAAACCACTCCATTGCACTTCAACCTCATTTGAAACTCCTCTACAAGCCCTAGAACTCACTTTATCACAAAGAAGTGTTTCCTGAAAATTAGTAAGGTTTGAAACTCAAGCTTTCTAGACTCCAAGCTAGTTTAGAATCAGGGTGTTTGGTGGAGGGTGTTGTGAAAAAAACAAAGGTTGTAGAAGGCAACAGCATAGTGCAACTGCCAACTGTTCGAGAAAAATACTTGGTGAAGAACATGGTCCCAAAGAAGAGAAAAAATGCACCAAAGCTTGCTCCATCGCCCCCTCCACCTCAGAATCCACATAAATTCATTTCAAAGGCGGCGGAAGATGACTACCAATTTATGAGCCATGTTCACCTCTCTTCGCTGATGGACCACAAAATAACGATGGCACTATACATACTTCGCAAGACCACATCTGTCCTCATAACACCATGAAACTTGTTTGTCAGGTTCTTTATCTATTGTACCGATTAAAACTGCTTTTCTTAAGAGTAAATCATTTTCTTTTTTGGTTTTGATCCGTGATGTCGCAAGTGTAATGTGCTCTAACAAGCAGTAAATCGATTTAAGTCCGCAAATCTATCCCATGAGATCTCAAGAATTTCAATCAACTACCCCGACTACTCAAACTCTATACTATCTGAACTCGAGAGGGCAATTGGATCTACTATAAACCTTGAAATGTAAAAGCCTAAGATATGTGAATTAATAACAAATGAATTAAACCGAAATTTTAAAATAATAAATTCGCATCGAATAAATATCTTTTAAAGGAGCATTGAAAATATTGCATTGTGGAACATCAATTCCTACAGATTTCAACAAACTTGCTTCATGAACCATGCATTTAAACCTGTCCAAGGAATAAGATAATGCAAATGATCTTACTACGCCACCGTTTCCATCATCCTCGATCTTCCCGCTTCTTCGAAGACGAGGATTAGATAACTACTTTAACTGGGTCACTGTTCGGTATTTTCTTTTCAATACTTCATACCCAGAATATGGACTGTAAACCTTAGCACCTAAGACATAGGTATGAGCAAATGGTTTACACTTCATCGGGTTTCTCTTCTCCTCCAAATCGAACAGTCATCCTTTCCTTGATTAGACCCTCGCTAACACTCCGGATTGAACGCATCGCCTTAATCGAGAACTCTACTTGTTTGAATGGACAAGTCATTCACCCATTCTCATTTCAAGCAGAAGATGATTTATTATCGACAAATTCACAGCTCATTAGATCACATTATCGATTCGCATGCCCTTCGCAAATTGTTCATCACTCGATCGCTTCTCTTCCAGGTCACCAGAGGCCTCCCGGAAATCGTGAGCAATGAGACAATCCCATTATGGGTATAAGACGCTTACATTGGGATCACCTATATATCGGAACCAAGAAGTAGATTTACAAATCGATAGTCAATACTTCCGATAAATTGCCAGAAAGATAACGCAACGTAGTCTATTCAATGGAAGTCGGGTTTCTAAATCACTAGATTACAATCTCTACAATGGCTTGATGATCAAGAAAACCACTCAGAATCGGAAACTGGAATCCACCCAAAATTGCCTAGAATTCATAACCTGGCAAGAATTCAAAGAAATACACTCAAGATTCAAATTTCTACTTAAAACAATGAATCGTCCTGCATCCAAATTAAACTAAATAACAAACTAATCTAAAATAAAAACAAAACAAAGAAGTAAAAATACAATAGCTCGCCTACCTGCATCTCTTGAAAGTTTTAGAGTCAGTTTCCTTCAATACACTGCATTGATAGGTTCTGAAGTCATTCTAACTTATGCACTCCTTGTGGATTTCGATTAACCGGCTCCATTTTGCATAATGTCGCGACCGATTCTCACGCGACCGCTTGTCTCAGCCCCACGTCAGCAGGCTTTTATTTGGTCGCGATCGCCTTTAAGACTCGATCCGTGTCGACCATTAAACGACGTCACGACCTTAGTTCCTCAGAACCGATGTCGCCGCACTAATCGAATGACGTCGCGACCTTAGTTCTTTGCAACTGATGTCGCGACCACTGAATGACGTCGCGACCTTAGTTCTTTGCAACTGATGTCGCGATTCACCGAACGACGTCGACCTTAGTTTCTTTGCGTAACCTGGCGTCGCGACTACCAATGACATCGCACTTATGTTCGGGCCTTTGAAAATCTTATGTCGCGATTTATCTGTCGACCTGCTGCCCATCGCCGTTTCCACCTGTCGCGACCAAAATTGTGTCATGACATCATATCTTATTCTTCAAGAATTTATACCGCTCGACTGAGTTTTTTGTTGCGACCGCTGCTCGCTCTTCGCTGCCCTTATGTCGCGATCGGAGTTTGTGGTTGCGACCTCGTGAATCTTCATCACCTGGCCAAGGCGTCGCTACAACAGTCCTTTCTTCCTGCATTTTTCTTATTGCAACATCATCTCGCCTGGGCCGTGTCATCTCGCTCACGCCGCTCTCATCGTAATATCCTCTTCTCTTGAATTTCACAGATAGCGTATTGGTGAGTTATTCAACATTTCGCACATAAATCGGCCTTTAGATAGAAATCAACGTAAAAATGGACCAAAAAATGGATGACTTTAAGCTCATCAAACTCCCCAAACTTAAATTTTACTGTCCCCAAGCAAAGCAAAGAAAGATTTGTTTGTCCTCAAACAAAGGACATTTTTCCTCATTGTTTTGCGCTTGAAAATCAATTTTAATCAAAGACTAGAAATTGCATTCTTTCTATATATCTAGGCTTCAAGTCCGTGATGAAGGTTAGCTACCACTAATCCGGTACAAAACTAAATTGTCGAATTTGTTTCATAAATGCGATAATCACTTTGATCCTCACGAAAAGTAGGTTGGTCTTCTTCCTCTTTTCTTAGTGAGTCAATTAACCCTCTGAGGTCCTTCACAGTTTTGATCCTTTCAAGATTTTTCAAATTCCATAGCGTTGTTGTTCCGCACATCTCAACAATGGTAATCAACCTTCAAGATCAATCGTCTTTCTGTGCTTGTAATGTCAGTTTGGGTCATGGGTAGATGGATGGAACTTTTAGGTTAAGATTACCCAGACTCTTTCTCCTTTTTTACTTAACTGCTGCCCTTCTTTTCCTTGCAACTTCTTTAATTGATTCCCCCAAACTTTATCCTTCGGGTATCTTCTTGATTTCTTCTGTTTACACTTGTTCGTTCCCATTTCTCATTTGTACTTCTCACTATTGGAACTTTTCTCGCTCACCCTTTAGAATAGTAAATGTCTGCCTTAGGCTTTCTAACACTCTTAGCTTAACTCAAGTTAGTAGTCTCTATACCAGCATTAGGGTACTAAAGGTTAAAACACCCTAAGAACTTAATTGTTCAAGAGAGTTAAAGCACAAGACAAAACTTTCCTTGCTTCTTTTCGTTGTATCCTCCTACTTTATATCTTTCTCTCTTCACCTTTTTTTTTGTATTTCTCCTTTAGTTCTCAAAAAAATACTCCCCCAAACTTTATCTCTTCCTCCTTCTTTGAGTTTTTGGATAATTAGAGGTTCTTTACTGGAGGATTAATGATCTAGGATGGCTTGGGATTTCCAATGGCTTGTTTTGAAGATAAGGATTGTTTTGGCTCACCCGTGAACTAGGGTGTATGGTGTACATATAAATAAGGGTGGCTAGATGGTTCAAACTCCGCTGCTGATGGCCCCAGATCATTTCTGCTAGTCAGGACACCTAGATTTCGCCTGATCAATAATTTTAACAAGTTCTAGAATTGGCTTGATCAATCGTGTGACTAACCCTAAGGATGTCCTTGACTCACTTCATTTGACGAGGAGTTACATACGAAGGTCTACCAGTTCCGACTTACTATTATACTACAAACTCAAGTAATATATTTTGCTCCTTCAATCTGTATTTACTCTCTTATCTCGACTCCATCGCACCCAAGTCAATTATGCAATTTGTGTTTCAATTCACTAGATGTCATTCCTCATTTTATTCGCAATTATTTGTTTTTCAGCCTATCTTCTAATCAAATCCATTTTAACTAGCTCAGATTATGATATGTCAACATTTTCATTCCTGAGCTAAATCCTACTGTTATTCTTCTAACAATTAAAGCAAAAAGTAACAACACAATCCAACTTCAAACAAAATCAAACAAATTTTCTTATTTTATTCATTAGATTGTGCAAAAGTTGAGAATAACAGGCTGGAAGTGAGGAAGAGATGGATAACAACGGGAAGATCTATTTTTTTTCTTTGGGGAGGAGCAAAGATGTCGAGGATCCAGCATCGGTGGGTAGCCAAATTAGGAGAATTCTTGGGAAACTTATCTCAGGCCTCTCTCTTCGTCATTCTCCCTCTCATCTGCTCTTCAAGGATCAATTCGTTGGTGAGATCAACCTTTGTTCGGGATCATCTTGTCTTCTTTCCCCAATGTGTCTATTGTGTTCTCCATTTCCCGCCATGACTTAAAAATTTGGAAAGATTGTTGATCAACCCAAATTTTCAAGCCGACTTTTCTTCCCGAAGGTATCTAGTCATCAAGCTCTTGATCTCTTTCATCCTCTTCAAGTCCTTGAACATCGACATGTAGAGGAATTCAATCCTCGACCGCTCCTTAGTTTCGCTTCCTGGATCTCGAGTCCTTTCCTTTATGAGTTTTGTAGTTGAGAATCAATATCATACCGGGATTGGTTGTAAAATGACTCATGGCTCGCCTAAACTTCTTCGTAGGGATCGTGATCTCTTTCCTCCATTTCCTTCTTGAATTTTTCCTCTCGACGCCCAGATCTCCTTCATCTTCTTCCCCTTCAAGCCTATTTCCTTTCCTTCCCATTGGCCGATCTCTTCTTCTCTCAACTCATTCATATACGCTCCTTCTCTCGAATTTTGTCTGAGGCTCCATTCCTTCCCTTTCTTCCATTCCCTTCTCGAATGGAACCGAGCATCCTGGCCATTTGGATTATTCTCCGAGCTCCTCTAGATCTTTCACTGTGTTCTCAAATCTCCGTCTTAATAAAGGGGAGAGCTAAATGCTGGGGTTGAGAAATTTATAGGGCTTCTATCATCTTGTTCTCTGTCCTCTGCAAACATACAGGTGTTCCCTTCTGGATGTGCTTCTGGATCTTCTTCTTCTTTATCTGCAACCAGGCGTGGTCCTTCTTTCGTCTCAGATTCTCATTTTCTTCTCTCAATCTCGCTTCTATTATAACCCCCTTTTTCTTTTGATTCCTAGGCCCCTTGCTTACTCCCGTCAGGGTTAGCGATGAAACCTTGGGGCACTCTTCTTCTTCTTCCCAAGTTCCCTTCACACCAGCCCTCAAACATAGCCTTGTGATAGTTGCTAGGTGGATCAAACCCCTTTATTCCTTCATGGTATCTCATTATTATTTTCAATGATCGCCTCCAAGATTAAGCTTGTACCCCTTCAGCATGGCATAGAGAATGATTGCTTCTTGTTCCCGTACTGTGCAGACATGCTTGGTCGGAACCATAACAGAGGCCAGGAAATGTCCATACCTTTCGCCTCTCCAAATCTCCCGTTTATGGTCTCGCTTCTCCCCTCTTCCTCGACCCCATTTCACTTTACCGGGTCCCATTAACTTTCTTGCAATCTTCTCACCAAGTAGTATTGCTCAATATCTCTCAGATTTCGATCCATGCTTCCGCCTTCCATTCCGTACATTTCATCATGGTTTCCTCGCTCCATACTAAGACCCAAACCTCTCGACATAAACAAAGTTATCCTTTTCTCCCACCAGCTGAGTAGAATTCTCGAATCCATCACGCATATCCACAGATTGAAGGGCTTCGCGTATTTCCCAACCTCTTTGCTCTAGTTTTTGAAAGGGAGATGAGTGTGGTGAAGCCTCTTTCTCCGACAAACCCCTTACCCAAGATAGTACTTCTTCCAGACTGAGAAAGCTTTTCCGATACTAATTGCCTTCCTCTCCTTCGCATTTGTCTTTCCCCTTTTCTTTGTTGCTTGGAAACTCGGTTGAACTTCGTTGTTCCGAATTCGGTGTCTTCCTCGTTGGTTCCTCGACGAACTTCTTCGCCAAGTATACTCTTCCATGATTTCGCCTCGTATTTGGGATTTAGGGTCAGGTTCAGCCTTACTTGAGAATTCGGATCGCTTTGTGAAGAATTTTGGATCTAGGGTTTTCAAGAATTGGAAAACAAAGAGTAGGCGAAGATGAAGAGTTGTACGGTTTCCAAGAAGGAAATGGTGGTGGAGGGAGTTTCAACAATTGCAATTCACTTATTATCATGACTTTATTACTCATTTATTCTCATACTTGTCGCGACTTAAATTTCAGTCGTAATTTGTAGGTCGGCTTAAATTTAGGGCAAATTTAAAGTTGCCCACTGGCACACTTTTCTTTATGTCGCGATTTAATGTTGTTTTGTCGCTACATAAGTAAGTTTGTGGGAGGACATCACGTCATACATCTAGCATTTTAATTTCTTTTCGTCAACAAGCAATTTCATGACATAGTGGAGCGACCTTTCAATTTCTCACAAGGACATATCTTTGGTCGCGACCTGTGCCCTTGTTCTTCCTTTAGTACTTACTTCTCGTTGCGACCACTTTTGTCGCGATACAAAACTGGTCGTGACTTAGTCTCGCACTTGCCCTAAATTTGATGATCGTGATACTTTTCACTCTTATTAATTTGCACATTCTTAGCATCCATTAAATCATTCCCACACAACAATTCAAACATGTATTCTATTCAATTTTCACAGAATTTATGTAGGAAGAAGAGTACTCCCTTTTTCAAGTCGCTCTTTCCTATGAAGTGCTGGAGCCGTCCTGGAGTTTGTTCCTTCACCGAGCTTATCTGATTCTCGCATCTAAGATACCGTGATTAAATTGATCAAATACTGACCTAGCAATTCCTAACAAATCATGACTAGAACTAAAAAATTTCAAAACGAGTAATTAAAAATATTTCAAAGTCTATATAAAGAAGCAAAAATCTATATGGCCGCTCCCACGAGCCGCTATGTTTCAGTCCTTAGTCGGACTATTGCCGGCATTCTCTCTCTCAATTCACCAAATTGAGTTCTTCCTTTTCTTTCCTCGCCGAGATAGTACTTCCGCCTTGACCATTAACCTTGAATTCTTCCTCAAAGACGCCCCGAGGTCACTCCAAAGGTAGTACTTAACACCACCAGAGGCATGGTCCACTCCATTTTGATTTCAACTTCCCTAGAAATAATCTTAATCAAGTTAAATAGCGTAATCCTGATCCCCACTAACTCTTCTAACTTTGATCATGCCATTTCTTTGTCTCGTCTCTTGTATATCTAGCATTATCATAGGCTTCGCTTTCGCCTCTAGTTCATTCAATTGGAGCAAATTTCTCTTCCTTTTGCAATTTTGAAATCAAGTTCAGCTACGCCCACGGCTTTGTATTCCGTACTCAAGAGGGAGGTGACATGGTTTGCCAAAGACTGTATGACATCCCAATGGGAGTTTTGAAAAATTAAGCCTAAAGTGCATCATCAGTTCAAGACCAATCTTCCCGTCAACTTACGCCTTCAGATCCTTTAATTTCTACTGAAATTTCGCTTGTCCATTGCTCCTGGGGTGATACGTTTAGCTCATTATGTTTGGATCCCATACTGCCATGAGCTTTGGTAAATATTTTGTTTGCAAAGTGGCTTCCCCGTCACCGATGATAGTCCTGGTGTTCCGACCGCTTCAAATGCTTCTTTTCGTGAAGAAACTCACAACCGGCGCGTAGCGTCATCTCCTCGACAAGCTATCAAGTTTCCACCCACTGAAACATAATCCACCGCCAGCGCATATACAAGTTTCCAAATTATGTGGGAAGGGTCCCATAAAATTCATCCCCATACATCAAAAAATTTGCACCACCAGTTCCCGTTGTGGCATTTCATTTCCTCTCACGCTGATATTTCCAATCTTTCGCATCTATCACATAATTCAATTCATCTAAGACAAATTTTTGAAGATAAATGTGGCCAATAAAACTCAATGGAGTATCTTGTGAGCCGGTTTTTCTTCTGAAATGTCCCCATATGGTGATGCATGGCATTCATTCACACCTTGTATCGTTTCACTGCACACATCTTCTTATAATCATGTCAAGACTTTTTTAAATAACAAATGGTCATCCTGCATGTGCACTCATTGCCGTCCCGAGCTTTCTTCGTTGGTAGTCAATCTCGAGGAATTACTCCACAAGCCAAGTAATTCACGACACAAGATACCATGGGAGTTGAAATGACAATCAAACAGCTTGCTCATCCGGGAAGTTCTCCGTTAAATTCCTCCCTCCTCCTCTTCCTCGCTTGCTTTTCTACTCCGACAAGTGATCGCCTATCACATTGTCACAACCCTTCATCTTAATTACCGTATCAAACTCTTGTAGTAACAACACCCACCTTATCGGGCCTTGGTTTGGCTTCCTTTTCGACATCGATATCGATTGCCGTGATGGTCAAGTAGAACGTATAATTACTGGAACCCAAAATGTATGGCCCGACTCTCACAAGCAAAATCCATGGCTAGCATCTCTCTTTCGCAGTTGAATAGTTTTCTGGGCCTCCACACCTCCTCCCTCCGACCCACCCCTCCCACTTAGCCCTTCTAGCATAGTGCATATGGTCAGTGGAATATCTTTCTTTCTTTCGCTCTAACATACCCTATCATAAAATCACCGGCATCACACATTATTTCGAACTCGATCCCATTCTCGTGCATCACGACGGTATTTCAACTAATCTCGATTCGATTTCTTCAAAGGTCACATTTTACGTGAGTCATCAAAACTAAACTTTGTGTCTTTCCAAAGAATCGTGATAATGGTCCTGGCTATTTGAGAAGTCTTCGATAATCTCAAATCCGCACGCTCAAGAAACTCCTTATCCCTTTAACGTCATGCGGTGCAAGAGTCTTGATAATCGAAACCTTTGATCGGGTCCACTTCTAGTCTCGTGAGCGTAAATTCTATGACTCAAGAACACCTTCCCCGTTACTCATGAAATGGCACTTTTCCCAAGGAGCAATAGCCGTTTGTCCTCAGATTCTAAGCACCGCTTCCGTGTTGTTTAGACAATGCTCAAATCGATCCATATACTGTGGAAGTCATCCATAAAAATCTCCATGATTTCAACCAAATTCAGAACATGGACATCATACACCTCTCGAAAGTAGCAGCATTTGCACAAACCCAAATGCATCCTTCAAGGCAAGCATAAGGCATGTGGAATGAAGTTTTCCCGTCCTCGTGCATTTGCTAATCGTTATACCGAATACTCCATCCGTGAAAACAAAATGAGGGCGTCTCCCCGCTAACCTGGCTCCAACATTTGATTAATGAAAGGCAATGGGAAATGATTCTTCTGCCGTCAGGTTCGCTCCTAATCGACATACTTCCATCCCGCCACCGCTTCGCTGAATTCAACTCATTTTTTCATTTCCTCATCACAAAGAACCCACCGAACCATACTTTCTGACCGGGCTAACCTAAGGACTGGTTCGAGATTGCATATATAAAACCAAGATTCAACCATTTGAGCACTTCCTTCGACTACTTTCATGACTGGTTCACTTTCTTGATGTTCAACAGATGGTTTTGCATTTTCCTCCAACAAAGATTTTTGTGCATGCATATCGACTGACCGACACTTTAATTCATCTACGATTCGGTGCAATCGACCGATAATTCTTCAAAATTTTCAAAGAAACGTTTTCAAAGATCATTGAGTCTGGCAGAGATAATCACTGGTTTACTTCTTGGTAGCTCCAAGTAAGCATACTTTAGATGACTTGGCAACTCTTTTAAATCCAAATTCTTCGCATCGGTCTCGATGAAATTCTTCTCTTCATTATTATCTCCATTGTCATCATTGCTATTAAGACTCCAAAACCTTTCTGCGTAGAGTGCAACCGACGTATGGAAATCGTAATTAACACCTCAAGATAATCGGAAATTCATCTCATTTCATTGGATAGAAGTCGAAAGCATTACAATCATAATAACAATCGGAGTCATGGAGATAGACATCATCTACTAACTTTTAATCTTCCCTATCTCAAACAAATTTCAAACTTTGCCAGACAGTCACTGCCTCTCTCCAACCCCGAGAGTGAGAACTCCCTTATGCATATCTATTACAAGAATTCAGCTTGCTAGGAATGGCCTTTCCTATAAATAGTAGGGACTTGTGAATCTTCTTCAATGTCCAGATGATAAAGCTCGACAGAAAACAAATTTCCCACCTTAACAAAGACATCTTCAATGACTCCTTCAGTTTCGCTAATAATTTATCTCGCCATTTGAGAGTACGTAGTGGGAGTAAGCTCCCCAAACTTAATTTCCTTGCAACAGATAATGGCATTAAGTTTATACTGGCACCGGAGTCACAAAGAGCCTTTTGAATTTCAAATCCTCCAATGGTGCAAGGAATTGTGAAACTTCCTGGGTCTTTCATCTTCTCTGGTAAATTCTTCTTATCAAGACCGCAAGTGCCAGACTCACTCACTCCTTCCTCTCGCAAATCTTCTCTTCTACCAAAATTTCCTTCAGAATTCGCATATAAGGCATTTCGAAGTACTACTCAGAATGGCATGCTTATCTTCGTCCTCGGAAAGTTTTCATAAACTTCGCGAACCCGGCTTCCTCTATTCTCGACTTTCATAGCCTTCAAGTGAATGGAATCGCAGTATAGAGTTCGTGGCTTTTTCTGCTTCTTTCTTCTTCGTTGTCGCCTCTTTTTCCTTTCTTTCAAGACTCAAAGATTTTCTGAAGCCTTCTCCTCGCTTCATCTTCTCCCGACTTTTCCTTTCTAATTCTTTCCCACTTCCGAGCCAGACTGCCACGCAAATTTTGGATTTTCTTCGTACACTGGAAAAGCATCTCTAATTTGATTCGTGTGGTCAGGCGTCATTCTATCTGTGTCCCAAGTTCCCGAGAGGCATCAAGGTCGTCTAAAAATTCGAGAGAATTGGTATCTAAGCTTCCACCTCGCAAACTTTGTCTGCAGTTCAATGCCTATTTTCCCCATGAATCACAGTATCCTGGCCTCAAAGGTCCAAGCCCCTTTCGACCTCGATATTCATTTCGCCTCCCCGTTGTCGCCGCGCAACCCGTGGAGTATACCCCCGTCGAAAATTTTGTTCATGTCTCGGGGACATGTCGTTCCTCCACCATAAGAGAAATTCTCACTGGTTCCCACGTCGGGTATAATGGGTCAAGGTAAAATGATATGCTCTCTGCTCGTTCAAATAGTTAGCCTCCTCATTTTGCATAGGAAACCTCTTGGTAGCCCCTCGACATTATTTACTTTTCCTTCTCTTTCCCTTTATCTATCTCATTTTACGAGTGTATTCTTTTATCCAATAGATGCATTAATGCATCCGACTTAGCCTCGTAGTAGACATCTTGTTCATTCAATCATTCCATTTCCTTTAGCTCTGCTACTGCTCCCTGAGGATTCAGAAGGAGGTCTCATGTTGCATCTAGCAAGATCCTCGTCGGTTGTCACTAACTGCTTATGCTTTTCTTCTTGAATGCTCAGCCATGTGCATCTAATATACCTTTGAACAATTCATGGAGTGGTAGAAAATGTCCATTTGTGTCTTTAGGTACATCCATTACATGGGACGTCTCTTGACCTCTTGTATCTCTCCCCGAAGCGTGTACGGACTCTCGTCTTCCGCGTTTGAAGTAGTGAATTTCCCTCTTCGTTCGGAAGTGGGGGATGGAGGGAAAGAATCTGCTCGGTAACTGTCGGCTCTTCCCGTAATTAACAGGATCCGTATGGTAGTGAGTCAAGAGCCGCGATCACGGTATATCTCTTCAAAGAGAATGGAAACAAGCTGCGACAATAACCACGGTCTCACGCATTCAGATTTAACTATATTGGCCATTCTCGGCTTCGAGTCCCAGTGTTCGTTGGGATCTTAGAGGAGTGACATGAATTGGTTTTGTTGAACCATGGTGATCGAGCGGCAGGCTCTGAAATTGTTAGCATCATCATTTGTTGTCTCAACTCTTGAGTATTCATCTTGGATAGCCGGGTCTCAGAGTCCTCCATAGTGTCTCGCTCTTGGGGTATAACTGCGAGTCTCTGATTGTTGCCACATCGATCTTTTTATCTTGCCCGTCTGCTTGTTGTACTTTCTTAACGCTCTTAGTCCTCTAAGTGTTCTTTCGATCTCGGTGTCTAGTAATAATTTGGCTCCACTTCTGTACATGAATTAATTCTGAAATTATAATATCACGAGATCAAATGGAGTCGATGTCTAAAAATTATATTTAACATGAAAAGCTCTGAAAATTTGTTAGCTTGCTAAACTATTTGTTGTTAAATCATATTTTTGCAAATTTTCCTATTTTCTTTTTATAAATTATGTCGAACTAGTATTTAGCTTTTGTCACGAATATTGATTCGCCAATTCTTTCGATCCGCAGCGTGTAACATTACCTCTTCCCGGTGATGGACAGAAATACCTATACAATTTATAGCGTTATTACTCGAAGTATTATCAATCCCAATGATAATACCATGAAGCATTTGTTGTGTTCCTTATCTATTGTCTTGATTAAAAACATTTTCTTAAGAGTAAATCATTTTCTTTGGTTTGATCCAGGGATCTTGCAAATGCGGTCGAGCAGTAGTAAATTAGTTTAAGTGGAAATACATCGCGAGAGATGCGAATTCTCGATCAACTCTGCTGACTACTCCCGAGCTCTATACTATTTGAATTTCACGATACTAAGCGATTGGATTCAGCTTTGCAAACTGAAATGTAAAAGCCTAAGATATGTGAATTAATAACAAAATGAATTAAAAGCCCGAAAATTTTAAAAATAACAAATTCGGTGAGCAGTCATCTTTAAAGGGAGCATTGAAAATATTCTTTATTGTGAGCATTGATTCTGTGATTTCACTAAAACTTTTAGCTTCATGAACCACGAGATTTAAAACTTGTCGAGGAATATGATAGTGCGGGTTGGATTTCTCCATGCATATGATACCATTAAGTAGTCTTCCTGTTTCTTTTGAAGGCAGTTAGATAACTACACTTTAATGCAGGTTGCCTTGTTACGGGTATTTTTCTTTTCAATCTTATGCTCCAAGGCATGGACTATAAACCTTAGCTCCTAAGACATAAGGTATAGCATGGGTTTACACTTCTTGTTTCTCTTCCTCAGTTGGAGCAGGTTCATCCCTTTCCTTGATTAGACCCTTGTCAGCACGGGATTGAGCGTACTTCATTGAATCGAGTGAACTCTACTTGTTTAAATGGATAAGTCGTTGACTCATTCGATTTCAAGTGAAGATGATTTATCGATTTAAATTCACGAGCTTCATTAGATCACCATTATCGGATTCGCATACGCACTGAAATTGTTCATCCTCTCGAATTGCCTTCTGCGAAATTGTCACTTTCGGAGGGCCTCCTTTTTTGAAATCGAGCAATGGAGACGAAATCACATTATGGTATAAGGCGCTTACATTGGGATCAGTATAGAATACTCAAACAAATAGTAGGTTACAAGCGATAGTTCAATAACCGATAAATTTAACGGGAAAGATAATTTTAATGACAGTCTGATGATAGGTGAGTTTCTAAATCACTAGATTACACCCCTCTGTTAAACTGGCGATCAAAGGAAAACCACTTTATCGTCAGGCTGAAGTAAATTCCAAAAATTTATCTGGAGATTCATACAATTGATGATAATTTGAAAGAAATAAGTGCGTTCGAACACACTTTGCTTGACTAACGTCGAGATCGAATTTGGAGCAGAATAGCAGGCTAATCTAAAATAAAAAACAAAACAAAGAAAAGAAAATTAAAATACAAGAGCCTTGTTTGCCGAATGTAGCGCCCCCAGGCTTAGAGTCAGTTGACTACTACGTCGGCCGCGGAATACAGTAGATGTGGGTTACGAAGCGCCCTTGAAAAATCGGGCGGAGTCTCCTTTGTGTGGGGGCTGCGATTCTGATACATGAAACACATCCCCGGCTTGAGTCAGTATAATCACAATGATACAAATATGGATAAAAACGGCCTCTTGGGCCCATACTACAATATCCATAAAAAAAACCATACCAACTATGAATCCAACCATCTCCAATAGTTTTAAGAGTTCAAATGTTTTACTCTTATACAACATATATTAAAATCTAAAATTCTAATGCATGTAGTACATCACAAAATCAAAGCCCTTGGCTTCGGCTTTTTTTTTTCTAAGCGGCCTCTATGATGAAGCGGAGTCTCCAGAATCTTGCTCCACAATACAAATAATAGATTCCCACGACGGAATTATTTATCGGCTCGATGGTGGAATCGCCACACAAATGGGCTGCTCTCCGCTAAGTCACGATTAATGCTCGAAATAAATACACATTCAAGCGGTGCATGATCTACTTGAATGTCTACATGACCCGACTCGGAACCCAGAATCCTCAGGCTCTCTCACACTCGCCTAAGCCTCGTATGAGATTATAGTTTTGTTAGTTTGTGAGCGACCTGGAGTGTGTATATATCAATTGAAGTAGCTCAGGCGATTGATATATTATTTATTCTGGACTACCCTCAGATGAATATCAATTAGAGTAAACTCGACGATTGATATTTTTAATTTGGACTACCCTCAGATAATTAACATTTTTAGACCCTCAGAGACCATTTCTCACAAGACTCAATAATGCACTTACTCTATAATCCTAGGATGTTCCGGTGCATATGGAATGCATGTATGCCAATTCATTTGATCCAATTCACATGCAAATATATACATGAATATATTCACATAAAAAATTAAATCACCGCAATCATGTTATGTAATTATCATCTCGAACATCAAAATTAGCTAGCAGAATTTAATGATCAAACCTGAGCAATTCAATTTGAATTACTTGACCAAACCAATATTTTCACAAATTATATTTTTTTGAAATTACTATTTCGAGAACGATGGAAACCCTCGTTTCTTGTTCTATCAAACAATCATCAGTTCCACTTTGTGAACGGTATTTCGGCCATTTAGGCCTCGATCAAACGATACATGATTTATGGAACCATTCATCTGCATTCTTGAAGCGATCGTAGAGCGTACGAGATTTGTTCGTGAATCTCAAATCCAAACATTTCGGTTCCAATTTGGAGCCGTCGACAGTGGGTTGAGGCCTCGACCCAGCCGAAACATTAGCATAGTACTTAGCGAAGAATAAAACCAGTAGGGAAAGCCCTGCCTCTCGAGGAGTTGAAAACTCCTAAATCACAGTACCCACGAAGCCCTCTCGCGTAGAAGCGGTTCTATTCCCATTCACGAAGGCTGTAGACGGTCGGATCGTCCGTACTTCTAGAGAGAAGGAAGACTCTCTCTCGAACAGAACTTAAGAAAATCAGCCCTTTGGATCTCCATTTCGCTTTCCCACGTTTTCTCTTCTTTTCTTTTTGGAGAAGACAAGTCTCTATGCCTATTTTGTCTTCTAGTGGCTTATGAATCCCGAAATGCCTATTATGTCCCTTCATTTCCAGTTTGACGTCGGCACTACCTCGGCAGATCCGTTTCATCATTTCTCTACTCATACCATATGGCACATGAGTACTTGTTATATGTGACTTCGTCGCGCTGAGAAAATCATTCTGGCTTCGAAATCGATGCTGAAAAAGCGATGCCAACTCACGTATCTCGGAATTTTGTGAAATTTTACGTCGCGAGCTAGATTTCGTGACGATTTAGCGGTGCAATCCGTTTAGTCAGTAGGATCTAGAGAATAAATTTCGGATTTTTAACCAAATTACAATGTCGTAATCGAAATTATGATTTTGCCCTTTTTTTTCCAAAAATTGGAATTTCTCGGGTCTTACACCAGATCTCTCTTTTTGGTAGCGAAACGGTATGAACATGGATAATGGCCATTATTTATAGGGTTTTGAAGTTGGGCCACCCCAACCGGTGCACCTCCTTGTGGATTTGGTCGCGGCCCGTTTTGTTGTTAATGCTCGCGACCTCCGATTCTTTGTGTGACCTCGAGTTGTCACCATTCACGTCGAAGCTTTTATTTGGTCGCGACTTGCCTTTAGCATCCCTTGGATCTAGTGTCGCGACCGCTAAATGACGTCGTGACCTTAGTTCCTTACAACTGATGTCGCGACCAGCAGATCTTGTCCATGACCTTAGTTCTTACTGGCGATCTTCGCTACCGGTGAATGACGTGGCGACCTTGGTTCTTACAGGCGATGCTTCGTGACCAGCTGAATGGCGTCGCGACCTTAGTTCTTTGCAAGCGGTGCCGCGATAGCGAATGGCGTCGCGACCTCACATCTTAGTCTCTTGAAAATCTTATGTCGCGACTTCTATTCGGTGTCACGACCTCCATGTCTACTGCTCGGCCTTCAATTCTATCGCGACCTCAAAATTGTGTTGCGACATCATATCTTGTTCTTGATGGTATGGTTTGCACGACTTGGAGTTTTTGTTGTGACTTCACTCTTCACGCGCCCGGTTGCCACTTGTAATAGCCATATTTGGAGTTTGTGGTTGCGACCTTGATGTGAATCTTCATCCTTTGTCGGCGTCGCTACAAGCAGTCCTTTCTTCCTCGTGCATTTTCTGTTGCAACATCATTGACCGGTCGTGTCATTCACCTTTCGACCAGGTTCGCTCCTTTTACTGTAATATCCTCTTTCTCTTGAATTTCCTGCTGCATAGAAGATTGGTGAGTTATTCAACATTTCTGCACATAAATCAGTCTTTTTTAGATTGAAATCAATCAGAAAAATGGACTGAAAATGGATGACTTTTAAGCTCATCAAGCCACACACCTTTTGTGTTTGAGAGAGGCTTCCTACCTATGGCAATCAACTTTGGTAATCTTATATAAGGAAGACGAAGTTGGAATAAGTGTCTTTGACACCACTTTTGGGTGTAACTGATATATGTAGGTTTCATACAAATCTTGGAGACAGTGGGTAATTGTTTTTCAATTGCTAGGGAAATGGTTGCCATTCGATGAAGGCACCTGTTAGGTGTGCTTTAGGTTAGCTTTTATTAATGCAAAACTTAGAATAATTCATATTTTTATGCTAACTAAGCACCCTTATCACTCATTTTCATGTCTAACCCCCTATATTTGTGTATTTTGTAGAAACGAAGCTTGAGATGAAAAACAAAAACGAATTTGGTAAATGAAGGGTATGCGTGAAAGCCATGGTAGGACACGATCGTTTATGAGTGGCGACCCGCGGATCAAAAAATAGAAGAAGACTATAAACGAGAGATGCGATGTGGTTGCGACCATAATTAGCGACCATAGAAGTTTGTTTTTCGGCCAACACCGATTGTGGTGCGACCGCAATACTCTTCTGGCAAATGTGAACAACACTCTTGATGTGGTCGCGACTTCACATGAACTATTTTACTTTGCGGTGTGAGGTCGCGCGACCCTGCAGGAGTAGTTATGGTCGTGACCACGTGATGATTTGAGCCCATAATACTTCCATTTCTAAGCATGTTTTGGCCATTTTCAAGGTGTATTTAAGGATCTTTTCACTCATTTTTAGGGTTCGAACTTTGAGAGAGGTAGGCTTTCTCCTAGGGTTTTCCCTTTTCAAGCTTTGTTCCATTTTTATATTAGGTTTTTTGTAGATTTCTTAGATTTAGGTTTTATTTGTGAACAACTTGGCTTGTAATTGATTATTTCTAGGAAGCACGATCTTGTGGAGTGTGGATTTCAGCTTGGATATAGAGATTGAAGTCATTTTCAGTTTAAACCCTGTGTTGTATTTCTATCTCTTCTCCTCCTTCAATTTCTGCAGTTTTGTGTTTGTTATTAACATGAATTTGTGGGTTTTAATGGATAAAATGTTAGGCTAAACATTTCATAAGATCAGTTATCATATTTGATGTTAGATTCATTTAATCTTTAGTTTGGTTGGATGTTTTATGCTTGATTTGTTGTATTTGGTATTAATACTTGGATTATTATGGTTTCGGTTAATAGATACATGCTGAGAATTGGATCTTCGATCCTTTTACTAGGGTATCCTTGGTGATGCTTGGATTATGCCCTAAAATTTGATTATGATTCTCTTAAGGTATCAATAAATTAATCGAGATTCGAATTAACCTAGTTAAAGAGGCTTAGGGAATTAGAAAGGTCTAGTACTAAAAGCCCAGTTTCCTTTGGGAGACTCTGAATGTTTAAGTGGGGATTGCATGGACATAACTGTGACCAATCTGAACTTAGTTCGGGTAGCTTTATTGTAAGGACGTAACTGGGACCAATAGAGTTCCCGAGGAAAAATGCCTTTGAAAAGTATCGCCCTATCGACCTAGATGGACGTAATTGTGAATAAGTGATAGTGCGAGAAAATCTGAGGGAACACGAAGTGGGATCATATGCAGAGTATCCGTGGACCGATTGATTCTGATTCATTTATCTCGGGCCATATCAGCAATCATTTTGACATCAATGGCCCAATGATAACCAAACTTTAGTTCCTACATAAGTAGTTTTCTCCCGGTTTTAGTCAATTTAATCCAGTTTTCATAAATCAACCGTTTTTTTGGTTTAGTTTAGTTTTTATTAATTTTTACAATTTTTACCAAATCATTGAGTCACTCAAATAGTGAATGACTTTAGTAGTCGGGGTACTCAATCTACATTAACACCACACCTTCCCTATGGATCAATATTTGGACTTTTGAGTCCAATGTATTACTTGTACGACCCGTGTGCTTGTGGTTCGCAACATCACCATCAACAGAGTATTTGGGTTGACGGAAGTGGATAGCAATGAGTTATAGGCATTGTACAGAGAGCCCAACTATGATTTGATTCTACAAGAGCTAACCGATGGAATCGTATAATGGTCTAGAAATGCAAATCAGGAAGTAATGACTTTCTTAAGGATAGGGCTAAAAGAAGTAGCCAAGGTATAGTTTTACTTCATCTCTACGAAGTTGGTGCCTTCCAAGCACCTTTCCACGGTCAGAAGAGACAAGGCATTGCTCACTTATGCTATTGTCAAAGGGTATAAATTCAATTTCGAAAAGGTGATTGAAAATTCTATCTTGGAGTCGGCATATCACAAGTCATTAACTTACCCGTCCTTAATTACAAAATTATGTGAGTTAACGGAGGTGCCTATTAGAGAAACGAAGAGAAATTCCCACCTATGCAACCATTACACTTCCCTTTGAAGAAGACAACATGCTCAGCAAGGCATAACAATTCAAGAAGAGTTGTGGGAGAACAAGGAGAAGGAAGAGAAAGAAGAGAAGAAGAGAAGCGAGCTGAAAATGAAGAACCCCCAAATTGTGAAGATGAAGATGAGAGAGAGCTACTACAGGCTCAGATTGATTCGATGGCCGAGAGGATGAGTGGTATGGCCTCGGCGATATACAAGGAGTTTATTGACTATCGGGAGGGCAACTATCGTCTACATAGAGACAATGCTCAATTATTTGCATGGATGGATGCTCTAGCTCACAAACAAGAGATTCAAAGTCAAAGAGAGGAAGCCAACATGCAGTATTTGGCGAGCTTGATGGCCTACTATCATGGCTCATCCTCCTCATTAGCGATGCCTCTAGCGCTTCCTTCTCCAATTAACTTCCCGTCATGGCCACCACCATCACCATCCTAGGAGCAAGATGATAACCTGTCACCCACCTTTTGAGGGGAGTTTTCTATCTATCTCTCTTTCATAACGTGGACAACATTTTTACTTTAAGTTTAGGGTTATTGGGCATTTTGCCCATTTTTGAACATGATTATACTCTCTTGCTATTTTACTCTAAATTTTTACCATGGATAATCTCTTTCTCCTCATATCCCTTCTTTAGACTTACTTTGAATAGTGAATTGGGAAATTTCCTTCTCCTCATATCTCTTCTCCTATAAAAAACTTGAAACTTAGTTTTGGTTTGTTTGTGTAATTAGTTTAGTCATTTTGTTTTGTTTTAGTTTGTATGCTTCTATAGATCATAGTGTGTCACACTTTCATGCTTGGTATGCTATTCTTATGGATATAATTCATGATCGATAATGTCTATTACTTGTTGTGCTTGAATGAATGGAGAATATTGAGCTACCATCTTGTTGTTATATTGTAATCTTGGTTGCATATGTGCATATGTTAAAACCCTATACAAATTTGAAAAATTTTGGAAAATTTAAAAAGTCATAAACAATTTTGTTCTGTTGAGCTGGTGTGGGGGCAATAGTGTTGCCAATGATGAAAATTGCTTGAATTGATCTATCATATCAAGAAAACTTGAGATAGTTGAGATTTAAAGATTAATACTTTGATTATCGATGTTGTGAACTTAGCCTTATGTCCTTATATTATGAAACACTAGTCAAATTTCCCTTAATGGTCAATGTTGCTTGGTTTAGGGAAGAATTAAATTGAAGCATCATCTTTGTGATCTCCTAAGACTCTAGAACTTGTTCAATTACCATTTGAGGTGAAATCTTAGGCAACACAATGATTAGGAGATGATATAGGCCATCCTCGAATTGGTTGAGCCTTTCTAGCTAACCCTTCTATGCTTTAATAGCCATTTCCTTTCTAGAAAGCCAAGAGTAAGCCCCTTAACCATCTTTGCTATATTCCTTTAGTCTAATATCCTTATTTACCCTGAACATGCTTGCTTCAATGTAATATGATATGATAGCATGTTGAATGAATCGAGAGTTTAGGTGAAGAAGTGTGCAAGAAATGAAACGAAAGGGAGGTTAGGTGAAAAAGAAAGAGAGAAAAGTCAAGAAGTAAGTTTAGCCTTGAAGCCTTCCTACCTTGAGTGATTAATTTCTGGTTTTGAAGGTGGCAACTGTTGTTGATTATAGACCATAAGATGATGATAGAGCAACTCATTCTTAGCACTGCTACTAAGAATTTATTTCAGTCCCTGACAATGACGTCAGAAACTTGTTGTTTATCATATATATATAGACCAAAAGATATAAAGGCTATGTCTAATAAAATTGTTTTCTGTTGTGTATGTAATAATTTTCAATCAAAATTGGTTTGGTCTATTATCTCTGCAAGTACATAGGTCATACAAGTAATAAAATGGATTATAAGTCCATATATCATTCCCACAAGGATTGATTTGAAAGTCTAAAGATCAACTACTCTTGTTACTCAAGATAATCACTATTTGAACCTCTAGATTCCAAGATAGATTTAACTTTCTAAAGTAAAGTGAATGAAAGAAGTAAAGAATTTCTAAAATATAAGGATTAGAGATTTCACTAGACTAAAATAACATTGGAAAAGAAATCGATCTTATTGGTTATCAATTGCAATTCCTCGAAAAATCTGAGTTATGGACATGAACTCTGGAATTGTCTAAGAGCAGGGTAGTGTAGCCTTGGAATGCCTCCTGGCACTATACATTTCACTCTCTAGCTAACCATATTCCTAAACTAGGTCAATGGGTCTAAAAAGCTACTTGTAGCATTTGATCCTCTTTAAGATCTGATCATTTTCCTTCTCAGTACTTCTTAGCCATCTCTTAGGACTAGAAATTGCTTATTCCCATAGACAAGATAATGCAAGCCCTTTCCAATAAAATTGGTACCTTAGCCATCAATTCAACTAAAATGATCTCTCTCCTTGATTAGAATCTTAGCTAACACGGGATTGAGATTATTCCACACAATTGAGGTGAAAATTCTAAAGATTAAACTAATAGATCAATAAGCAGATCTTATCCCTCGGGAACACACTCCTGCTGTCACCCAAGAGGGAACCTTGAAGTTAGAGGTTAGATCTTCACTAGTGATGTATCAAAGTGATCTTTAGAATTCATTAGTTGATAGATATCAATCGATATACCTAAGTTATTCTTCTTTACTCTCTCGGGGTCGTCCATCCTGTGTCACTTAGGGGATCTGAAATCTGTCACAGATACAACTCTTTGCAGGTATAGAGGCGATATTCCCAACAGCTCAATGAAAGAGCAATACTAATTAAATCATTCCAGTTTTCATTCATTAAGTCGCATTAAATTACTACAAACAATAATCAAAACTATAAACTCTTCCTAGAGGGAGTTTAGCCTTCCATATCTGGATCATCAATGACAATGACTAGTTGATCAAACAAATTCATTGAAATTTTGATCAAAATTGAAGTAAAACAAATTCTAGAAAATTTTCCAAATTTCATTAAATTTCAGGCATAAATGAAGCATCGATTTACAATTAAAAGAACTCGGAATCAGCTCAGATATGCTACTATAATCCTAAAAGAAAGAAAAATAAATCTAGAAATGAAACTAAAATAAAAAGAAATATAAAATGAAATTATATACAATGAGACTTCAGCTTTTCTAAAAAGCACAAACTAGATGGCAGTGGAAGTTGCGCACTACTCGAGGTTCCTGTTTATAGGCTCGAGTCTTGGACCCACTGGAAATAAGGCGACAGTCCCCGGTGTTGAAACCCAAAAATTCTTCTCTAGTGTTAATGTCATAGCAATGTCATGACATTGTCGCGATATTGGAACTGCTTTGTCATGGGTTGAATCAGGTGTCGCAACATTGGCTCCCTGTGATTGAATTCTGATGTTGTGCTGATGTCGCGACATTGCATTTGTACTTCTAATCATTTCAGTTGATGTCATGACATTACTCTTTTAATGTTTCAACCCTAGCTGTCCAGGTCTAATGTAATGACATGGAATTATGATGTCGCGACATTACAATGTTACTACTGTAGCCCTATTATGATGTCGTAGCAATGTCGTGACATTGCTACTGATGTTGGTGATGTTGAGTGTCGATGTCGCAACATCAATATTCTCTTCTGAGCATTTCAACTGATGTCGCGACATTGAATACTTGATATTCTGAGTCCCTTTATCAATGTCATGGCTAATGTCGTTGTCGATGTCGCGACATTGGTATTTTTTGCTCTCTTTACTTCAGCCAATGTTATGGCAATGTCGCGACATTGAAGTAGATGTCATGACACTGTCCACACAATGTCCCAAAATTGATCATCTGATGTCGCGACATTTAGTTAATGTTACGGCTATGTCGTGGCTATGTTGTGACATTGCTGTCTTTGCTGCACAATGCTAATTTTTGCTTTTTTTCCTTGATTTCCTGCAAAATATAAATCTGAGTGAATGCTCCATGATTTTACATTAAATTGAACTTTTAAGCTTTAAAAATTTATGAAAATTGAGCTTAAAAATAGATGGGTTTTGGACTCATCAGCAGCAATTGCCAAAACAGCTGAAACAACAAAAAAAATTCTACAAAACCCCACCTAAGGACCCCTTGAGACATCAAATATGGTTCAAGCCAAAAAGGAGGGTGTGAGATTACCTTGTGTCGATTTCAAAAACCGATCCAATGGTTGGGGCAATAAAGACAGAAGCGAACCAAGTCCTAGGTTTGCCTCCAGTAGTATCCACATGAAGAGTGGAGCAGATAACCTTAAAGGCAATGGTCTCGGAAGAAGTCTCGGTGCTAGGCAAGTCTCGATCCGAAGAGGGGGGCCAAAATCCGATCTCACCAAGAGGATTTGTTCTTAAAGAACACTCTCTTTATCTTTCTTGAACACCCTTGATGAGAGGAGTGAGCAAAATGGCTTAATCTTATTAGGGTTTTCAATAAAGGTCGTTTTATAGGAAAACCCTAAATCATGAAAATGTCTAAAGTGCCCCTCTCTTTAAGAGATGATAGGATACATGCATCCCTATATGTTATGAGGTGTTCCATCATGGGCCTTAAGCCCATGAACAAAGCCTAAGCTTGCACTCTCTTTTAGTGAGGGCCTTCGAACCCATGATTCCACTAATCCCATGACATTCCATTCTCAATATTGATCTCTCTCATATTTGGATCATATCCAAATTCGTTTTATATCGACCTGGCTCTTACAAGTGTGTGACCCGATGGAGATTCTCGGTTATGTTGGCTACTTGATTCAACTATTGAATCAAGAAAGTCATGAGCGGCATCTAGCAACACATCATGACCTCCAATTGACCAAAGATCCAATGGTTTGACTGCTAACCCTTCCATAGACAAATACTGCACAATTCGTTTTTTCACAAAACTATACCCCACTTGGTTCAAAGCGTAGACAAAGTGTAGCTCCCACTAGATTGGTTATGCCACATCTAGCCCAATAAATGGTATTTCAAAAAGGTTGAATGAGTAATGCCTAACCCTCAATGAGAATCACTAAAACCCTTGCCCAATAACTATCTGAAGGCTAGATGTCCTCTGAGAATTGAGCCATCAACTCCTTCTTGGTGGTCAGCCAGAGACTTCCACCAAAACCTAAGTGTTTGTTTGTTCGTTCTAATGATAAAGCTGCCCATTTGCACTCTCCCACAACTTGACTCACGCCTACACTTAGGACACTAACCAGCTTTAAATAGATCAAGATCCTCTTATTCCACAGCTTTTTTTTGATGTAGGGTGCAATCTTGAGAATGGAAGCCTCACCAAAGTCAATATAGCGAAGGATCACCCAGATGACTCTAACCGATTAAGGCTTAGGGCACCAAGTCATAGGATCTTTTCGACCACTAACTCTTCGAGGTTTCACCGGACTTGGTGATTTGAAACTCCGGCCACCTACAACTCACTCAACTCCACCTATCCACCCATGTAGCGAGCATTAAGTCGGTGGCTCCCAACCAATTGGCTTAGGGCATCGGGCTTTAAAGACTTTCGCCATTTACCCCTCGGACCGTGCTCGGGTTTTGGTAGCCGTTGCAATTTTCTTCTTTTCTTTCTTTTCTTTTTCTTTTTCTTTTCTTTTCTTTTTGTTTCTTTTTCTCTTCTTTTTTTATTTTGGAAGATTCATTGGCCTTCTTTTCTGGGGGTCCTTAACTTTATTGAAATTATGAAATGAAACTAGGCTAGGCTTTCTGAGAGCAGGAGGAGTTAGGCATTTTCGACATTGATGAAACTAATGTGCTTGTGTGTGGTTAGCTAGAATTGGAAGAAAAGGGTTAAAAACAATGAGATTCAACTAATCATCCACTTAATCAAGCATGGAACTAATCTAACATCAATATAATTGAATGATGTTTCAATTTTTTCAAAGCTGGGCTAAACGAAAACCACGAAAAATGGAGTGCGAGTTTTGAAAGCTGAAGTGCAAGTTGCAAAGTGTATTAAAAAATGACTATATTTGCTTTTTAAAAAACAAGCTAACGACTTCACAAACAAAACAAACAACTATACCAAAAACTAAATATGATCATTAAACTTAACAAAATGAACACTTTCGAAACATAAAACAACACTTCCTTCCTTAACTCCCCCCCGGCCCGAATTCAACATTGTCCCTGATGGCTATGGGATGAAATTTAAGAGTGATACCATCACTGATGAAATGTGCTCTTTGTTAGATAGGAGACTTCGCAAGCTTTCCACCGACACCTTATTCACTCCGTTTGGGCTTCAAATGAACAAGTTAGGAGAAGAAAAGAGAGGAAAAAAATGACCAGTTGGAGCATTTTGAAAATGAAACCTTAATAATAATTTCAAAAGTGTTCTTTCTGGCTATATTTGGATTCTACACTCTCTAAGCTTTCCAACGGTACCAAAATTACCCAAAACGGAGTTCGGATGAAAAAGTTATGGTCAAAACAAAATGGGGCTGCAAAATTAGGAGGTGCTGAAAAAAATTTTGTACCAGTGCGAAATTTTCGCGTACCAATTTCTCACTTTCGCAACTGATGCGGAAATTTATACCGATCACGATTTTTATTATTTTTATTTTTTTTGAAAACAAAATAAAAAAATTTTAATAATATATATATATATATATATATATATATATATAGAGAGAGAAGAGAGAGAGAGAGAGAGAAATAGAATTCTCATGGTAGTGCAGTCTGTGAATTTTCTGCTTCACGAAAAATTCGTAGTAGCCTGTAAATTATCCTACAATATACGCTAAAACTTAAGCATCTTACGCAGAAAACTTATTACATGTGTATTGCTCTCCCTCTTCCATTTGATCACAATTCAGACCATTGGAAGATGCAATCCTGCAGTAGAAATAGGGCAACCCAAGACAACACAAAAACCATCCTGCAGGAAGCAGGGTTACTAAAAAAAATAAACTGTGAATTGAAACTAAGAAGACCAACAGTAATATATACAGAAAGAAATTCACCAGGACTTGTGATGAGGATCACAAGTGTTATTAGGTCATCATTTGCACTTAGGTGCCATCCCCGTAATGGCGTATTTGGTCGTGCACCACGGTAAAATTATGGAATCAACAATATTTGTAAACCTAAATTCACATTGCTGTAGCAAAGCTCTTTGCGATATAGTAACTTTAGGGGTCAAACCGAGGATGAGTTTTCTTCGCCTGAAATGACATGCGAGTTGAGTTGAAATAATTGAATTCGGTTTAGTTTTAGGTTTGATAAAAGCGTAGTGTATGGTGGTTTCTGTGAAAATAAAATAGAGAAAAATGAGAAAAGAACTCCTTGAAGCATTGGGCTCTTTGGTTTACTAAGGTCTAAAACGTGAGAGGTCCTCGGGTTCATTCCTCGCGTTAGAGAGTGAGGATGACCTATAGTCATTTCGAAGCCCAGGATCTTCATTAGCTTTAAATACTAAACCTAAAAATTTTCCTTTTGAAAACTAGCATTTGTTTATCATTCCTTGGTCTGGCCGGTGAATATTTCCTCTTTGATCTACCTGTGACTCATAAGAATGACTAGCAGAATATCGTGGATCAGCGATAAGCATCCACTTTGAACCCTGAGATTTCGATCTTTGGTGTCCAAGGCAAGCGAGGATTTAAACCTGGTGTGAGAGATAGAAACATAAATGTGACAAATGCGGCGTTAAAAATAGAGGACCAGCAGTTCGTCTTAAACTGAAACCGGCTGACCCTCCTCTTGAAGCGGTCCTTGACCATCCTCGAGTTGTCATCTCGAAGGCGTTTGGTAGTAGAAAATAAAAGAAAAGCGAAAATGAAAGAAAAAGAAGCGTGGGAAAGCTTGCAGTGCCTCTGTATTTCACTGCCAAATTTATTTTTTAAAGTGGGTGAAAGCTTCCCAAAAAATTTTATAAAAATGAAAAGCTCTCTTTTCTGAGTATTTATGCGAGGGCTTTATGATAACCATCTGAAAAACGAAAAACCAAAGAAAATACTATTACAATGGGCGAATTAGGAAGGAAGAAAGCAAAGGGATGCGGGAAAGTCCAAAATGTCAAAGGCGATGAACGATTAGGCGTAGGAAGGAATTTTTCGCACCATGGTCGAAATTTCGCCTTTGTGGTGCGAAATTCTCTCTTCTTTCTTTCTACGCCTGCTCCTTCTTTCTCTACTTCTGCTCCTTCTTTCCTTCTGATTCTGATCTGCAATGTTGAGTTCCACTCGAATTCTTCGTGCTTGGACCGACTCAACAATCTTGGCATTAATAGCTTGCAAAAAACTATAAAATTAGCCATAAAATCGATCCCGATAGAATAAATACGGGACCTTAATGTACGAATCGGGTTAGTGTTGATTAGTCTGTAGGTCTTTCAAAAACTTCTGATAAATAGGACTCGAAATAGCACTTTTTGAGCACTAATCACTAACCCTTCCATAGACAAAATCTTGCCACGGTCGTTTCACAAAACTATACCCAGGCAGTTGAAGCGTAGACAAAGTGTAGCTCCCACTAGATTGGTTATGCCACATCTAGCCCAAGTAATATTAGATCTATGCTCAGACTCATTACTCATCAGTTATGCACCCGAAGACACTCTTCATGGCATTTCCACTGTAATTTGGAGATATTGGATGTGATCCAGAAAATGGAGGCCATAGAGTATACTCTCTCCCCATTGGGGAGTAGTGAATCCTTTGTTGGCTACCCAATTATGTTCAAATACCTCAAGTTATACCCTACTATCACCTAAAGAGCAACCTCAAAGAGGCAACATGGATCAAGGTCAAAGTACATAATCAACATCCAAGATATCCTTAAGCACCTCAAGTCTAAGGATACATTCACCATTACTTTGATGAGACAATCATCTACATTTAAATAGATAATATATATGATTGTCTCACAGCAGGTCAACTCTAATCAACTCATGATCACAATTTATAAGAACCATTGCTTGATCTAATCAAGGAGTATGACATGTGCTGTCTATCCAGATTAACAATGTCTAGTCTTGTTAATCTTATGACTAGGGATAATTTAGATACTAACATAATTGCAAATGATATGAATCTTATTATCACGATCTCATCATGATTTCCTTCATGCTATGTTATGTATCATGGACTCCGTTAATTTGATTAAGTCTATATCAATTGGCGTATGAATATCGAGTGTGAAGATGCCTTTAATAGTAATAAACAACGCCTGATAAGTCTTTGAAACGATTGTTTAGAGCACTTCTTTAACAAACTTCCACTTGAACTAAAACCAATCGCCTTTGTATCTCAATCTCATACCTTAGGTAAGTAGATGTGAATTATACTTCTTTTGGGGAAGTGGCTTAGCCAAGAGATCAAACGTATTCCAATCAATGGGCATTTCTTTATCTTAGCATCATGATCACTAAAGATTTCTCAAATCAAATGGTATCACCCTGAGTACTAGTTTGGGCCTTTAGTGAGACTGTGGTTCCTTTTTCTTTTGCAATGGCTCCATTATTATCCTAATACATGTTAGAGAAGTGCTCTAAAGGCAATTGTCTTAGCAATTTTTGTATGTCTTAAGTTTCTATTAAAGACATCTTCATTAATTGGATATTCGTACATCAAATTTATTTAGATCTTTAATCAGATTAATGAAGTCCATGATACATAACATAGCATGAAGGAAATCATGATAATATGATTCCTATCATGTGCAATTATGTTAGTATCTAAATTATCCCTAGTCATAGGATTAACAAGAATGGACATTGTTAATCCAAATAAACTAGCCCATGTCATACTCCTTGATTGGATCAAGCAGTGGATCTTATAAACTGTGATCATGAGTTGATTAGAGTTGAAATGTGGATGCTTGCTAAGGGTAGCTAAGTACATTGGAGACTTGCTATGAGACAATCATATGGATTATCTATTTAAATGTAGATGATTGTCTCATCATAGCAATGGTGCATGTATCCTTAGACTTGAGGTGCTTAAGGATATATTGGATGCTGATTTTATACTTTGACCTCGATCCATGTTGCCTCTTGGAGGTCGCTCTTTAGGTGATAGTCAGGTATAGCTTGAGGTGTTTGAGGTTAATTGAGTAGCCAACAAAGGATTCACCACTCCCAATAAAGGGAAAGTATACCTATGGCTTCTTGTCAAGATCATTACTCGAGAATCTCTAGCCAAAGTAGAAATGCCATGAAGAATTATCTTAAAGATTATAGCCCG
The DNA here is from genome assembly GCA_016808115.1 of Tetrastigma voinierianum. Lineage (NCBI taxonomy): Eukaryota > Viridiplantae > Streptophyta > Magnoliopsida > Vitales > Vitaceae > Tetrastigma > Tetrastigma voinierianum. Next base: position 282,619 of record JAEQBH010003992.1, read on the forward strand.
GATAAATCTGACAACAGATAATATCATAGGCTAGATGTGGTGTAGCGTCTGATGGGAGAAACTACGATGTCCATGCTTTGGTGGGTAAGAGGTATGGTTGGTGAAGGGCGAGTGCGTGACTGGTAATCTGTGGAAGGGTTAACGATCATACCGGTGGCTCTTTGGTCGATTGGGGGTCATGATGTGTTGTTAGAAGCATTCATGACTTGCTTGAATTGATAGTTAGAATTAAGCGATCCAGCATAACTAGGAACTGTTAGGTCTTTGCTTAGAAGATGAAGACTTTATATCGCGAACTTGGATGTGATCGATTACGGGGAACTTAACTTTGAGGTTAGGCAACAGGGATTAGTGGAATCCCGAATTTAAGGACTACATTTAGAGAATCGAATGGCCCAGCTTGCTCATGGGCTTAAGGCCCATGAGAGGGCATGCTACCATGCATGTGGATGCATGTAGCATATTCCATCTTGAGTGAGGGCTTTTTAGTCTTTTCATAGGGTAGGTTTCTCCTATAAATATGTGGTTATGGGAGAAACCTTAACCCAATGGGTGATGAATGAAACCCTAATCTCTAAATCTTGAGAGTTGTGAGTTCTCTTTTGTTCTTGAGAAGAACAACTAAGAAGAAGGGAGATTTGAGAGCATCAAATCCATTCTTTTTTCTTCCTCATTGAAACCAAACTTGGCTAGCACCGAGTTTGTTTTCAAGTCTGTCTCCTTGGAGGTTCTCGATTCTCATCTTTGTGTGAGCTTAGTTAGAAACGAACGGGCATTGGAGTTTCATTCGTCGAGCTACGAAACATCCTTAAAGTAGATGCAAAGGTATATGATGCTTTGAACTCTTAGTCTTTGTTTTGATCCATTTTGATGAACTAAGTTGGTCCAAATGGTGGGATTCCTGTTTTTTTGTTATAACTGCGGCACTATAGTGCTCTTGGCACTATGGAATCCCTTCAATACAATAGTATTAGATCAACAATGCTAGGTACCACTCCTAGTTCCTAAATGAACTACCTTATCAATGCTTCCTAACACATGGCAAAGCAGCGATGTATTACGATTGATTATAGAATTCCACGGTCGTTTCACATTTGGAACTCTTCGACTAATTGTGCCGGCGAATTCGATGTGAATATTTGGCTTGATTGAGATTTGGAGTCATCTCTATCAAATTATTAGCTGGCATCTTATAATAAGATTGTCATCTCCATCACTCAAGAATACATCCTTAGTGTTTCTTAAGTATTTGAGGATATTCTCGACAACCACCCTATGACCCTTACTAGGGTTAGACTAATATATGATACGTCAGGTCTTGTACATAACATAGCATGCATGATTGATCCTATAGCCGAAGCATATGGGGTCATACTCATGTTTGTCATCTCATCTTATGTCTTTAGACACATGGACTTCGAGAGGGTGATCCCACTAGACATGAGAACGTATCCTCTCTTGGATTGCTCCATGCTAAAACTCTTTAGCAACTAAGCTATGTATGTAGACTATGAAAGACCAAGCAACCTTCCTGATCTATCTCTATAGATCTATATCCCTAATGATTAGGTTGCTACTCTAAGGTCTTTCATGGAAAAAAAATTGGATAACTTGATATATGTTAAACAGTTGTAACATTGGGGGCGTCACTTCCCGATAATTAATATGTCATCCACATATAATACTAGGAATACAACTATACTCCCACTAACCTTCTTGTACACATAAGCTTTATCTATATTTTATGAGAAACCAAACTCTTTGATTGCTTCATCAAATCGGATATTCCAACTCCTAGATGCTTGCTTCTATCTGTAAATGGATCTCTAAAGTTTGCATACTGTACTGCCATTTCTAGGTGCAGCCCTTGTGTTATGTCATGTACACTTCCTCGAATAGGTTTCATTGGGAAAATTTGTCTTCATCCGTTGCCATATCTCATAATCATAATGAGCACCATTGGCAAGGAGTATCCTTTTGGATTTAAGCATAACTACTGGACTAGAAGTCTCTTCATAGTTAATTCCTTGTCTTTGATGATAACCCTTGGCCACAAGCCTAGCTTTATAGTTAATCATATTACCTTCCATGTCAGTCTTCTTTTTGAAGATTCACTTGCACCCTATAGGTTGTGTTCCTTTGGGTGGTTCAACCTAAGTCCATACTTGGTCCACTCATATGGAATCAATCTTTGACTTCATGGCTCCAAGCCACTTGTTGACTCTAAACTATTCAGAGATTCATTGTAGGTAGTAGGCTCATTATCTTCTACGAGCAATACGTCCCACTGTCCATTGATGAGAAATCCATATTGCTCTGGAATAGTATGTATCCTACTTATGCTAAGATGTGCTTGTGTTTTAGAAGGATCAGCTACTACTTCATCAACATGAATAACTGCCTTTGGATTAAGTTAGTTGATCTGCATCTATTTGAGCATCTTGAACTTCTCTAAGCTCACCTTTTCTCCTACTGTCTTTTGTTAGAAGAAACTCTTACTCTGAGAAGACTGTATACTTTGAAACAAAAAACCTTTGTTTCAAATTGTTGTAGAATTGATATCCAATAGATTCTTTAGGATATCCTACAAACAGATACCTGTCAGATTTAGCTTGAAGCTTGTCTAACATTGTTTGTTTCACATAAGCAAGACAATCTCATGCTTTCATGTGAGAAAGACAAGGCTTCTTGTTATTCCATATCCCATATGGAGTAACCTCAACTGACTTAGATTGGACTTTGTTTAACACTTAAACAGTAGTCTCATGTGCATACCTGTAAGGTGACTTGAGTAGATCCGCCTTGCCCAGCATAGACCTCACCTAGTCTAACAAGGTTCGATTTGTCCTCTTAGCAACACCACTTGATGCAGTGTGTAAGATGGAGTCCACTTGGATAAAGTCTCATTATCCTGGAGATAACCCAGAAACTCTTGGGTTAAGTATTCACCACTTGGATCTCATCTAAGGGATTTGATACTTCTCCTAAGCTATTTATCTACTTCACTTCTAAATTCTCTGAACTATTCAAAGATTAAGATTTGTATGTTATCATATACAAATACCCAAATCATGATTGATCAATTGATAAAGGTTATGAAGTAGATAAAACCACCTCTGACATGTATGGACATAGGACCACATACATCCATATGTATCAGGTCTAAAATCCATTGGCAGACTCACCCTTTCTAGTGAAGGGAAACTAGGTCGTCTTTTCTTAACAAGCAAGATTCACATGTGTCAAATGAATCACAATCAAATGACCTCAAGCTACCATTCTTTGTAACTCAGTCATGTGTCTCTCATGCTCTGAAGCGTGATACCATGAACACGATGATTTCAAATTGTCACCACTTTAGTCTTTATTGTCACTTAAACATTTAAAATTGGATTGGACATATCTAATATGCCAAATTCCATTGCTTAATGTACCACGACGCAAAGACATCATAATGCGGCCGTTGTCACAAATATAAATGAAAACCTAGGAAAAATGCAATTTTAGAAAAATGGTAAAGCAATTTGTCGTTGTAGTACATATTTAGCCTAAAATTTCTAGATGCCGGACAATAAAACTTGAGACTTCACGGGTTGGAATCGTCTTGCTAAATCTAGCTACCTAGTCAAATTTCGTTGGATTCCGAGACAGTAGGAATTTCACGTTTTTTGAGACAGTGGGTGTCGAGTGACACATGGCAAGCCATGTGTCAAAATGCATCTAAGACACATGGCAAGCCAAGTGTTAACATGCAAGGGTTTTGAATTGTGTATAAATTGGGGGGGTTCACAACTAGTTTATAGCATAAGAGAATGGGTAGAAAGGAGAGAAAGGGGAAAGGAGAAAAGAAAGAAAATAAAGAAAATAAAGAAAGGAAAAGAAGAAGAGGAAGGAAGTGGCCGGTTTCTTCCCTCGGTACATTAAGCGTTCAATGGTCAAAACTTCTTCGAACAAGGGTAAAGTGCGGAGATTCGACCAGGGGCTCGGCAGGTAGAGTTCTTCTTTGCTTTGGTTTACTTAGCCTTTAAATTTATTGTTTTTGGGTTGATTTTGGAACTGTGTTGTGCCATGTTAATGGTATGGGACGGGTTTGTAGCCGGTTTAAAGGGCTACTTCTGGAGCAAATTTGGGTTGAAAAATTGCATTTACGAGAGTTTCCAAAATGCTCCTACAACCCTCGAACATCTTATTAGTGGATTAAGTATGATATGTCTCTTAATTAATACTCCAACTTTGGACGACCATATCTTTCTCGTTTGAACTTCGATTCACGTGTTTTTGGACTATATGAAAAGCTCTTTGAGTCTAAAATCCATCCATATTCCAGTGATTGGCATTTGTTGCTCACATCATTGCCGAAATTTTGATCATAACACCAAGTGTACTAATTGCATGGCATGACATGCTTGGTTGATGAATTGTTGATATGTGTAATAATATATTGACATACGATGAATTGTATGTGTAGACATGACCATTACATGGCATGTTGTAGGCTATTTTATGGACATGTTATGTCGTAATTTAGCCTAGAGGATAAAGTGCTTCATTACTTGACTAAGTAATGATTGTATGTGATGATGATATATGCTTGTGTGATACATTGACATGAATGAGTTAATGTAGGGAAATTATATGCTTGTTTGATATAATTGCCCAAGATGCATTGGTGATATGCATGTTTGATAAAATTGTCCATATATCATTCATCAATGGGACATGGTACAAATAGGCAATGACATATTGCATTGCATATGCACGGGGACATCGCATTAAATGGGTGTGAGTGCATGATTAATGAATCGACACTACATTGGTGTTTGATTGGGTGGGCTCGGTTAAATGGGACAATGTCCAATAGAGTCACACGGTTTTATACATGAGAATGAAAATATGTGTCGGGTATCAGTAAGAAGGAATAGATACCCCTTCGGGTGAAAAACCCGCCAATTATGGTTAGATATAGTCCCCAGCGGTGAAAGGTCGTAAAAGTGCTTAGGTTTGCGAAGCCCGCGGTGAGACACCAAAAATCCGCTACCCACAAAAAGGCACATGGATTTTGAATATAAAATGATCATTGTGATGTATCATCCAAAAAGCTTTTGGTTTATAAACAAATGATATTGGTTTGAAAATGATGAGGTGGATGTCCTTGAAAGTGACGGTTTTCACCTTTAGGCATAAGCATGTGTGAGAGAGTCGGTGAGGACTCGGGATATGGGGCATGATGAGTCTCATCTCATTTCATGGCATGTAGGATTCCATGTAGAATGGGCATATTCTTCATGCGAATGTTGATGTGTGTATTATTTTGTGAACATGGCATTGCATGTGCACTTAGGTAGGGAGTAGCCCTTGTAGGGGTTATCCTTACTAGGCATTATTCACCCCGTCGTGGGACCCCCTTTTAGGTGCAGGTTATGTACAGGTAGCTAACCCTTATCCGGGACCATAGGTGTGAAGAAAGTCAAACTGTGGCTTTGAGAAACCTTTTTGTAAAAAAAAAAAACTAGATTTTACTTGTAATATAAGAGAGTTGTAACCCGAACTCTTATTAATTGTTTTGATAAATTTGTATATTGTTCTAAAATGTATAGGCATGAATGGATCCTAGTGAATGGGGCCTTTGATATGGTGTGTCGAGATATGCGATACCATTAGTCTGTGCGCGTTAACCGAGTTGTGTGGGACCCCGGAGTTTGAGGCCCCTCCTGAAACCTTTCTTGTTCAAATAAAGAAACTTGGCGTTCTTTATCAATGCTAGGACATAACATGATCATCAAATTTAAACAAAGATCACTAGGGAGTTCAAAACATAAGTATATAGCGATAAACTCTTTCAGCTCTTGCACGTTGCCCACTCGAAGTCGGACTCTCCTTTGTGAGCTTCTCACTCCTTAGGCCCTGCATATCAATCCATATGTATGAGCCACAACTGGTATCATATACCCATATGTTGTTAAGAGAAACAATATTAACCTTAATCACATAAACACCTGAAGATGATGGCGCATCAAATGCCTCTTTTTTCTTCAACTCTAAGAAGGCCTTGCGGTTCCTTTTCCAATGACCAACTTGCCACAATGGAAGCAAGTCCCTTTAGGTGTAGTTTCTTTGGTCTTTTTCTCTACCACACCTCCCTCAACCTGAGTGGATTTACTTCTTTTCTTGTTCTTAGAACTGGAAGAATCCACAAGCATCACATAGTTTTTCTCATTTCTTAACGAAGACTTAGCTATTTCGAGCAAGTTGATCAACTCGGGTATGGTGGACACAATCTAGTTCATCCTATAGTCAAGCACAAAGTTTGAAAAAATATTGAGTAAATTTGACAAAATCAAGTCTCACTTAAGTCAAAATCCATCCAATAGCCCAATTGATTCAACCTCTCAATGTGTTTATACATCTTCAGTGCATGCTTCATTGGGGATGTCCCCTTCTCTATCTTAGGAACCAAAAAGCAGGTCAGAGACTTTGAGCCTTTTAGTTCTCACCTACTCATTGTAAATTTCCCTTAGATGGCGTACTATGGAGGTGACATGGAGGTGAAGATAATAAATCCTGCTTTCACTATCGACTAAGCCGATATGCCCTACGAATGCTTTCGGATGCATGTGGTGAGGATTGAGAAGAGTGGCTTTCAGCCAAGGGACATAGGCTAATCTTTCCCTTTTTAGGAAATTGTACTGAATTCTTTAACTAGTCTAAGAAGTTATGCCAAGTCAATTTTGTTGGCATCCATTATTGATTGCGAGTTCACATTCATTGACATGGTTTGATTATAACAACCTAGATGTAAAAGAGATCATGTTAAATTGTACTTAAAATGCATGATTATTACGACTTGATAATTACGTATTATAGCCCCCACTATTTTATTGTGAATCGTTAGCCCTCACCTGTTGTCCCTAAAGGGGGAGAGAGAGGAGAGGGAGCCGGGGGGGTTTTCTTATTTCTGAGTTTGTGCATTAGATCTCTTGCGAGAATGACCTTAGGTTTACCCAACAAGCCACCTTGGGTAAATAGATAGTATCTTGTCCATAACAATTGCAATTTCATCAAACTATCGAAACCATTGCTATCAATTGTTAATGTATGCACCATCATTGGGTTATCAACCGTTGATGTGTGTACATCTCATTTACACTTGCCTAACTACGTCTCTATCCAACATTAACCTTGGCTTTGCCCAATGATGAGTGTCCAAAACACTCATTATAGACCCGTGTACGTTCTAGTTTATACTTAAATAGGGGGTGTTTTTGCTTGATATCTAATATTTGGTTTTATCTTTGGTCTTTAAGGTAAAATGGTGCAGTGGAACTTGAAGATGGAGAATCACGGAATCCACACTCAGCGTCGCGGCGTTGAGGTTGGCTTGACATTTGACCCGATCTTCATTATCGACGTCCACGGCGTTTGAAAAGCTAGTGAGTCTAGTTATGGCAAGCCCACTAATTAGGAAAACTCATTTTGATGGATAGAACATGTCCTTATAGAAAGTGCTTGGGTTTACCCAACAACCCCAATTCTAGAAGAACTTAGGTTCACGCCATGTTAATGGAAGACGTTAGGCTTAATATTAATAATTGAGGGGTTTCAATCTCATCCAAACCATTTCTTCCTCACTACAATCATATTTGATCATCTGATGACTAGATTACATGAAGAAGAACATTGGATCAAGCCTTTTCAAAAAAAAGATCTCATTTTTTAACCTTTGAAAAAACATGGGTACCAAAAATCGAAAACTCTCAACAAAGAACTGATTTTAATGCACACACGTGTTCTTTACTACCACTGCCAGGTTTTGAAGGTGGCAACAATTGCCAAAGAAGTGGAAATAACAAAAAAAAATCTCCAAAACCCCACCTAAAGACTCCTTGAGACATTAAATCTGGTTCAAGCCAAATAGGAGGGTGCGAGATTACATTATTTCGGTTTCAAAAACCAATCCAATGGTCAGGGTAGCAAAGACCGAAGCGAACCAAGTCATAGGTTCACCTCTAACAGCATCCACATGAAGAGTGGAGGCTACAACCTCCAAGGCAACGGTCTTAAAAGAAGTCTCAATGCTAGCCAAGTCTAGATCTGAAGAGAGAAGCCAAAACTTGATCTCACCAAGAGGAGCTATTCTTGTAGAACACTCTCTCTATCTGTCTTGAACACCCTTCATTAGAGGAGCAAGTAAAATGGCTTAGTCTTGTTAGGGTTTTCCATAAAGGTCCTTTTATAGGAAAACCCTAGCTCATGAAAATCTTTAAAGTGCCCTTCTCTTTAAGACATGATGAAATTTATAAGCATCCCCACTATCTGACAATGGTTCTGTTACTTTAGCTATGAAAATAATAATCTCTAATAACAGGTTTCCATAGTTCTTACCCTTAAAGTCTGTCAACTTCCTCAGTTAGAATGTGCTGTTGTATCTCCATCTGCTCTACAATAACCAACGCTTGTGGTGACTTTCTTCATGTTTTTTGATGTCATTCCAATTCGGTGTCTGATAGTGCAGGTCGATTATGGTTTTCTATGCATGTGATGACTTCTTGAAATGGAAACACACTAAAATCAAATAAGATCAGTAGATACATAAATATATTATGATTTTTTTCATTAAGATCAATGCTTGATTGCTGCTTGAGTTAAACTATTTTCAAATTTTTGATAAAAGTAAAAAGAAAAATATCTAAACTAGCAATTTTCTCTTTGGTAAGAATATTAATCTTTAAACTCTATTTTCATTTCGATACCCGGCAACGGCACCAAAAACTTGTTAAGACCAAAATTATCTAAGTAATTAGCACTACCATGGGTGCACACCCAAGCCAATAGTGGCTTTATCTAGATCTAAATTCTCATATCATTCTACCTTGTTTGTAAAATGCTTCATTTGAAAATTGGACTAGTCTAGATCCTCCAGTGTATAGTCAGCTACAAAGTAATACAGTAGTTTAAGTCTAGATATCATTCCCACGAGGATCAATTAGAAAAATTTAAAGATTAACTACCCTCACTACTAAAGATCCTTACTATTTGAATTTCCAAAGATTGGGATAGATTTATCTTCGTAGATAAAAAGAAATAAAAAACTAATGCAATTTCTAAAGTACATGATTAGAGAGCCACCATGAACTGAAACACATGGGAAGAAAAACAGTGTCGTGACCATTACTTTACAAGTTCCAAATAAGATAAAGTAATGGATGTGACTCTTGGAGTTGTCCAAGAGCAAATTAGTATAGAAATGGATCTCTCCTAACTCTACACGTTTCACTATCAAGCTTACCACACTTCTATCTTTAGACAGTGGGTCTGAAAAGCTACTTGTAGGATTTGTTCATCTTTTAAGATCTGACTATTTTTGCTTCTCAATACTTCATAGTCATTTCTTAGGACTGGAAATTGCTTCCCTCTCCAAAATAAAAGGTACCTCAGCCATTAATTAGACAAGAATTTCCTCTTCCCTTGATTAGAATCCCAACTAACATTAGGTTGAAGTTATTCTCCTCAATTAAGGTGAAACTTCTCATAATTAAGTTGTTAGATCAGTAAGTGGATCTTGTGCGCACGAGGCGCGAATTCGTATTGTCACTGAGAAGGCCTTGAAAGCAGAGGTTAGATCATCACTAGTGATATATCAAAGTAATCCTAAAATTCCATTAGTTCATATAATATTAGTGTAATTTTACCCTGAGTGGTACTTTCATTTGCTCTAGTAGTCTCGACTGCGTGTCCTTTAGAGTTCACAGAAATCGAGAACAATGATGCAGTTTCAACTGCGGGTACCCAGTGCGATGTAAAGGCAACTCAGTATACATGAGTAATTTTCTTACCCAAAACAACTTTAACTCTTACAATCAATAATCCCAACAAAATGTTCCTCCTAGAAGGAGCTTAGCCTTTCAAATCTGGATCACAAATCACAATGACTAGTTGGTTAAACAAATTCATTTAGGTTGCAATCAAAACTGAAGAAAAATGAGTTCCATAATAAATTCCAAATTTTCATTGAAGTTTAGACATAAATGAAATCCGATTTAAATGAATACTAGCTCAGAATTCCAATTCAGATCACTGCCCTAATCCTAAAAGAAACTGAATTTAGAAATAACTGAAGAAAATAAAAAAAAATAAAAAGAATAAAATATACAATGAGACGACTTTCCAAAAAACCGCAGACATGATGAAAACCATTTGTTTTCTCCCCCAGCTTACATTTATAGGCTTAGGTCTTGGGCCTTTAAACGAGGCGAAGAATCCGCACTTGAAAAGCAAAAATTGCTATATACGTTGTTTGGGTGATGTTGTGATGATGTCGCGATATCGGGATTGTCGATGTCATGGAGTTGCGGTGATATCCGCGACGTGCATCGATTTGGCAACGCGGCACCAATGATGAGTCCGTGTTGTGATGATGTGGCGACATGGAAGTCCCATTGTTGTAAGATTAATTCGATGTCGCGACACTGCCATTCGGTGTTGTGACATTTAGTTGGTGTTGCAACATTGTTGTGATGTCGCGACATAGCTGACTAATGCCCTTACTTGTACACATTTGCCCTAATGTCGCGACGTTGCTGATCTAACGTTTCGACATTGGTGATCTAATGTCGTGACATGGTGATAACCTCAGGCTGATGTTGCGACATTGTTGTGATGTCGCGACATTGTTGTGATGTCGCAACATCATATCTTGTTGTTCTAAAGTCATTTGCCAATGTTTTGTCGCGACATTTATTTTGTTTCACGACATTTGACTTGTCTCATCACTTAGGCTGCTTTGATTGAATGTCACGACATTACCTATTCGACGTCGCAACATTGGATGTGTAGATCTCCAGTGTAAAAGCTTTGGCTAATGTCGCGACATTTTTGAACCAATGTCGCGACATTTCTTAACTAATGTCACGACATTCAAACAATTTAACCTTGTCCTATACAAGCAATGTCGTAGCCATGTTATTATGATGTCGCGATATTGGATGGCTGTCATAATTTGACTGTTGGAGTTGTTTATGATGTCGCGACATTGCTGTATATTTTCTTTCCCTTCTTCAGCTGATGTCGCGACATAGCTATAATTTCAAGACTTTCTACACATAATGTTGCGACACCGCAACTTGCTGAAGCAATGTAGTGACATTGGCCCTTTCCTTGCACCATGCTGATTTCTACTCCTTTTGATGCTGAATTGTGCTTGTTTTCTTTAAGTTTCTGCAAAATAGAAAATTTGGGTAAAAGCTCCATAATTCTGCATTAAACTGAACTTTTAAGCTTGAAATGATCTAAAAAAATGGACTTAAAAATATATGAGTTTTAGACTCATCAAACTCCCCTAAACTTAATTTTTTGCTTGTCCTCAAGCAAAGAAAAGGATATTTGTTTGTCCTCAAACAATAAAAATCAATTTTTTGAGGTCATTTTTTAATTAACTCATCTTTTCAATCAGATCAACATTTAGGCCTTTATATTATTTCAGTTGTGACATCAGCTCTAATTAAGCTTCATTTTCAGATTTTTGACAATTTCCAATTTAAATCATTTAATATAGCATGTAATTCATAATTAATAAACAGTTACAGTCCTTGACTATGTGAGTGTGTGTTGGTCTTCCCCTTATAACTAATTTGAAATTTTGGTAGCCTTATGAGAGTTACTTTGCAGAGTGACATTTTTTTAGAGTAATTTTAAGTCACATAGGCTTGTTGGTCATATTATTCTCCACTAATGTAGACATAACACACCCCTCAGAATCAAATAGGTATTTTGTGCTTGTAATGTATGGCTAGGGTACTTGGTAGACAATTGGACATTTTAGGCTCAAGTTTACCCAAATTGCATTCATTTTCTCGCTCTTTGCCTTCACTGCTCCTCCTATTTTTCTGCTAAACTAGCCTTTCAAACATCCCTAAACCAGATCTAGTGCATTTTTCTGCATTTCCTCATCTGAAGCTTATTGTTGTTTTTATTTTCTTTTCCACTACTATTTTCAATTATGCTTCAGAAGCCTCTTTTTGTCTGTTTGTTTTAGATTTGGAGTGGTGCAATGTTTTACCTTTTTAAGCTTTCTACAACCCCTTAGCAAGCTTTAGGTTAGTAGCTCCCATACCAATTAGAATTAGGGTACAAGGTGTAGAACACCCCTAAGGACTTAATTGCTCAAGGTCAGTAGGCTACATAGTAAAAATCACTCCTTGTAACTTTCTTCTTTTTCGGCTTCTCAATTTTCTATTTTGCACCTTCTTTAGCATGGTTTTTTTCTTAATTATCTTCCTTTCTCATCCTTTATTCTCCTCTTTCTTTTCAATTCAAACTTATACTTCCCCAAACTTATCCTCTTTCTCATTTCTTCTACACAAATTTGCAGTTTTGGGTAATTTAAGGGTTCTTTACTGTAAGGTAAGATTTAAGGAAGGGTTAAGGCTCTTCTTTTTTACTGTGATGATAAAATAGACATTAGGCTCAAAGTAGGTACTAAGGTATATGCTTATAGCATATTAAGGGTAGGCTTTTGAAAGTCTCAAACTATCCAAGGATGGCCTAAATCATTTTATGCTAGTTGTAATGTCTAGAATTCCGCCTTGAACAATAATGCAACAAGTTCTAGGACTCTTTAGAGATATATGATAATAAGTCTCATTAGATTTTCCTAACCCAAGCTAAATTAGTTTTTTAGGTACTTTGACCAATGTGTTAGTTTAGTCATTTTCTAGACTGTATTGTTCAATTTGACTAGTATTAATAGCCATATTAGCTTTGATTTCAATTTCAGTTTTCAAGAATAAAAAAGTTTAGCTTCTTTATTATTGACATCACAACTTAGCCCATTCGCAATTTGTTGTGTTATTGTTCACTTTGCATTTCATTATGATTGAGTCATTCAGTTCATTAGGTATACAACAATAACACCAACATTTCACCAATTTTTCTCAAAGTCTTCAAATAAGCTAGTACAACATTCACTTAGAAAATAAGCCATATTATCCAACAATTTTAAACTCATACTTTCATACGCTAACATTCGAATTCTCCTTTATTCCACTCAACAAACACAACCTCAACATTTTATTAACATTCTCAAAATTGTAAAATTAAAAGATAATAACAAATAAGAAAATTCTATGCACAAAAATTTCAAAAATTGCCCTTTTATTAGAAAGAGGAAAAATTACATTATGTTGTTTACAGGACAGGGAAATAATGATAGAGAAGAGAGAGAATGAGGATGTAGTGGAGAGGTTTCATTCTTCTTCCGTGATCAGATCTGTGAGGTTTGAGGTTTGGCATCGCTTAAAATTTGTAACTTGCATTTGAGGGTGTGAACTCGTGAATGGAGGGTCTCTAGTTTGAATCGAGCCCTCTCTCCATTCCTACCAAAAGAGATACCACTCTGCATTCTCTGTTTTGCTTGATGAGCTCATTTTTCTCCTTTGCCTGTCAGAGTTCTGGGGACTGTCAAATTCATTTCCTTAAATTTCTTGATACATCTTTACCAGGTTCTAATTCACTAAATCTATGCTCTCTGTCCATAGTTTTACCTTGTAATTCAGGATGGACTCTAGCTCTTTATCCCTCTTTTAGATGGTCGCTCTGATCTCTTTCTAGTGTTCCTTGTAGAGATACCCAAAGGCTTTAGCCTTTTGAAGCAGGTTCTACTCCATTTCCTTTTCCCTGACCTCCATTAGCTTTTTTAACTCTTGATTTCTCCTTAGTTGATCATGCACAAAGGCCTTTTCTGTTTCTTTAAGCTCAGCCCTCAATGCCTTGTCCCTCTTTGATAACTCTTCTCTCCATTCCTCATCTCTCTATTGGAGAACCGCTGCTAAGTTTTCTTCTCTTCTTTTATTTTCTACAGCCAATGTTTCATCTCTCCATCTCAGTTCCTCCCTGAATTGCTCATCTCTCGTTTTCATTTCTTTTCCCATTTGAGTTAACAAGGAGAAAAGTCCTGATGTGCTGCTCTCTTGTTCTTCTACTATCTTGTTCCCTATTTCTGCTCTATTCTGAGCAGGCATTATATTTTCTTCAGCCCTGAGGGAGAGCACTGATTGCTCTGGGTAATCTTCAACCCACCCTCCCCCCCCTTTGCCTCTTAGCTCTTCTTCAAATTTCTTCTGTGGGCTACCTCTCCTTGTTGTTCTAAAGCTGCCCTTTTTCTTTTCCTTGTTCTCGCCACCTCCTCCCCATGTATTGGAGCTTTTAAGACTCCAGTGAGGGTGAGAGATGAGGATCTCGGGCATTTCTCCTTCGTCTCACTGAATGTTACACCCCCCTTGATACACAAGAGAGTGATCAAGGTAAGGTGGGGGATATTCCTTGAGAAGTTGTTCTCAGGGTAGTCCAAGATGGACTGCCCCACAATCTTCCCCACATTCAAATTAAACCCCTTAACCAGTGCATACAGTAGTATGGCACGGTCTTGTCTCACTGTTGAGACGTGCTTTGAAGGGGTGAGAATGGAATTGATGAAGTAGAAGCATACATTAATTGCTTTTGACAAGTCACCTCTGTTGATGTAGGCGTTGCGGATGGTTTTGGTCCTCTGCCATATCCCTAGACCATCTGTCAACTCCTTGAATATCTCTTCAACCTTGGGGTTCTCCTGGAGCTAGTCCTACTCCTTGTAGTCATTCACCGGTCTCAGCCCCAGGAGTTAGGAGATGGCCCTTTCCCCAAAAGGGATCCACCTCCCCCTGACATAGCACGTCAGGTTCTTTTGTTGGCCCAGATTGGCGTAAAATTCCTTGACCAGGGCCCGTACTCCTGGCTCCCTGTGCTAGCTTAACTTTTCCCAGCCTCGTTGCTCAATCTCCTCTTTAAATGGAGACACTAGCTCCTTAAATCCCCTTTCTTCCATGAAAATTTTCTTTGCTAGAAGCTTTTGGAACACTTCTGCTCCCTTTTGGGAGTAAAAGGCCCTAGCTTCTCCTTTCTCCACCATCACTTCTATCTCCTCAGGCACGACTTCGAGGGCATTTTCTTGGTTTTCTTCCCCTTCCATTTCTCTCTGAACTTCCTCAGCTCTCTCTTGTAAAATATCCTCCACTACACTTCCTATAACTTCGTCGAGGTTTTAAGAATTTGGATTTGACATGGTTTGGATTTTTGTGAGGTTTTGAGAAGGCTAGGGTTCGAAAGTTTGAAAAGATTGATGTAACAATGAAAATTCTCAAAGTCTTCCTTTTATAGGTGATTTTCCTAACTGTGATGTCGCGACATTGAAGTTATGGTGTCATGACATTGACTTGATACCCTAAATGTCTCACATACCGTCGCGACATCGCTTCACGCCGCAGCGAATGTCGCATGCTCAACATTGTCTCGATTTTCTAATTGTTCTTCTCCCGGATGACGCGATATCAGAATGGGGAATGCAGCCGACATTGCTCGCCGCCTCGTGTAACTCTTCTATCTTGCGATGTCGTGACAATCAAATACGATGCCCGACACCGCGTGTCGCTCATCTACAACGTCATGTCACGACATTGATAATTTCGATGTCGCAGACATCACTCACCGTGCTTTTGCATATTTGTGATGTTGCGACATTTGAAATTTGATGTTGCGACATTGAGGTAATGTCGCCATGATGTTGCAACATTGGGGAAACTTTTGAAACTTTGTGTTGCGACATTTTTGTTGATGTCGAGACAATGAGTGGGAGTTTAGCCTTTTAAGCAGAAAATTTGCACTTATTTTCCCCTATTTTCTTTCTGCACTTCCAATTCATGCTTGTGAATATAAGTCTATAGATGTTGAAGAACCTTATTCAAACATGAATAGTAACACTCAGATTTTTCAATTTAATCTATTAAGCATTGATTCATGGTATTGCAGAAATTTCCAAACAACTATTTAATAGAGGACAATCAAGCTACCAGGTGATTTTCTAAGTCAAATAAATCAAACTCCCCCAAACTTAGTCATGCATCATTTCTAAAGAATAAGAGTTAGAAGTAAACCCTTTGTATAATCTCCTCGCATAATTCAAATTCCGATCGAGACGCTTTTTAAAATTGACTTTCATATATCCATATAGCTTCTTCATCTTGGCATTCAGAAGATTGTAATTCAATAAATGGTAAATAATTTCTAAAAAAACTAATCTACTTCTACACTATTCAAACACACAAAATTTTAACCAAATCAAGTTACTATGAATAATTTAAAAATTGCTTGGGTTGCCTCCCAAGTAGCTGCTCATGTTTTATGTCTTTCGCTAGACATTTGCTGTAGTGTTTTCTCATTTCAGCAATTCTATCCATCTCTTCAAATCTGGGACTCTTTCTCCTTTGATCTTCCTCCTAGGTAGTGTTTCAGTCTCTGACCATTCACTTTAAACTCATCTCCGGAATTGGTTTTCATTGTTAATGCCAGCTTCTAAAAGGTAAATCGCAACTACTCGTATATGGACTACTCCTAATCTTGATTCGAGTTTTCAAGAAAAGTTTTAGCCTTGAATTATACAATAGGACTAGATCTCCTACTCTGAACTCTTTCCTTAGAATCTTCTTATCATGCCACCTTTTAGTCTTATCTTTGTATATTCTGGCATTATCATATGCTTCATTTCTGAGCTCTTTTAATTCATTCAATTGGAGAAGTCTCTTTTCTTTTACAGCTTGGAAATCAAAATTCAACTTTTCTATTGCCCACATTGCTTTGTACTCAAGTTCCAGAGGTAGATGACATTGTTTTCCATAGACAATTCTGTATGAGGACATTCCAATAAGGGACTTATAAGCAGTTCTATAAGCCCACAATGCATCTTCCAACTTTGATGACCAATCTTTTTTGCTGGCACTGACTGTATTTTCAAGAATATTCTTGATTTCTCTATTGGATATCTTAACTTGCCCATTTGACTGTGGGTGATAAGCCAAACTCATGACATGTCTGACTCCATACTTGCTCATAAGTTTTGCAAACAGGTTGTTTGCAAAGTAGCTTCCCTCATCACTTATAATAGTTCTAGGGGCTCCAAATCTCGCTTCTCAAGATGTTCCTCAATAAAAACTCACAACTCAGATTGCATCATTTCTGTGGCGTTATGTGGCTTCCACCCATTTGGATACATAATCCACAGCTAGGAGAATGTATAAGTTTCCAAATGAAGGTGGGAAAGGCCCTATGAAGTCTATCCCCCATACATCAAAAATCTGCACCACCATAATTCCTTATAGAGGCATCTCATTTCTTCTATTAATGTTGTCCATTCTTTGACATCTGTCATAATATTTGACCCATTCATAACAATCTCTTAATAAAGTTGACCAATAAAAACCTGACTGGAGAATTTGCTAAGTTGTTATGTCTCCTGCAAAGTGTCCTCTATATGGTGATGAATGACATTTATCCATAATTCAGCTTGTTCTGTCTCTGGTACACATCTTTTAATAATATGATCTGCTCCTCTTCTAAAATGCAATGGGTCATCCCATATATTAAGCCTAGCATCGGTCCTTAGCTTTCTTTTCTACTGGTAGCTGAATTCTAGTGGCATAATTCCACAAGCCAGAAAATTTACAATATCAACATACCATAGTGTTTGAACTGACTCATCAGGGAAATTTTGTTCTATTTCTATCCCTTTTTCCTCAATAGATTTTTCCATTCTTGACAAGTGATCAGCTATCACATTGCCACTTCCTTTTTTTTCCTTTATTTCTAGATCAAATTCTTGCAACAGTAGTACCCACTTGATCAATCTTGGATTAGCATTTTTCTTTGTCATTAGATATCTAATTGTTGCATCATCATTGTGTATGATGACATGGGACCCTAATATATATGGCCTAAATTTTCGTAAGCAAAAACCATTGCCAGCATCTCCTTCTCTATGGTAGAGTAGTTCTCTTATGCCTCATTGAAGGTTTTGCTAGCATAGTATATAGCCCTAAAAAGTTTCTCTGTTCTTTGTCCCAAAATTGCTCCCATTGCATAGTTAATGGCATCACACATGATTTCAAACTCTTTGTTCCAGTCTGGTGTTGCCATGATGGTAGCTATAACTAATATGGGCTTAATTTCTTCAAATGCAGATCTACATGATTCATCAAAATAAAATTTTGTATCTTTTTCCAACAACTTGCATAATGGTCTGGAAATTTTTGAGAAGTGTTTGATAAATCTTCTATAAAATCCAACATGTCCCAAAAACTTTTGATTCCCTTTACTGTTGTAGGTGGTAGTAGAGTTTCTATGATAGATACCTTAGCTTGGTCAACTTCTAGCCCAGCTATAGAAATTTGGTGTCCTAAGACAATTCCTTTTGTTACCATGAAATGGCATTTTTCCCAATTCAGAGTTAAATTCTTGTCTTGGCACCTCTATAATACAGTCTCTAAATTTTTAAGGCAATGCTCAAAACTAGATCCATACACTGAGAAGTCATCTATAAAAATTTCCATAGCCTCTTCCACCAAATTTGAAAATATGGACATCATGCACCTTTGGAAGGTGGCAAGAGCATTACATAATCCAAATGGCATCCTTCTAAAAGCAAAGGTATCATAAGGACATGTAAAAGTAGTTTTCTCTTAGTCCTCAAGGGCTATTGCAATTTGATTATACCCTGAATATCCATCAAGAAAACAAAAGTAAGGGTGTCCAGCCAACCTATTCAGCTTCTGATCAATGAAGGGTAAAGGATAGTGATCATTTCTGGTTATTATGTTCAATTTTCTATAATCAATGCACACCCTCCATCCTATCACAATTATTGTTGGAAGCAATTCATTCTTCTCATTTTTTATCACAATGAATCCACCTTTCTTGGGAACCACATGAACTGGGCTTACCCAAGGGCTATCCGAAATTACATATATAAAGCCTGCATTTAACCATTTAAGCACTTTTCAATAACTTTTCATTACTCGATTCAATCTTCATGTTCAATGGAGGTTCAGATTTTCCTCTAAGAGGATTTTATGCATACATATGGAAGGACTGATTCCTTTCAAATCTTTTATAGACCAAGCAATGGTTCCCTTATACTTACTGAGAATTTCTAGTAGTTTATGTTCCTTGTGTTCTATCAAGTTAGCTGATATAATTACTGGTTTAGATTTTCCAGCTTCAAGAAAGGCATACTTCAAATGTTCATGTAATTCTTTTAGAGTTAAACCCTTTGAGCTTGTGTTTACTTCTGAAACCTTCCCTTCACAACTAGTAGATTTCTCTACATTCCTTTCATCAATACCGAGTACTGCCTCTTTTAATTCAAAATTGGAGTTTAAAATTCAACATCAAGATAATCAAGATACTAGAAATTCGTCTCATTTTCATTCATTGAACTCTGAATCTTACAATCATTTATCGGGCTTCCAAAATGTACTGAACTTTTGTTTCTACAATCTTACAATCCGCATATCACATTTTGGCTGTTATTTCAAACTCGATCGAGATTGAAGTGCACGCCCTCATCTCCAACCTCGAGAGTAAGCTCATTTCTTCACATCTATCAAAGCCTTCCCTGTGAGCAAAGAAAGGTCTCTCTCCTAAAGAGTGCTGGGACTTGTTTTTCTTCTTCAATACCAATAACCACAAAGTCCACTGGAAAAATGAACTTTCCCACTTTGATAAGCACATATTCAAGAATGCCCTTAGGTTGAGCTAAAGTTTTGCTTGCCATCTACAGGGTCATGGTTGTAGGAGTAAGCTCCCCCAAACTTAGTCTTTTGAATACAGATAAAGGCATCAAGTTGATGTTGGCTCCAAAATCACATAGTGCTTTCTCCATTTCAGAATTCCATATGGTACAAGGAATAGTAAAGTTGCCCGAATCCTGCATTTTCACTGGTAAAGACCTCTGAATAACTACACTACAGGTTATTGTCAGGCTCACTACTTCTACTTCAGCAATTTTCTTTTTCTGCTCAGTATATCCTTCATGAATTTAGCATAGTAAGGCATTTGAGTCGTTGCCTCCGGGGTGTGTAACATCCTCATTTTCTCGAACATGTTCAAGAATTTGGCACTCCTCTTTTAGCTTAGTCAGAGAGCTTCAGCAGGGAATGTGACTCGAGGCATTTGGTTTCGCAACACCACAAAGCAGCGTAAACAACAAAATTCTCCAAAACCCCACCCAAGGACCCCTTGATACATCAAATATGGTTCAAGACAAATAAGAGGGTGCGAGATTACCTTGTGTCAGTTTCAAAAACCAATCCAATGGTCAGGGCAGTAAAGATCAAAGAGAACCAAGTCCTTGGTTCGCCTCTAACAGTATCCACATGAAGAGTAGAGGCTACAACCTCTAAGGTAACGGTCTCAAAAGAAGTCTCGTGCAAGCCAAGTCTCAGTTTGAAGAGAGAAGCCAAAACTCGATCTCGCCAAGAGGAGCTGTTCTTGAAGAACACTCTCTCTATCTCTCTTGAACACCCTTCATAAGAAGAGTGAGTAAAACGGGGTAGTCTTGTTAGGGTTCTCCATAAAGGTCTTTTTATAGGAAAACCCTAGCTCATGAAAATCTCTAAAGTGCCTATCTCTTTAAGACATGATAGACTATAAGCATCCCTATACAACATGATGACTGCAGAATAATCATCTCTAATAACAGGTTTCCAAAAATCTTCCATAGTTCTTTTCCCTTGAGGTTTGTCAACTTTCTCAGCTGGAATGTGCTGTTGTATCTCCCTCTACTCAGCCATAACCACGTCTTCAACAAATCTAACTTTCTTTAGGTTTTTTAGTGTCCTTTGCAATTTAGTGTTACCAATTCTAATTCTTGTTTTCTATGCATGTGAGGACTTTCTGAAATGGAAACACATTGAAATCAAATAAGATCAGTAGATGTAGAAATATATTATGATGTGTTTTCATTAAAGATCAGTAACTGATTCAGCTACTGTAGTTAAAACTATTTTTTCAAATTTTTTGATAAAAGTAAAAAGAAAAATATCCAAACTAGCAATTTTCTCTTTGGTAAGAATATTAATCTTTAAACTTTATTTTCATTTCGATCCCTGACAACGACGCCAAAAACTTATTAAGACCAAAATTATCCAAGTAATTAGCACTGCCACCAAGGACTATTCAATCCCCAGCAACGGTGCTAAAAACTTGTTAAAACCAAAGATATAAAATATGTTTTCTGCCTTGTTTGTAAAATGCTTCATTTGAAAATTGGTTTGGTCTAGATCACTACAAGTGCACAGGTCATATAAGTAATACAGTGGATTTTAAGTCTAGATATCATTCGCACGATGATCGATTAGAAAAATTTAAAGATTAACTACCCTCACTACTAAAGATCCTTACTATTTGAATTTTTAGAGATCATGTTAGATTTATCTTCGTAGATAAACAGAAATAAAAAACTAATAAAATTTCTAAAGTACATGAATAGAGAGCCACCATGAATTGAAACACATGGGAAGAAAAACAGTGTTGTGACCATCACTTTGCAAGTTCCAAATAAGATAAAGTAATGGATGTGACTCTTGGAGTTGTCCAAGAGCAGATTAGTGTAGAATTGGATCTCTCCTAACTCTATAGGTTTCACTATCCAGCTTACCACACTCTTATCTCTAGACAGAGGCTTTGAAAAGCTACTTGTAGGATTTGTTCATCTTTTAAGATCTGATTATTTTTCCTTCTTAGTACTTCATAGTCATTTCTTAGGAATGGAAATTTCTTGCTCCCATGGACAGGATATTGCAAGCCCTCTCCAAAATAAAAGGTACCTTAGCCATCAATTAGACAAGAATTTCCTCTTCCCTTGATTAGAATCTCAGTTAACACTAGGTTGAAGTTATTCTCCTCAATTGAGGTGAAACCTCTCATAATTAAGTTGTTAGATCAGTAAGTAGATCTTATGTCTTGAGCACAAATTCATATTGTCACCAAGGAGAGAGCCTTGAAAGCAGAGGTTAGATTATCACTAGTGATATATCAAAGTAATTCTAAAAGTCTATTAGTTCATATAATATTAGTGTAATTTTACTCCACAACCGATCGTCATCGCTTCTCAGTAGTCTCAACTCTTATGTCACTGTGAGGGATTCTGGAAATCGTGAATGATACGTATCTTTTCTCGGGGTACCGAACACTGATATTTAGAACAACTCAATGTATGAGTAATTTTCTTACCCAAAACAACATTAACTCCTACAATCAATAATCCCAACAAAATGTTCTTCCCAGAAGGAGCTTAGCCTTTCAAATCATGATCACAAATCACAATGACTAGTTGATTAAACGACCATTTATATCATAATCAAACTCGAAGAAAAAATGAGTTCCCAACAAATTCCGCATTTTCATTTAAAGTTCGGGGAATAAATGAAACTTATTTACATGAATGCTCGTCTCGTAATTCCAGCTCATATCATCGCTCTAATCCTAAAAAGCAAGAAAACTGAATTTAGAACCAACTGAAGAAAATAAAAAGAATAATATATACAATTTGACTTCAGCTTTCCCAAAAAACACAAAGACTTAAAGAAAGTCGTTGGAAGCTGCACACTACTCCCCAAAAGCTTATATTTATAGGCTCATGTCTTGGGCCCTAAAAACGAGGCGAGAATCACGCACTTTAAAAAGCCCAAAATCGCCGCTTTATCTCGCTTTGTGTGATGTCGATGATGTCGCGGAATCGATTGTCGAGCTCGTGGTTGCAACCGACGTCATGACATCAAAATCCGCTTGGCACTTCAATTTCCGCGATATCCATATGTCGCGGATGATGTCGCGACATGGAGGATACATTGTCGATTATCCTCCGGCGTTGCAACACCGCCATTACGGTGTCAAGGATATTTAGCGCTCAGGCCGCGACATTACCGTGATGTCGCCGACATAGCTAATCGATGCCCTGCTCAGACACACTTGCCCCGGGATGTCACGACATTATCGACTGAATGCCGCGACTATTAGTCATTTAAGCTCGCAGATAACCTCAGCCGATGTCGACATCGTTTTGATGTCGCGACATCATATCTTATTGTTCTGAAATCCTCTGCCAATGTTTTGTCGCGTCATTTATTCTGTGTTGCGACATTTGACTTATCTCATCACTCAGGCTGCTTTGATTGAATGTCGCGACATTACCTATCCGACGCCGCGACATTGGATTTGTAGATCTCTAGTGTTAAAGCTTTGACTAATGTCGCGACATTTCTGAACCAATGTTGCAGCATTCAAACCATTCAACCTTCTCCTTTGCAAGCAATGTCGTAGCCATGTTATTATGATGTCGCGACATTGGATGGCTGCCATAATTTGACTACTAGAGTTGTTTATGATGTCACGACATTACTATATCTTTGCTTTCCCTTCTTGAACTGATGTCATGACATAGCCATAATTTCAATACTTTCTACACATAATGTTGCGACACTAAAACTTGCTAAAGCGATGTCGCGACATTGGCCCTTTCCTTGCACCATGCTGATTTCTACTTTTTTTTATGCTAAATTCTGCTTATTTTCTTTAAGTTTCTGCAAAATAGAAAATTTTGGTGAAAGCTCCATAATTCTGCATTAAAATGAACTTTTAAGCCTGAAATGATCTAGAAAAATGGACTTAAAAATAGTTGAGTTTTAGACTCGTCACATACCATTCTCGATATTGATCTCCCTCATATTTAGATCATATCCAAATCTGTTTTATATTAGCCCCACACTCTTCTAAGTGTGTGACCTATTGAGTCGTTGGCATAGCTACCAAATACTTTTGTTAAGTCCCCGACAATGGCACAAACTCACACCATGAGTAAATTAGTGATCTATTAGAGTAATCTTTCAGCGTTCATTAGTTTCATAATATTAGTCTAACATACCCCTAAGTAACTGCTCCATATTCTTAGGAATCTTCATATCTGTGTCACTCAGAGGGTATCTTGGAAATCAAAGCAAGATAATAAACTCTTTTTGTGGGTGTATACTATACTACATAAGAAATATCTAATTACATGAACATCGACAATCACCCGCCAGCTCAACAAAATCTTTAAATACTGCACTCATTACTGCAGAATATCTAGCCCTTCCCAAAGAGCTTAGCCTTCCACACTGGTCCGTATACGACAATGTGACTAGTTGATCGTGATTAAATTCATCAAGTCAGAACAAATTAAAGAGAAGGGGATTCCAAAAATAAATTCCAGAAAATAATCCCATAAAATCCTAGATGTTCAGACATAAATGGAACTAAATATTCATTGATCTCAGCTCAGATTACAACTCAGATCTCTTATTCCAGTTCTAAGAAAAGGAAAATAAAAGAAATTACAAGAAGAAAAGAACAAAAAATCAAATCCAAAAACAGAAAAACGCTATTCTACTTCTATTGTTCCTAAAAATGGAGGCTCCTCAACCGTTTTCTCTATATCTCGATCCTCTGTCTGTGTGTCCTCTTTTTAGCTCTAGGGCTTGTTATTTATAGCCTCAATAAATGATGTTTGGCCTAAAATCAAGGTTGATGACATGGGTTTCAAAGGCAGAACATTTCATCGCTTTTTGCTTCTGGGACATCATATTCTATATCGCGACATACACTTATCGCGACATAAATTTCCAATGTCGCGACACAACAGCGTCTTCTCTTATCGTAGGCTCTATTGTGCAGTGTCGTGGCTTGTGTCGCAACAAAGCATCCTCTTGTCAAGTTTATCGAGAAAAATAAAATAAATGTCGCAACATAGGTTCTAATTTGTTGACTTCGTCCAACATGCTTTCTAATGTCACATGCACTTCTTCTTCGCACTTTTTATGTCACGACTAACAATCTCTATGTCACGACATAGTTTCTTAGTTCAACTTTTATCTTTGTCATGACAAAGATGTTCTATGTCGCGACATAGTCCTATGCCCTTAGCTTGATCTTTGTCGCGACAGAGATCGCTATGTTTTGACAGAGATCTCAGCCTTCAACATTCTCTTTGTCGCAATAGAAAATTATTTTGTCACGACGGAGTTCGAAGCTACCATCTTGGTCTTTGTCGTGACAGAAAATTGTTTTTTCGTGACAAAGTTCTTCTGCTGCCTTTGCCTTTATCGCAACAATAAAATAGTCTTGTCTAATTGTGTCGCGACAAACTTCAAAAATGTCGCGACATTCTACAATTATCATATGTGGACTCTTCTCAGCTTTAAGTCACGACATTATTTAACTTTGTCGTGACAAATTTCTACAATTTTTCCCCTTGAGTCTTGTCGCGACACTGTTGCGACAATTTGCACTACCTGACTTAGCCATTTCTGCTGCTGCTCTCCCTTTTTGGCCGCATTTGCTGCTTTTTCTTCCTATTCTGCTTTTTTTTTCTAAATTCTTGCAAAACATAAATTTGGGTGAAAAGTATATAATTATGAATTAAATCTTATTTTTAAGCCTAAAATATTCAATAAAAATTGGCTTAAAATTAGATGATTTAGAGTCATCAAACCCCCCCAAACTTAAAGTCTTGTTTGTCCTCAAGCAAAAAAAAGAATCATTGTTTGTCCTCAAACAATTCAAAAATAATTTGTTGATTTTTTCTTTATATCATTTTCAAATACAAATAAACCGGATTAATTAAATTGAAGTGACATGCCATTTCCACTCTAGCTTACTTTGCAATCTTAAAATTTTCAATCTGCTCATATAATTAAGCAAACACTAAAATGATAAAGAGTCACAGCGACATTTGTTGTAGAGGATGCAAGGTCTTCCCTTTATAACGAATTTGCAGATTAGGTAGCCTTATGAGATATACATTAAAGAATAGAAGTCGATCAAAGTGATCAAGGTCCTACAGCTTGTTAGTCATATTACTCTCCACCACAAGCAATCACCACCTTCGTGGATCAAATAGGACTTTAGATCAGAATGTATGGCTCGGGGAATCGGGTAGACATCGACATTTAAGGCCCAAGTTTACCCAGATTTGGCGCATATTTTCTTGTGCCTTCATTGCTCATCCTCTATTTTCTGCTAAAAACAACATTTCAAAAGTATCCCCTAACTTGGTTGGGTGCATTTTTCGGCATTTTCTCCTCTATAGCTTTTTCCTTTCCACTGCTATTTTCAATTCTGCTCCAGAAGCTCTTTTCTTTTTCATATTTGTTCTAGGTTTTGGAATGGTGCAATGTTTTGCCTTCTTAGGCTTTCTACCACCCTTAACAAGCTTTGGGTCAGCAACTCCCATACCAATTGGCATTAGGATACTAGGTGTAGAACACCCCTAAGGACTTAATTGCTCAAGGGAGGAAGCCTATAAGGCAGAACTCATTTCACTTTGAAGCTTTCATTCTTTTTTTAGCTTCTCAATTTTTTGTTGTGCACCTCCTTTAGTACATCTTGACTCAATTTTTCATCTTCCACATTCCTCATTCGTCTCCTTCTAAAAAAAAATTCTCCCCCAAACTTGTTGTCCTGATCATTTCCTATTACATTCTTCTTGCAGTTTGGGAAAACACAGGGTTATATACCGATGGATCATAATTCAGGGTTGTTTAATTTTTCATTTAGCTCATGATGAAATTAGCATTAGGCTCAAACAAGGTACTAAGTGTCTGCATATACATACATATGCATATCCAAGGGTAGGCTTTGAAAGGCTCAAAATATTCAAGAATGGCCTAAATCATTTCCTATTGGTTGTGATGCCTAGGATTTCGCCTTGAATAATAACATAACAAGTTCTAGGACCCTTTTTAGACTGCTTTATGATGAATCCAATAAGGTGTTCCTAACCCAAGCATAAATAGTTTTTCAAGGTACTAATGACAAATGTGCATATTTTTCAGTCATCTAGAACTGTATTGTTCAAGCTATTGGCTTTAATACACATAGACTCCACCTTATACTCCACAATTAAATGGAGTATCTAAAAGAAGAAACCGAACTCTATTAGATATGGTTCGTTCTATGATGAGCCATGCAAATCTTCCTAAATCATTTCCTGGGATATGCCCTAACACGCCTCATCTATTAAACCATGCTCCTTCTAAAGCTGTAGATTCTAATTCCATATGAGATATGGTATAAGAGGAAACCAAATCTTAAACATTTAAAGGCTCGGGGATGTCCCGCTTTTGTAAAAGGGCAGTAGCCTAATGCTTCGGTCTAAATCTGATAATGCTATTAAGGGGCATCCAAGAGAGTTTTGATACTATTTTATAATCCCAATGAACAAAAAGTGTTTGTTTGTTGATTACGCTGTTATTTCTAGAAAGAGAATTTATTCTGTAAACGTATAAATGCGAGTCAAATAGAATTCCGATGAAGTTCGTGGAACCACAAAGCAGAAAAGAAAAGGAGGCCGAGCAAGAGTCGACACCATGATGATGCAACAGTTAACAACTCAAGATACACAAGGTGAACGAGGGTCTAGTAGATACGTCGTCCTCCTCAAGGTATGATGACGTGTTTATCATTAATAATGATGAACCTACTACCTATAACGAAGTCTTATTAGATAAGGACTCTGAAAAATGGCTTCAAGCCATGAACTCCGAAATGGATTCCATATACCAAAATGAGGTTTGGACCTTAGTTGATCCACCCATGTGGACAAAACCTAAAAGATGCAAATGAGTCTTCAAAAAGAAAACAAACATGGATGGTAAAGTGTCTACCATAAAGCACGGATCGGTTCATGAAAGGTTGTCTACGTAAATATGGTATCGACTATGATGAAACCTTTTAACCAAAGGGCGATGTTGAAATCCATTAGATAATACTTGCTATAGCCGCATACTATGACTATGAAACTGAAAATGGATATTAAGACCGCTTCGTGAACGGACATTTACAAGAAGAGGTGTATATGATACAACCCGAGGGTTTGTCTCGAAAAGACCCTAATAAAGTATGGTGTGTAAGCTGTAAGTCCATTTATAGCTAGCAAAGATTCGTAAGTTTGAATATTCGTTTTGATGAAATAATCAAAATGTTTGGTTTCATCAAAAACGAAAATGAGCCTTGTGTATACAAAAAGATCAGTGGGAGTATTGTGGTTTTTCTCATTTTATATGTGGATGACATATTATTAATAGGAAATGACATACCCTCTCTTCAATCAGTTAAAAAGTAGTTATCGAAAAACCACTGTAAGGAATCAGACATTCCTATACGCAACGGAAATGTAATTTAAATAAATCTGTACATACATACCGTTCTTCGAGAAACAACGCAGCTCGATTCGTGATCGCAGAGTTTGATCACTAGCCGCACACACGTCCGTGTACTTTCCAAGGTATCCACACGAATAACTCTCGATCCCTGGCCAGAATTTTAACTCGGTTTAATGATGCTAGTTCCTCGAATCATCTCATGATCCTAACTCAAGTTTTACGATCTACGTAGATCGATTTACAGTTATAAATAATCCTCATAAATAGATCAGATTCTCCATAAATGTGAGAATTAATTCATACTTAATTATCATAAATATGAGAAATTAATCGATATAATCAAGACATTTATATATGGAGAATTAACTACAATTAATTTCCATAAATATTAGAAATTAATTCATAATCGATTTTAATATTTATGATAAATTAATTCATAATTAATTATCATAATATTATAATTATCAAATAATTATTTTTGCTTTAACCCAAGAATTATTCTCTTTTGTAGCGACCCTTAGGTTCCTGAATCTAAATAAATATAAATTGTAATTCTTAGACTTATATCGCTTCACACATAAACCAACAAATTCTACTGGACTAAAGTCAATTTAGTCGTGAGAAATTCTAAGATTAGATAAATTAAACAACTTTAATTTATCATTAATTCAACAATTAATCAATTTATATTTTTAGGTCAAGATTAGTCTCTAGCCAGAATCATGACCACCCAAATGTTAGGAAAAGTCAAGTGATCGACTTCACCTGTACATGAACTAGATTCCATATAATTATTATCCTTTCACCATCCCATATCTCTTAATAGCACACTATAAGGCAAAGTGTCAACTCCGATCGGCACTAATTTTTACCATTTTGTTTCGAAAAACTCAACCCTTAAATAAATTTAGAACTTTTCTAAATCTACGTATTTGTTTGCAAACATTCTGAGTTGACATTTCAACAAGTGGTTACCTTCGAGATATACTCTCCCACTATTAGGAGTGATGAATCTTATATCGATCATAAACTATCAATTCATGTTTTTCATTATACCCAACTTTCATTATTCATGCATAACAACAAGTATGAACTAATCGTAGTCAGCATAATTTCCCCAACACTAAAGATACTCTTATGATCTCAAGTCCAAGGATCAATTATACTACTATCATATGGAGATTATACCATTGACACTCAAATAGCTAAACTCATGGTAATATCTCCATGTGGGTCATTCCAAGAATATGTTCTTCAACACATTACTCACATATCATCATCATATGTGCTAATCTATCCTCATTAACAATGTCCCCTTGTTGTTAATACTATGATTAGAGAATATTTAAGAATAGCCAAATATATTATTCTAAGGACTTTATCATCAAATATACATTATATAAAATGATAAACTGTCATATTATTAATGCATAAATCAAAACACAATGAGTTAAATAAATCAAAAAAAAATCCTTACTTCTTCTCAAGTACTTAAGAATATTTACCTACTACCTATAATGAAGTCTTATTAGATAAGGACTCTGAAAAATGGCTTCAAGCCATGAACTCCGAAATGACCTTACATACGAAATGAGGTTTGACCTTAGGTTGATCCACCTATGGGTGACAAAAACCTATAGGATGCAAATGGGTCTTCAAAGAAAATCGACAGAATGAGGCGCAGCGATAGAGAAGAAACAGAGACATAGCCGGACCATCGACTAGCCCTGAAAACCAAAACATGATAGTCATGTATTTTTCACAGGTTTGAAGAATGTGATGTAGTCATATGTGATTTGAAAGCTTATATATTTTACCTCATTTTGTTTTGATTTATGCAATAATAATATGACAGTTTTCATCATTTTACATATCGTAAAGGGCTTGATGATAAAGTCTCTTAGAATACATATTTATTATTCTTAGTCATTTCTGATCATAATATTACACAAAGTGACATTGTTAACATGATAGAATAGCACATATGATGATGTGAGTAATGTAGTTAGAGGCAGCTTGAGTCGAATGAGTCGAGATATTTTTCATAAGTTATTGAGAGTCATGGTACTTATAGCGATAGTAAAGGGTTTATCACACTGAGATCATAAGAGTACGTCGTAAATATGCTGAGTTTCACCAGCTCATACAGCATAATGAATACAATAGAGTTGGTATAATGAAAAATTCACTAACTGATAAGCTCATATCAACAGCAGATTCACTCACTCTGTCACAAAGTGGAACACTTGCCGAAATGTCAACCGTAATGCCTGCAGTTCAGTCACTGCAGACCTAGAAAGTCTCCAAATTTATTTAGCGAGCTGATAAATTATGCACGGGCAGAGTCGCAAATGGTCACTTCACACCTACCGTGTACAACAAGAGATATTTATTTGCAGCTTATTAAATAATATATAGACAGTGAGTCGATCACTTCGACCCTTTCCTGGTTGCGAACATAGATACTCTGTTAGAGATCAATTCGACCTATAAATATACTGACACTGTTGAATTAATGATAAATTAAAGTTTTTAATTTATCTAATCTTAGAATTTCTCACAACTAAATTGATTTATCCAAGTGGAGTTTGTTGGTTTTATGTGTATTAAAGCCAATATAAGCTCCAAGAATTACAATTTTATATTTACTGGGCTACTGACAGTAGAAACTCCAAAGGTCACACACAAAAAGAATAATTCTGTCTAAACAAAAATAATTATTTGATAATTATAATATTTATGATACCAATTATGAATTAATTCTATCATAACATAAAATCAGTTATGAATTACCTCTATTATTTGCGGAAAGTTTCAATTATGAATTACCTCCATATCGTTTTTCAAGCAGGTCAATTAATTTCTCATAGTTTATGATAATTAATTATGAA
Source organism: Tetrastigma voinierianum (assembly GCA_016808115.1). Classification (NCBI taxonomy): domain Eukaryota; kingdom Viridiplantae; phylum Streptophyta; class Magnoliopsida; order Vitales; family Vitaceae; genus Tetrastigma; species Tetrastigma voinierianum. Next base: position 313,568 of record JAEQBH010003992.1, read on the forward strand.
TTAATTCTTCCTATTTATGAATTAAATGATCCTATTTATATGAGATTATTTATAATCGTAGTCGATCTATAACAGATCGCAAAATTTGAAGTTAGATCATGAGATGACTGAGGAACTAGCATATTGCTTCGAGTTGTGTCTCTCGTAGGATCCCGAGAGTGCTCAGTGGATGGCCTTCGAGTTTGCGCCAGTGATCGGCCTTTGCGATCCAGAACTAAGCCGCGCTAAGCCTCGAAGAACGGTATGTATGTACGTAACCTCGGGCTCGATACCACTGCAAGGAATCGCACATTCCATACGCAACTAAATGTAATTTAAATAAACTGCGATATACATACCGCCGAGAAACAACGCAGCTCGATTCGAATCGCAGCCGATCACTAAACATGACACACGTCCGAGACCTCCAAGGTATCCACCTAATAACTCTCGGGATCCTCACAGGAATTTTAACTCGAAGCTTAATATGCTAATTCCTTGAATCATCTCATGTTCCTAACTTCAAGTTTTACGATCTATTTATATATCGATTTTACAGTTATAAATAATCCTCATAAATAGGATCATTTAATTTCATAACATAATTAATTCATACTAATTATCATAAATATGAGAAATTAATTGATATAACTGAAGACAGTTATATATGGAGAATTAATTCATAATTAATTTCCATAAATATTATAAATTAATTCCAATGTAAGGAATCAAACATTCCTATACGCAACGAAAATGTAATTTAAATAAATCTGTACATACATACCGTTCTTCGAGAAACAACGCAGCTTCGATTCTGAATCGCAAAGCCGATCACTAGCCGCACACACGTCCGGCCTCCAAGATATCCACACAAATAACTCTCGGGATCCTCACAAGAATTTTAACTCGAAGCTTAATATGCTAGTTCCTCGAATCATCTCATGATCCTAACTTCAAGTTTTACGATCTATTTATAGATCGATTTTACAGTTATAAATAACCCTCATAAATAGGATCATTTAATTTCCATAAATAGGAGAATTAATTTATAATTAATTATCATAAATATGATAAATTAATTGATATAACTAAAGACAGTTATATATGGAGAATTAATTCATGAGCCACTCTATAAATATTAGAAATTAATTCATAACTGATTTTAATAGTTATTTCTAATATTTATGATAAATTAATTCATAATTAATTATCATAAATAGGCTATAATGATCTGTAAATACTAATTTTGCTTTTTTAACCCAAGAATTATTCTTTTTTGTGTGTGACCCTTTAGGTTCCTAATCAACTGGCAATAAATATAAATTATAATTCTTAGACTTATATTGGCTTTAATACACATAAAACCAACAAACTCCCACTTGGACTAAAGTCAATTTAGTCGTGAGGAATTCTAAGATTAGATAAATTAAACAACCTTAATTTATCATTAATTCAACAATTAATCAATTTATATTTATAGGTCAAGATTGGTCTCTAGCCAGATATCATGACCACCCAAATGTTAGGAAAAGTCAAGTGATCGACTTCAATTCGTATTACGAACTAGATTCGTATAATTATTATCCTTTCACCATCTCATATCTCTTATTAGTACACGAGTAAGGTAAGTGTCAACTCCGACCGTACTAATTTTTACCATTTTGTTTCCGAAAATCAACTCCTTAAATAAATTTAGAATTTTTCTAAATCTACGATTTGTTTCTGCAAACATTCTCGAGTTAACATTTCAAATCAAGTGGTTCCTCCTTTCGAGATATACCTCCCAATTATTGTGAAGTGATGAATCCTATATTGATCATAAACTATCAATTCACGTTTTCATTATACCCAACTTTCATTATTCATACATTATGCACAGTATGAACTAACTGAGTCAAAGATAATTTCCCAACACGAAAGATACTCTTATGATCTCAAGTCCAAGGATCACTGATACTACTATCATATGTAGATTATACCATTGACACTCAAATAGCTAACTCCTTATGAAAATATCTCGTGGGTCATTCCAAAGAAATATGTTCTCCAACACATTACCTCACATATCATCATATTGCAGCATCTATCCAGATAATAACAATGTCCTTTATTGTTAATACTACGATTAGAGAATATTTAAGAATAATAAATATATTATTTAAGGACTTTATCATCAAATATACATTATATAAAAATGACAAACTGTCATATTATTATTGCATATATCAAAACACAATGAGTTAAATAAGTATATGTGCTTTCATCCATATGACTACATCCAATTGTTTATTCTTCAAACCATAAGTGAAAATACATGACTATCATGTTTTTTCTCGAGACAAAGGTTTAAATAACGGATCACCTATATTCTCCTCCAGATGAACCTTCTATCTTTACTTTCCATCCCCTACACAATCTCCCCGATCAGAGCATAGGTTCATCATTATTAATGATAAACACGCTATCATACCTCCGAGAAGGACGACGCATCCTACTGTAATCTTATGATCACCTTGTGTATCTTGAAGGTTAACTCAACTCCAGATCATCATGAGGCATCAACTCGTCTCCACCTCCTTTCTTTCTCTCTCGCTTGTGGTTCACAAACTTCATCAAGCTCCCATTTTTGACTCCCACTAGCCATTTTTAGAATAAATTCTGATGAGCTTAAAAGTCATTCATTTTAATCCATTTTTCTGTTTACTTTCACCTAAAAGGAATAATTAATATGCAGAATATGAATAAATCTCACCAATTTGTTATTAGCAGAGTGTGAAAAGAAAGAAAAAAAGCAAGAGAAAAATGCAAAGAATCTAAGAGCAAAAATGCGTAAATGGCAGGCGTAAATGAAAGCAAATTGGCAACTAATGCTGCGCTGGGCGTGCATGGGCCCATTTATGCAGCCGCGAGCATCGAAAATTAAGGAAATTCTCATGCAGTCGCGACAGCCATCACAAGAGCAACCGAGGACCACCAGAGACTTAAGGAATGATGTCGCCGGCCAACATCGCGGATGTGGCGACGGCTGGGTCGATGTCGCGATAAGGGATGGAGGTCGCGGATAAAGAGAAGCACCTTTGACGCTTATGACAGACGGAAAGATGAAACCAGATTCTAAGCCATTGTCGCGACAGGACTCGACGCCGCGACACCAAAAGCAACCAGTTGAAGCCTCATGAGACCTAGGTCGATGTCGCGACAAGAGATCGATGTCACGACACTGTGAACGCACTCGCCTAAACTCAGAAGACAAGAGGTTGAGGCCACCACACCAGGAACGGCCTCGCTCAAAATTAAAGACAAGAGGTTGATGTCACGACACCAGAACGGCACTTCGCCTCAAAATCAGAAGACAAGAGGTTGAGGTCGCGACATCGTGAACACTTTCGCCTGAAGCCTCCAGAGACCAGCCGATGTCGCGACAAGAGATCGAGGTCGCCATACGAGACTGTTTGCTCGCCTGAAGGCTGCGTAACTCTAAGTTGATGTCGCATAAGAGATCACCGATGTCGCGACACTGGGAGCGACTACCAAAGTCAAGTAGAGTCATAAAGTGATGTCGCGACAAGACATTGATGTCGCGACATCAGGAACCAGCAGTTGAAAGCTGCAAAGACATGAGCTGATGTCGCGACAAGGGATCGATGTCGCGACATCAGGAACGAACAGTTGAAACCTGTGGAGCCATAGGAGCGATGCCGCGGATGCAGGGGATCGACGCCAAGTACATCGCGACGATCACAAGATTGCAGCTCTAAATCGATGTCGCGACAAGGATTTGAGGTCGCGACCGAGCAAAGAATACGGGTCAGTCCACTTGAAATCCACAAAAGAATGCATTGGAATTAGGGCCCAACTTCATAACCCTATAAATACGAAGCCGCTACCAACGTAGTGCCACTTCTCGTGACTCGAAAAGAGAGATACGGACACAAGGCTCCCGTATTTTTATTTTCTTTATTTCTTTCGTTTTTTTTTTCTTACTTTTTTTTCCATTTTAGTTTAGATTAGAGTAGTTTGTATTTCGCTCATTCGATTTGAACGTTAGTCGTAGCGATTTAGCCGAATGCGTATTTGAGGCTTCTAGCTCATCAGCTCGTTGCTCACCTGCATAAATTTTGGATTTCGAACACCTGGCTTTCCATTTACAAAGGGTTTACTTGATCAGCAAGCCAATGTATGGTATAATCGCAATTTAGAAGCCCAAATTCTTCCATCAATTGACGTTATTGTCGAAATAATCTTTCCGCGTATTTTATTCATTTTAGCTGAACTTCATATATAAATCGACGGTCGTTTTGTTTCAGATCTTGAATTGATCCCAAATTTCAGTCTCTTCGCACTCCATAAACGAGGTTGTTACAGCTCTGATTTCCAGGAGGCCCTCTGGGTGACACAGAGAAGGCATTCCTGAGAGCAAGAAACAATTTCGGGAAGGTATTTGAACCTGATATTGCTGATCTAATGCGCCCTGTATATTTAAATCAATACTTCCTCTTCTCACTAGAACCGAGAAATCAGGCTGGAGTGAGTTATTAATTATACAGAGTTCACCCTTCAATTCGAATAGTGAATCTGATCCTGCGGAAACAGCGCGATCTAATCAAGGAAAGAGTAAGCTATTCTAATTTGAGGGTGAGGAACCAGCTAGTGCAAACCTCAAGAATGACTAAATCATGAGCTCGTGTTCAGAATACCATGTCGCGGGGTATGAAGTATTGAAAGAAAATACCCGTAACAAGGCTACGATTTAAAGTAGTTATCTCACCCTCCGTTCGAGAGAAACGCTTAAGGTGAGATGATGAACTGTGGTGGTTTCGAGAGGTCCAAACACACTATATTAACTTGACTAGTTTTAAAGATCTCGTAGTTCAAACAAAAGTTACAAGATGTATTTAGAATTGATTTTCACAATAGCCGATTATTCAATGTTTTAGAGATAATCGTTAAATCTAAATTTGTTATTTTGAAATTTCAATCTTCAATTCATTTTTATTCAATCATTTTTCTTTACATCATTATTTTCAAGCTTTCAAAGCAAAATCTCATTATCGTAATCTCGCCCAAATAGTATGGAGCTTAAGTAGTCAGTAGTTGATTGAAAATTTCGAGATCTCGTGATCGATGACCGACTTAAATCCATTTTATTACTTGTCGAATTGCACTTGCAAGATAATTGATCAAACCACACGAAAATGGTTTTCTCTTACAAAAATATCTTTAATCAACATGATAGTAAAGAAACTAACACTCAAGTTTAATGGTTTATCTATCGAGGATTGCATAATACCCTTGGATAATAAGTCTTAAATTTGAATAGGTGTCTTGATCCATAACAATTTATCGATGTTGTCTTAACAAGTTTTATGGCATTATTGCTAAGGATTAGTTAATAGTCTTTTGGCAACAATGTTATAAATTTGTACATGTGTAATGGTCCAGTCAACAAGTTTTATGGCGCCGTTGCCGGGGATCGAAAGAATTTAGTAAATCAATATTCAGACGAAAGAAGGAAATGCTAATTTATTTGAAAAGAACAAAAATAACAAGCAAAGGGTTATTTTTAGTCATCTAAACTGCAAAACACGCCGTTCGCTGATTCGTTTTTACATCTGCAATAAGAATAACCCATTGACGCAAGCATCATTTCACATGGCATCCACATAGAAATAATATCAGATCCGATTCTGTTCAGAACAACAAAGAACAGAACGAAGATAAGAATCCAATCACGCACGAAGATGATCAGAATAATACGCGGAGAAGCGGCAGGAATACCCAATCCCATATACGGAGACTCGTAATAATAGTTCGGTTGAGCTCCGGAAGATTTATACTCCAACCAAAACAATCACGATACTACACTGTGCATTTAGAACAGAACAAGACATATCATAGTTGTCAAGAAGATCATGTTGTATGTCAATCATAAACTCAACAGATACAAGGAAGATCTTCCATATAAGAACAGTTACATAACATACTTGAAGTTTGTAACAATAGAGTATTTATATCTGTCAAAACTCACCTCACTCCAATTCCTCCCAGGTGTGGTATACAATGAGTCACAACAACATGCATAACTCTTACTTCATATGGCATTCGATACCCAGATATGGAAAGCCAGGTAGAGTTCATCTGCAAGAGGTCTTCCACCCACTCCAGAGGATAAGAATAGAGGAAAATTCCAACACACAGAAACTGAAAGAGATGAAAGACAGAAAGGTCAGATAATTAAGAAGATCAACTATTTCTAAAAAAAAAGGTATCCAAGAACATGTAAGGAGTGAGATCCTGGGAAGATCCGATGCACATCATGCAAACATACCCTCCGCGCCTGAATGATATATCATGGCATATCAACAACATATGCTTCCATGTCGGAAAGATCAACACAAGAAGCCAAGAGGCAAGATATTGTCAAAGATCATCGTTAAGAATGCGTAATATGAAAGTCTTCCAAAGCTTCGATAGCTCTCGCGAACAAGGTGGGGATTCACGCCACACACATGGAGTCTCAGATAAAGATACGTCACATGGAGTCGCCAACAAAGTCGACGCTTTACTAATGACACAGAAAAAGAAAGACACACACTCCCTCCCCAGCAGATAGAAATGATACTCAAGAAAGCAGGTGAGTTTCACTGTACAATGTCACCAGAGAGGTCTACAAGAAATCCACATGATCATAAAGTCAAGCCATTCAAGAGGTCAAGAAAATCATACTATTCTTCATAATATAATAATCTCAGAATATCATCCCGCTGAAGACAGATTTGAATATATCACCCATGACTCAGTAAGAAAAACCATATGGCTTTATAGAATCCCTCTCTTCATACACAGGTGTCATAACGAAACACGATACGTATCTCAACAGAATGTCAACAAATAACGCACTTGTTCCGATTAACAACGAGTTTAACGAACAACGAACATCAAAGCATTATAGGAAATCAACTTTGGCGAAAATTCCAGATTTACGCGGATACGCATACGTTCCGCCAATCTCCACGGCTAAAAGTGGTCGCATGGGTACCCATGCCAATCGTCATCATCTCATCTTCATAATGTCAATAACTGAACATCCCAAGTCCGAGATATATGGTAAGATATAAGAGGTACTTCTCCGCTCTCATCTCCAGAAACAGGCATTTTTCCAACACAAATAACACAATAACCAATACTCATAACGTCAATAACAGAAACACAAAGTTTCTTTTTTCTTTCTTCTGTCAAGTTTCGCATAAGCCGCTGTTTTTATAAAAAGAAGAAAGCCTAAGGAAAAAGCACACAGTACACCGATGAAAAAAGAAGAGATGGTAAAGATAATTCGACAGTTCAGATTTCATACATAATCATTCTCAGCCATAAGAGATCTCATAAAACTAAGATGAGAGATGTTTCCTTCACATAAGAAGTTTCTTAGAAAAACTTTTGTAGAAAAATACACAGAGATGATGCGTCTTCTTACAGTAAGTGGTGGCACTCTATATGCACAAATTTCTCGAAGTATACTCTACAACATGCCTTACAAGAGCAAGAAAGAAAGATACAGGCAAAGAAAATAATGATGTCACACGTGAAATCTCAACATATAACGCAATAAACGTTTCTTCCGATACAAAATGGTCGAATCGTCAACAACATTTCGCAGGTTGATCCGGTGCGGAGTCTGGATAATTCCTTTAAAATCACAGAGGAGCTGAATTCCGCAGCCTCTCGTGTGATTCCTCGTAGAGCTTAGTATAAACTTGATGCCTTCTTTCGCTGCCGCTAATTAAGCTCGGGGAGGTTATTCCCACCACTATTACCTTCAAACGGGCGTATGCATCGATGGTAAAACCCGCGAGTCATGGAAGATGTGGGCTGCCACCGCTGGGAAATTTGTTTTCCCAAGAGACTTTCATCATTCTGACATGGAAGAAGATTCATAAGTACCCTCACAAGCACAGATGACCATTCCTAGCCACTGAGTTTCACTTTAATGACATGCAAAAAGGAGTTCTACTCTCGGGAGGGTCGGAGAGGCAGCCTTCTGCTTTCAACTTGATCAAAGCACATGCATTATAGATATAGACAGAGAAAATTGCAAATGTAGCGTTGATGATGTCTATACTCTACAACCCTGATGTTCACAAATGATTGTAATGCTCAAATTTTATCAATGAAAAAGAGATAAATTCAGATATTGAAGATGACTACTCGATTGTCCATACAAATGCTTTTCATTCTATAGAAAACCTGTGGTTGAGCCAAGCAAAACAAAATAGACAAAGGGAAAATAATGAAAAGGGAAATTCATCAAGAAACCAGTGACGCAGGGGCTAGTGTTGAAAGAGCAAGTCATTCAAGTATGCTTACTTAGAATCACCAAAAGAGAAGATCAGCGATTGAGTCTCTGCTTAGACTCGTTGATGCCGAGGAACAGAGGTTACCGAAACTTAAAGAAGCATAAAGAGTCTATAGCTTCGTCCATCAAGAATTGAAGGGTATCAGTCCATCTACTTGCATGCACAAAATTCTGCTGGAAGAAACTTCAAAGCCATCTCAGAGAACATCAAAGGAGATCGAATCCAAAAGATGAAGGAAGTGGGTCGTGAAGGAAAATTCTAAATCATTATCGCCGGTTTTATCTATGCACTTCATATAGTCCTCAAGCCCCACCATGGTTCCAAAGAAGGGTGGGTTTACTGTAATCCGCAATGAGAAAAAACAGGAATTGATTCCAACAAGAACAAGGACAGATGGAGGGTATGCATTGATTACAGAAGCCGAATACGCCTACTCAGAAAAGATCATTTCCCTTGCCCTTCACACTAGGAGGTCGATGCATTACAAAGACACCCTCATTTGTTTCTTGATGGATATTCAGGATACAATCAGATTGCTGGCTGCACCGAGGACCAAGAGAAGACTACATTCACATGCCCCTATGGTACCTTTGCCGTAAGGACTCCATTTGGGGCCGTAATGCTCCTCGCTACATTCCAAAGGTAAGATGTCAATATTTTCTATCAAGAAGAGGTTATGAAAATTTTTATGGATGACTTCACCGTATGGATCCGCTTTGATCAAGCAATGAAGAACTCGAGTCAAAGCTTCAAAGATGCCAAGACAAACAAATTAGCACCGAATCGGGAAAATGTCATTTTATGGTAAATGTAAGGTATTGTTCTCGGGGCATAAAATTTCTAAGCGCACTGGACTGGAAGTAGACCAATCCATGTATCCATTATCAAACTCTTGCACCACCTACCACAAGAAAAAGGAGTAAGAAGCTTGGGGCAGCCGACTTATAGGAGATTCATCAAAGACTTCTCAAAATAGCTGCACTACTATGCGTATTAATCGGAGAAGGATACAAGGCTTAATACTTACGACTCCCGCAAGGCCGCTGAAGAAATCAAGATCAAATCAAGCTCAAGCACCTATAATGGCTGCAACTGTAACGGGATCAGGACGGAAATAATGTGTGATGCCGCTGATTTTGCAATGGAGTCGGGCCCTAGGCAAAAGAGAGAAGATTCGTAGACTACTATACTATGCTAGTAGAACCTTCAATGAAGCACACAAGAAAATTACTCAACAACCGAAAAAGGATAAGTAAATCTATAGTATTTGCTTGTGAAAATTCAGTAAATACATTTTGGGATCCCATGTTATTATTCATACCGGGATCATGCAAAGAATCAAGTACCCGATGTCAAAGAAGGAAGCTAAGCTGGCATCGATAAGGTGGGTGTCAAGTATTGCAAGAGTTTGACTCGGGAGATCAAGGATAAAAAGAGGTGTGACAATGTGATAGCTGATCACTGTCAAGAGTAGAAAGAAGATCAGCCGAAGAAGAGAAAGTAATACTATTGCAGAACTTTTATGAGCAACTCAAGTAAAGTTTCTTTCAACTCCAGCAGTAAGGCCGATATTGTGAACTATTTAGCCAGGTGGGGCCTTCGTAATTCAGCTACAATGTAAGAGGAAACTCGAACTCCGATGTACAGTATTATATTTGGGATGATCCACTATTATTTAAAAGAGGCACTGACATGATAATAAGAAGATGTGTGCCGAAAATTGAATGGCGCAAAAATTCGAATGAATGCCATGCATCACCATATGGGGTCATTTTTCAGAGAAAGAATACCATAAGATACTCCATCCGTTTTATCGGGTCTCACTATCTTCGTAGATTGTGCTGAGTGGGCTAAATTGTGTGATAGATGCCAAAAGATTGGTACCATCAAGTATGAAATGAAATGCCCCTAAGAGGTATAATTGCGGTGCAAATCTTTGAGGGCGGGGGAATAGATTTTATGGGACCATTCCCACCATCATTCGAACTGCATACCGCTGGCAGCTGACATGTTTCCAAATGGGTGGAAGCAAGTGTCAGCTCAAGGAATGAGATGCTAATACGCCATAGCTTCTGCAAAAATATTTCGAGCGCATTTGAACACCTTAACTATCATTGCTGATGGGGGAAGCCATTTTCAAACAAAATATTTGCAAACTCATGAGCGCATTGATCAAGATGTAATGAGTCTAGCGATCATCCCCGCACCATCTTAGATGCGTAAATTTCCTCAACAGAGAGATTAAAAAGAAGATGAAAAGACTGTGAGTCTGAAGGTAGCGATCAGTCTTCCAAACTGATGACGCACTTCGGGGCTTACAGGATCGCATACAAACTCCCATCGAATGTCCCCATACGTAATTGTTTTCGCAAACCATGTCACCTACTCTAGATTTGAATTACGCGCAATGCAATATCAAGAAGTTGAACTGACAAATCGTGCAAGAGATTGCTCAAATAAATCAACTGAAGAATCGAGAAATGAAGCCTGCGATAATGCTAGAATCTAGCAAGATAAGACAAAGAAATGCATGGATCAAAGGATCTTGAGGATAGAGTTCATAGCAGGGGAACAGTTCTATCGTTTAATTCTTGTGATCTAAATTGCTCCTAGAAAGTTGAAATCCAAATGGAGTGGGTCATACACAATGGTGTCAAGCAATACATTCGAGCAAAGATATTAAGGACCTGACATCGAGAAGAATTCAAAGTCAATGGACAAAAGACCAGCTGTAATATCTGCCAGGAGAAGGAATGGAAGAGCTCCAAAGAAAGTTATCTAGGAAGGAAGAAGAACAAAAATTTGCAAATGAAGTCCAAATCTAAGGACTCAAAATCCCAGCAAACACGGGAGGCAACCCACAGAAAATTTAGTTTCAGATTAGATGAATTTTTTCAGCAGTCATTTCTGCTTTTGATTAGTTCATATAAAGATAGATTTAATTTGAGAAGCATCAGAAGACTAAACTTTTCAATCATAGTTTAATTAAATTTTCTTGAATCATACATACCATATGCCAAAGACATTAGTGAGAAAACTCCTACATACCCTCCCAAAGAATCTCGTTAAATGTCTCGACAGAACAAAGTGTAACTTTCTCCCTAAACCAAACTCCGTGAAATATGAGAACCTGCTGTCAATTTCGATCGGGAGATGCCCGAATAATGTCTAAAAGGAGAACAGATTGAATAGGAATTTAAGTTTTTTGAGATCATTGTATGGGCATGTGTCGCGACATAAACAAAACTGAGAGCAATACCACAATAAAGCAATACCTAAAAACCTAGTTATGTCGCTGACAAACTTAGTATGTCGTGACATAAAGAGGTCGTGCCAACTACCACTTAAATGCCCTAAAACTAATGGCCCTGAAGAAAATGAGGCGAAATTGAGGTCGCGACAAGTGAATTTAATGAAATAATAATTAGCCCACAAAAACTTCGATTGAATTTCCAACCGGCTTGGAGAACTTTTTCCCACTCCCGCTTCACTTTCCGTAAAACCGTTCATCCTCCTCCCTTCCTTCGATTCTAAATTCGAAACTCTAGTTTTCAAAATCTTTCGTAAAACTTTCCTTCCGTTTCAAATATCGAAACCTCAAACCTCGCACCTAACCCGGAAGAGATCACGGAGGAATATGTGCAACCGTAAGAAGAACTAGCTTAAGAACCGACGGAAGAGATGCCTGTCGCGGCACCCGTAGCACCAACAGTCAAGAAAGAAATCCGACAAGAGAAAGGGAAAAGCAAGAGAAGAAGAAGTGGAAGATTTTGTGTCAGAGGAAGCGGTTCCGAACCGGAAGAAGCACTATGCCAACAAGGCAACCGTGACGTAGTGATTCAGAACTTGGCTACCCCCCCTTCAAGGAGATGATCGAACAAAGAGGTCAGGGAAGCTTTCGCGCACATCAAGTCGGCACAGTGAGCAGAAAGAACTTGACCCAAACCGTGAGGTGAAAGACACCAGTTCACAGAGAGTGGCAACACATATTTCAAGGCTATTAATCGGCTTCATGAATATGATAGAATACATGAACCAAGTCAAAAGCTTCGAAAACCCAAATTTTAAGAAAATTGCCAAAAAACTCACCGACGAAAAGACAACTCAGACAAGTGGCTGGTGGACCAAAACTCTGAATAAAAAGCCCCACCGAGGGAGGCTAAGAAGTGCCCTGTATTTTCGCTCTGTTTTCGTCCCAACCACATGTGCACAGCGAGCGGTGAAGCAATTATACTGAGCATGGTCTATGTACAAGTTCAACAGGAATAGTAATTAAAATTTACACGTAGGTACCATGAAGGAAATAAGAGGGCTGATCCTCTGCCCTCACGAACCATAACTGCTTTTATGTTTAAAGGTCAAAGTAAGTGAGTCCGGGAAGAAATAAGAGTTAAGTCCTTTATGACATCACCACCCCACTGAACAGAGATGAAGCAAGGACCCAAACCAAAAGAAAAAGCGGCGTTGATCAAACCAGAGAAGAAGCTCCAAATACGGCCAAGAAGAAGAGAACTGCAACTTCCTTCTCAAAATAATACTTTCACATTTGCACAATGAAGGGCAGTGATGAAAGAAGCTCCCTTAGATTCTCCCATCCCTAGCTAGTTCTCCCCCATGCAAAAATGCAACATTCGAGAGCAAGGAGAAAGCCTCAAGGGGGAGCACAAGAGACAATCAACAAAAATGAGGCCTCTGAATGGATCTGGTAAAGAATAATGTAATAAAAGGGAAAAAGATGGAATGTGCAACAAGTATTCAAAGAAGGAGTTATAAAAAACGCCATGTGATCAAGAATTGAAGAACTAAAAGAATAAATGGCATTATGAGAGGTTCTTCCAGTTAAAAGAGAGGACTTCCAAGAAAGAATGAAGGGAAAGAGATTCGCCACTTTCTACGTAAACTCAAGTTTAGGCCACTTAATCTTAAAAACAATCGCTTGATGATTCTCGTACCCTGAACCATCACAAATAAGAGGCATCAGAAGCCAAATCGGGGAAGAACAAATAAAGGGATTCAATTCTTATACAAGTCTCTACAAAAGATTTTGAGAATAAGCTGGATGATAGAGACAAAGAAGCAAGATGCTAAATCCCATGCAGAGAGAATGGCTAGAAAATTTGATTTGATTAACAACAATCTTTTCCAAATTTTTGGAAATAATGACTGAAATGGAAAACACAATGAATGGTTTGGAAGAGACAAGATGAGCTTGAACAAGAAGGTTACTTCTCCAATGAATTCATTGAAGATCAAGTTGAGAAGGAAACTAAGAAGAGAAAGGAAAGAAGAGAAATGAATTCTCTCTCCATTCTCACTATTTGAATACCCTAGACCCGATCCCCTAATATCTACGCTCTTCCAAAACAAAGAGACGTGACTCTTCCCAAATCGACTCCTTTATTCTCCAAAGCCCATAATCGTAGTATCTAACATTTGCAATTGAATCAGAAATAAAATGATAAATTTGAAATGAATTGTTGTGTTATTTGGTTTGTTAAATTCTGTGTTGCCTCAGGGTCAGATAGTCGGGGGAAAATAAAAGTAGGAATTAGTTCAAGAATAAACTCACGAGATGTGTAAGGAGTCAATTGAATGAAGCAGCTAGGATTAGAATAAGTTGAATTGTAGAATAAGGCCAATGAATACAAATAATTGAAACACAAAGTGCAAAAGTGATCAAGTCTAACTGATGTCTTAATGTGAGAGGAAGGTAAAACAAAAGAAGTAACAAACATATTTTTGAGTTTGTGGTACGAACAAGAAGTCAAGGAACCTTGAATATCAATTAATTTAACTACCATCAACAAAATGAGTCAAGGAAATCCTTATGGTTAGTCACAACTATTTAATCCAAATTCTAGAATTTGTTAGATTATCGACGAGGCTTAAACTTAGGTGATACAAATGACAAGAGATACATAAAGCCATTCCTGGATAGTTTGAGCCATTCTAGCTATCCTTATTCATATAGTCGATGCATATACCTTAGTTCCATAAATTGAGCCAAACAAGCCTATTTTTCAAAAATAAGCCAATGGAAACCCCAACCCATCCTAAAAATCAATCCTTCAAGAAAGAAACATATGATTACCCAGAATTCAAGGAGGAAGAAAAGAAATAAAGTTTGGGAGAGTGTTTTTGAGGAACCCAAAGAGAAAAACATAGAAAAAAGGATGAAAAGAAAAGCAAAGAGCGTGAAATGCAATAGAAAAGAAAGCTTATAGGATGTTTTATCTGCGGGCCTAACTCTTAACAATTAAGTTCTTAGGGGTGTTTCAATACCCAGTACCCTAATGCTATTCGGGTATGGGAGCCACAACCCAAAGTTCAAGAGTGTTAGTTCGCAAAACATTGCACTATCCCTGAATGGTGACAAACAAAGGAAATTTCCCCATTGAGTTGCAAGTGAGAACAGTGGGCATACAGCCTGAATCAAGCAATCAAAGAGATGTCCCAAACATGAAGCTTTAGGGGAGTTTATTAAAGAAACTACAAGAAAGAAAGGGCAAGAGTAAAAGATGAGAAAAGGTTCAGGTAATCTTAACCTAAAAGTTCCTTCCATCCTGTACTCTATTACCTTAAGCCTAACAATACAAGCCCAAAAGACCTGATTGATCTTGAAGGCCGCAATTACCTACATTAGTGGAGAGATCATGAACAACAAACCTATGGAATTTGGAAATATGGAAACAATCAAAATTTGTGAAGGGACTTTGTGGAGTTAAGTGACTCAAGATGAAGACGAGAAAGGAAAATAAGTTATTATTCAACGTGATCTAATGATTATGTTGTTTGTAAAGTAATTTCGTCAGCTTTAGTTTTGTATAATTATAAAGATGTAACCAACCTTGAATCAAATTTGAAGCTAGATGTCGTAAAACAATGCATTCCTTGTATTCAATTAAATCGATCACTATCGCAAGACAGGTAACAGAAAATGTCCTTTTTGTTCGAGGACAACAATTCTTTCTTTCCTTTGCTTGAGGACAAACAACAAAACTTTAAGTTTGGGGGAGTTTACGAGCTTAAAGTCATCTATTTTAATCCATTTTTCTGCTTGATTTTCATCGGAAAAGGAATACTAATATGCGTAAATATGAAGAAACCCACCAATTTGTTATTAGCAGGAGCGTGAAAGAAAGAAAAAAAGCAAGAAAATGCAAGAATCGTGGAGTAAAATGCGTAAAATGGCAGGCGTAAATGAAAGCAAATTGGTAACTAATGTTGCAGCGAAGGTGGTACGCTCATTGGCGTGTGTCGCGACATCGTGAAAAATTCAAGGAAATTTGATGCAGGTCGCGACGCCCATCACAAGTTAGGCAACCGAGGATCAACCAGAGACTTATGAATGATGTCGATAACATCGTGCGGATGTGGCTACGAAGGTCGATGTCGCGAGCAAGGGATGGAGGTCGTGGACAAGAGAAGCACCTGACGCTTATGACGACGGAAAAGATGAAACCGCTAGATTCTAAGCTGTTGTCGCGACAGAGGACTGACGTCGCGACACCAAAAGCAACCAGTTGAAGCCTCCAGAGACCTAGGTCGATGTCGCGACAAGAGATCGATGTCACGACACCAGGAACGACTCCGCTTCAAAATCAGAAAGACAAGAGGTTGGCTGTCACGACACTGTGAACGCACTCGCCAAAATCAGAAGACAAGAGGTCAGTTGTCGACACCAGAACG
Source organism: Tetrastigma voinierianum (assembly GCA_016808115.1). Taxonomy (NCBI): domain Eukaryota; kingdom Viridiplantae; phylum Streptophyta; class Magnoliopsida; order Vitales; family Vitaceae; genus Tetrastigma; species Tetrastigma voinierianum. The sequence continues at coordinate 329,590 of JAEQBH010003992.1, forward strand.
CACTCGCCTGTAAACCTGTAAAGACAAGAGGTCGAGGTCGCGAAGCATCGTGAACACCGCTTGAAGCCTCCGTAGACTAGTAAAGTTGATGTCGCGACAAGAGATCGAGGTCGCGACATGAGACTTGCTCAGTTGAAGGTTGCGTAACCTGCTGGATGTCGCCACAGAGATCGATGTCGCGACACTGGGGAGCGACTTCGCTTCAAAGCCGCAGAGCCATAAAGTGATGTCGCTGACAGATATCGAATAGGCGTCGCGACATCGTGAACCGCCAGCTTGAAAGTCGCAAAGACATGAGCCGATGTCGCTGACAAGGGATCGATGTCGCGACATCGTGAACGCACGGGGCTTGAAACCTCGTGGAGCCATGTAGTGATGTCGACAGGATCGACGTCATGACATCGGACGACTCGGGCCAAGATTGCGCTCTAAATCGATGTCGCTGACAAGGGATTTGAGGTCGCGACCCGAGCAAGAATACGGCTGTACCCACTTGAAATCCACAAAAGACTGCATTGGAATTAGGCCCAACTTCATAACTCCTATAAATGGGTCGCCACCAATGTAAAGTGCCAAAATTTCGCGACTCTGGAAAGAGAGATCCGAAAGTGTCAAGGCTCCCGTATTTTTATTTTCTTTTCTTTTCTTTCGCTTTTTTTTCGTTTTTTTTCTTTCCATTTTAGTTTAGATTAGAGTAGTTTGTATTTCGTTCTCATTTGGATTCAACAAGAATGTAGAAAAAGGACGTGAATAATGCGCATTTATATTTAATTACCGTCTGTTGTTTGAATTCCGCATTAAATTTTGATTTAACACCCGCTTCGCAATTTATAAATACTAGATCAAGAAGCCAATGTGTATAGTATAATCGCAATTTAGAAGCCCAATTTCCATCCGGCTTCCATTGAATTGGCGTTATTTAGCCGAAATAATCTTTCTGCGGTATTTTATTCATTTTGCTAGACGGATGTTAAATCGACTTGCTGGTTTTGCTTGTATCTTGGAATTGATCCCAATTTCGATCTCTTGTACCTGCGCGAGGTTGTTACGGCTCTGATTTCGGGGAGGCCCTGCGGGTGACCGCAGAGAAGGCATTCACGGAAGCGAACAATTTCGAAGGTATTAGACTGATATTGCTGATCTAATGCGCCTGTATATTTAAATCAATACTTCCTCTTCTCACTTATGCAGAGAATGAGTTGAGTGAGTTATTAATTTAAGTACACGAGAGAGTTCACCTCGGTCGAATAGTGAATTCGATCCGTGTTAGCAAGGATCTGTCGAGAAGAGTAGTATTCTAATTTTGAGGTGAGGAACCGGTATAGGTGCAAACCTCGGCAATGACTAAATTGAAGGAGCTTTCAGTCTGTGATCCATGTTGTGGGTATAGTATTGAGAAGAAAAATGCAGGGCAGGCTACGAAGATTTAAAGAAGTAGTTATCTCACCCTGCATTGTTCGAAGAAGCAGTTAAGGTGAGATGATGAGCTATTATTAGTTTGGAGAGGTCAGTCCACTATGTTAATCCTTGGACTAGATTTTAAAGATCGTAGTTGAGAAAAACAAAAGTTACATTCTGTTTGTAGGAATTGATTCTTCACAATAGGCGATTATTCAATGTTTCCTTTAGAGATAGCTGTTAAATCTAAATTTGATATTTTGAGAACAATCTTTAAGATTCATTGTTATTCAATCATTTTCTTTACATCATTATTTTCCAAGCTTTCAAGCAAAATCTCATTATCGTAATCTCGTCGAATAGTATGGAGCTTAAGTAGTTAGGTAGTTGATTGAAAAATTCTTGAGATCTCTGTGGGATCGATATGCGGACTTAAATCCATTTTATTACTTGTCGACACATTGCACTTCTGCCGTTATCTTGGATCGAAACCACCGCGAAAATGGTTTTCTCTTCAAAAATATCTTTTAATCCCAACATGATAGTAAAAAGAAACTAACACTTTCGGGATTTAATGGTTTATCACGAGGATTAAACGATAGTCCTTGGATAATAAGTCTTAAATTTGAATAGGTGTCTTAGTCTTAACAATTTATCGATGTTGTCTTAACAAGTTTTGTAGCATTATTGCCGAGGATTAGTTAATAGTCTTTAGCAACAATGTTATAGAGATTTGTATGTGCCAATAGTCCCGATCTGACAATTCTCTTTCTAGAAATGTAGCATGTCTTGAAACAAACACTTTTGTTCATTGGGATTATAAAAATAGTATCCAAAACTCTCTTTGAGATACCTGCTCAACATTTATCCAGATTTCGAATCAAACCTTTGTCTAACTCTACCCTTTTACAAGCGGGACATCCCCGAACCTTTAAATGTTTAAGATTTGGTTTCCTGCTTTATCCCATATCTCATATGGAGTAGAATCTGACTTTAGAAGGAGCATGGTTCAATAGATGCTGAGCGATATTTAGGGCATATCCTCAAAATGATTTAGGAAGATTTACTTGGCTCATCATAGAGCAGACCATATCTAATAGAGTTGTTTCTTCTTTCCAGATACTCCATTTGTTAGTATAGGAGTGGAGTCCATTGTGAAGAATTCCATTTTCTGGATAATCTTGAAATTCTTGGCTCAAGTTCACCACCTCGTCGATCAGAGGACTTTAATATTTTTTCCAAGTTGGTTTTTCAACTTCCGTACATATTCCTTGAACTTTTCAAAGACCTCACAATTTTATGCCAATGAGTATACATTACCATATCTTGAATGGTCATCAGTAAACGTGAGAAGTATGAAAAACCATTTCTTGCTTGAGTCGACATAGGTCCACATACATCAGTATGTATGAGACTTAATAACTCAGTAGATCTTTCACCCTTTCCAGTAAAGGGCGTTTTGGTCATCTTACCTAATAAACAAGATTCGCATGTATCAAATGATTCATAATCAAATGATCGAGCCAGCATTTATATAATTTGTTTATGCGTTTTCTCATTTATATATTGAGTCTGATACCACAAATAGAATTTCTAAGATCGTCCCATTTTTTTGGTTTTTTTGTGTTTTATATTGAAAAGCAAGGATTTTCTAGATCAAGTATATATAAACCATTAGTTAAATGACCCGGCACCATAAAAAACATCGGCATGATATAAAACTGACTTTTATTCTTTGTAATAATCGTAAAAGCGAGTCTAAATCCAAACAGAAATAGATATTATGATTTTCGGTGTCTTTGAACAAAATAACAATCTTTTAGATCTAAATTAATCCCTTTGAGTAAAGATAGAGTAAGTATTTATGCAATATACAAAAATCAAAATATTTTTGTTTGCTCCTTCTAATTCATTAAATCAATATCCCTTAAATTGATTTAAAAATTTTATAAAATTCTTAATTAGGCTAGGGATCTTATTTTAATTATTTTAATCTTGAGTTAACTCGACAAATTAAAATAATCTCAATAAATAAACAACAATTACTAATTACAACTTTTGCTTGCTTAATTCCCTAGATAATTAGGTTATCAACTTTTGATACACATATCACATATGTCTCCCAATCTCTTGTCTCAAAAACACATCTTTATATCTGCGTATGGAATAACACAGGCTCGATACCCTTGTAAGAATCGGACATTAATCTGCGGAGTATAATTAATAAATCCTGCTTGCACATATCAGTTCCTTGGAAACAGCGTGACTTGATTCTAAATCCCTTGAGCCGATCACTAATGCGCTACATGTCAGGCCTCGAGTATCCACACGAATAACAAGGGATCCTCCACGGGAATTTTAACTCGAAGCTTAATATGCTAGTTCCTCGAATCATTTCATGATCCTAACTTTAAATTAAATGATCCTATTTATGAGGATTATTTATAAGCGTAAGAGATGATGCATAAATAGATCGTAAAAACTTGAAGAGTTAGGATCATGAGATGATTCGAGGGCTGCATGTGCCGGTTAAATGCCTGTGAAGATCGAAGTGTCAGATGCTAAGGAGGCAGGCGTGCGACTAGTAATCGGCTTTACGTTTAAAATCGAAGGCTGGATGAGCGTATGTATATGCGATTTATTTAAGTACATTCCCGTTAACACTAAGATAATACGGTTCGCTACGATGTATCGGCTTGGTACCCATCTGTACATGCGTCAACATAGCATGCATCCTTATGTGATATGATTTAAAATTTAAATTTTTTTTTATTATTCTTTTAATGTGATTATTTGAATAAAATATTATTCTTTTAATGTGATTATTTGAATAATATATTTATTTATAACTTTATTCGGTTACATATTGTATGTTAATTGTTTAAAAGTTATTAATATTAAATTTATCTCAATCAAATATTAAATCATTTGTTGTCTTCCCATTATTATAGTTTAAATAAATTTTATTAGAATAATTTGTTGAGTTAACTTCCAGATTGTTCTACTAAAATTTAATTTTACTATGAATTAGATCTCGGAATAATGGGTTTGATTTGCAAAATACATGGCTTGTTGTGCTTCTTCGAGGTCGAGTGTTTTGAGGCAAGACCAGGAGACATATGTGATATGTGTATCAAAAGTTGATAACCTAATTATAGGAATTACAAAAAGTTGTGATTAGCAATTGTTGTTTACTTATTGAGATTATTTTAATTTATTTGAGTTAACTCAAGATTAAAATAGTAAAATAAGATCTAACCCACTAAAATTTATAAAGAACCCTAAATCAATTTAAAGACCATTGAATGGTAGTAAAGGAGTAAAATATTTTGATTTTATATACATAAATACACTACTATCTATGGTCATCTTCTTATTGAAGTATAAATCCAAAGGTCTTTGAAAGTTCAGAATATAAAGTGAGTTGAAAACCTGACTTGGAAAAGTATTAAAAGTCCTTCGATCGGATCGAGGTGGTGAATACTTGAGCTAAATTTCAAGATTATCACGAAAGAAAATGGAATTCTTTCACAATGGTTTGCCTCCACCTTATGCATACCTGATTAAATGGAGTATGCGAAGAAGAAGCCGAACTCTATTAGATATGGTTCGTTCTATGATGAGCCATGCAAATCTTCTAAAATCATTTTGGGGATATACTTACTAAATCTTGCCTCGTATCTATTAAACCCATGCTCCTTACAAGAGTGTAGATTCCTCCCATATGAGATATGGTATGAAACCAAATCTTAAACATTTAAGGTTTGGGGATGTCTGCTTTTGTAAAAGGGTAGAGTCGGAATGACTTGATTGAAATCGGGATAAATGCTACTTTGTAAGGGTATCCAAAAGAGGATTTTAGATACTATTTTTATAATCCCAATGAACAAAGTGTTTGTTTCAAGACATGCTACATTTCTAGAAAGAGAATTTATTCTAGAAATGGCTAGTGGGAGTCAAATAGAACTTGATGAAGTTCGTGAACCACAAAGTAGAAAAGTGTTGGGTTACGGGCCGAATATACAATCTGATTGGAACATAAATGCAGCGGAATTTAAAAATTTTTATCCCTTAACCCACCAAGGATCACATGCGTTTCATAAAAACCGAAGGAAGGGTAAACGAAACTTACCTTTTGTAGATCGGTCGTCGAGCCTTCAAGTCTGCGTCTTGGTTTGTCGGATCTTGAAGATCTTGCCTTTCGAAAAGCTACCACCCTCTGCAAGTGTCACGCACAAACAAATAATGACGATCTTGTTGAATGCTAGTTCGGTCGTCTTCTCAAAGCGAATTAGGGTTTTTTCTTTCTCTCTGTTTTTGGTTGGTTATATTTGTAAAGTTCTTCTCCTAAATATATATGTCTCACATATATATTTATATAAGTCTTCTAGGGTTTTTAGTCAAACATGAATTTATTATATATTTAAAACTCTTTTAAATAATAATAATTTAAATTCAAATCCTTATCAAATAAGGAAACGAATTTATTATATATTTAAAACTCTTTTAAATAATAACAATTTAAATTCAAATCCTTATCGAACTGAGAAGCAGATTTATTATATATATTTAAAACTCTTCAATAATAACGATTTAAATTCAAATCCTTATCAGGTCAGGAAGCAATTTATTATATATATTTAACCAAGCATGAAACCATAACCGTTATGTAATAAGCAATTTATTACCAGGAGATTGAAAAACCATAACGTTATTATTTGTTCTTAATGTGCGACCTATAGGTTCAATTAACATTAGCGTTAGGCTTTAAATCACATTTGATCCTACAAGTCATAAGTGGCCTCTAGCGAAGACATTATAGTACTTGAGTTAAATGAAAGAAAGCTCATGATCAGGGAGCTGACCTTAATATAGCTAATGACATAATCCTTTTGTCTAAAGTATCTTGATAGAATATAAGGCATGGACAAAGTCGACCTTATATCGTTACATCTTTGATTACTCGAAGCCCGATTAAATGCGACTAAACAAATGACATTGATCTCCATCCAATTCATTTGAGCAAACCATGCATTTCTCGGTCGATTGTCGGGGACCCCGAAGATATCTCTCTTATAATAAGAGGGACGAATTCCATCTTAATCGCTCATATCTCGCTACATAATTCTTATTATGTTCAAGTATAACCTTTATAGTCATCGATTAAAGACAACGTTTAGTTATATCAAAACCTGATATTCCTTATGTTGAGAACTATAAGCGATCTCGGTCAAGTTTAATGGCCGCATTTATTAGAGATTAATATGACTTTGATCCATTAGTATTAATCTCGAGACTGATGCATCGATATTTGTTCTCAACAAATAGATATAAATTTGATTTGTATCTCATACATATTCATCCCGTAGACCTCCAATCGACTTCATACTAATCTTAATTCATTGTTATTCCCTTAGCAATAGCAGATTAAATTTAGAATAATTAATAATATTGTTAAAGGACATTATATATAATAAACATGCAAATCATCATAATAATAAATTCTCATAAATAGTCAAAATACATGTCATACAATAGGCCTAGAGCACTAATGCAACAATCTCCCACTTTAACGTGAGCCCCGTTCATCGATGTATCAATACTATGAACTGTATGAAGCAATCATGCTTTGCTTGTGGTAGAGGCTTAGTGATGGATCGGCAACATTATGAATCGACAACGATTGCTTTGCTTTGAACTTTTCCATTGCTTGCACCACCATTTAAACAAATACATGTGATTGCGATCGGAATCATCTTTAATCGATTGGAAGCTTGCATGCGTGTAACCATTCTGACAGGATCATCTTCGATCCACCATACAGAACATATCTTTGGAACAACTACCGGATACTTAAGAATGTTCTTGACAAGCTATCTCTAGTGACTCTCAGGGATCACATTGGTATCTACTAGTTGTATTTAAAAGCATAAGATACATACAGTACAGTGCCTGACATGGCATACATGATAGAATCCTATTGTTGAAGCATAAGGAATCTAACTCCTCCAGCTCTCGCTCATCTTTAGTGTTATTAGGACCTTTGGTTGCTAAGAGTAATGGCATGAGACATGGGGCGAGTATCCTCTCTTGGAATCTTGCATCTTGAGCTAGTTTCGTGCTTTGACTACATGTAAGCACTTTGACTTAGACGATGGCCTCTTAGATCCCATCTCTGTAGATCTTTATCACTAGGATATGAAACAGCCTAAGTCTTTCATTGAGAAACCTTCCACTAACCCCGAGACTTGACATTCTGAGGTAGGGATATCATTCTGATGAGTAAAATGTCATCGACATATAAGACGAAAATACAATTTATTACTCCTAGCTGGTATATGCTTATAAACCTGAGGCTCGTCTTCATTTTTGACAAATCAGACCCTTTGGTGATTCATCCAAGCGAAGATTCAACTCACTGTACGAGCGCGACCATAAATGGATCTTTGAAGCTTGCATACTTTACGAATTCTTAGGTTGTCTGAAAACCCTCGGTTGTCATGTACACATCTGGTAAGCTTCCCATTAAGAAACCTACGGTTTTAACATCCATTTGCCAAATCTCATAATCATGATATGCGTAATGTGATAAAGTCGATAGACTTAAGCGTAGTTACGGTGAAAAGTTTCATCATAGTCTATACCATGAGTTTGTTTGAAACCCAGCACTACTGACTAGCCTTTGTAAGTATGCACTTTGCCATCCTTGTCAGTTTCTTTTTAAAAACCCATTTGCACCGAATGGTCTTGTACCTTCGGGTGGCGTTGATCAATTACATGCACGATTATCATACATGGATTGAATTTCGGACTTCATGGCCTGCAACCATTTCTCAAAGTGCGGATCCAACACTTCAACCTCTTGATAGGTAGTGGGTTCATTTGATCCACTTAACAATACATCATGGTTACCGGTCATAAAAATTTATATCTCGGGCTCATGACGTATCTATCGGATCGTGAATTTTTGTGCTATAGGAAATTATTACTTGACAATAGTTTGTTGACTATGAGTATCCACGGGCGGTTCAGTATTATCTTGTGGTTCCTCGGAGCTTCTTGAGTTGTACTTACTCCCACTTGGTTCCTTTAGAAATAAATTCCCTTTCTAGAAAGACCATTCGAACCTTGAGCACTTTGTTCTACATGGGATTGTAAAAGTAGTATCCCTTAGTCTGCTGAGATGCCCCACAAGGTATTTATCGAGACTTGGGCTCCGGCTTATTTGAAACGGCGTTTATAAGCTCCTGACTCCGAATCTTAAGAAAAATAGCCCAGGCCTTTACGTTCACATCTCATATGGTGTCTTTTAAATCGCTTTGGATGGAACTTCGATTTAGTGTGAGCAACGGCTATTTCAAGTGCACTTAACCCCAAAAGGTAAATGGAAGATCTATTGGACTCATCATAGATCGAATCATATCTAATAAAGTTCGATTCCTCCTCTAGGACACACCATTCCATTGTGGTGTTCCAGGGGGAGTTAAATGTGAAATGATTCCACAAGTTCTAGGATGGTCATGAATTCTTGGCTCGAATATTCGCCACCTCGGTCGGATCGAAGTGCCTTGATTGTCTTGCCAAGTTGATTTTGTACTTCATTTTGAGAAAGATTTGAACATTTCAAATGATTGATTTATGTCTCATCATTAGAGCCTTAACCATATCTGTGAAGTCATCGATGCATCATAATGAAGTACTTGTAACCTCCTCTAGCATCTTAACCCAATGGTGCATACATCTGTATGTATGAGATCCAAATAATTCATTGGCCCTTTCTTTGTGTCGATAAAGATCCTTTGTCATCTTACCCAGTAAGCGAAGATTCCACATGTATCATATGATTTAAAATCAAATAGATTCAAAGTCCCGACTTGATGGAGTTTTGAGATGCGTTCTCATTTATATAGCGGCGACAATGCCAAGATAGGTTGAATTAAATCCATTGGACTTAAATTTCTTAGTAGTTATGTTATTACTTCTTTTGAGCCCCTGCACATTTGTACAAATGTGAGATCCATATCGGTATCACAATACCCGAGAGTAGAAGGAGAAAAATTAATCGTATAACATAAATACCCGAAGAACTAGTCTCACAGATACTTCTTCTTCTTCTTTAGATCCTCTAATCGGCTTGCGAGTTTCTCTTCCAATGACCATGTTCATTGCAAAAGAAACAAACACCCTCCTTTGGGGCTTTAGCCTTGGGTTCAGGTTTGGGTTTAGGTTAAGCATTGGACTTTCCTTTGCCCTTGCCCTTGCCCTTGCCTTTCTTCTTGAAGCCCTTTCCATTTTGAACCACGCCGAACATAGCGGACTTGCCGTTTAATATTACCTTTCGGCGGTTTAAGCATCGTATGCGGCTTCAGTGGAATTTGTCCATTTCATTCATGTTATAGTTCATAATGGCCCAGCCTTAACTACCCGAAGTGGTGAGATCAAATCAGTTTCAACTCTTGGCTCAATGGAAATCGAAGCCTATCCATAGCCTTTTCATTGTTAGAACATGAGCCTTGGCTGAAGCACCCTCGACCATCTTACCCAAGAATGCGATTGCCTTGGTAGTCTCATACCTTTCTTGCCTTGCTTATTCTTTGGAACATTTACTTAAGATTGAAAGATCATATCATAAGCTTCTGTATTTTCAGTCCTTAGTTCGAACTTATGGTAGCTAGCATCAAGCATGCAACATCAATAAAGTCATTATGATGCTTCTCATAAGCATTCTTTTATTTCTGGAGCATTATCCATTGGTTCTTCGGGAGAGGTTCATCCGGGACATAAAGCTTCCTTTCTTGTTTGAGAAACGATTCTCAGATTTCAAAACAGTCGAGGAAGTTAGTCGATAAGTTTATCCTTCTCAGGGTACGTCCTTTGATGTTATAGTAAATTGTTGTTGTTATTGTTATTGCATCTGATGAATCTGAGGATTCGATAAATTATTTTGATTATGGAAATATTCTCCTTTAAATTAACCTTCAAAGAATAATCATATTAATCTAGTGAGCTAAGATCCATATTTTACTCAACTTTAAGTCGACTTTGGCATGACACTTAAAATTAAGTTATTTAAGTAATTAACTCTTACAGTTCATCTCATGCAACTCTTAGATATTTATGGGATTTTGACATCATATGTCCGGCATGTTTAAATCCCATCTCTTGCTTATGTAAGTAGGCCCCAAAGCCGTTTTGATAACCTAATAAAGTTAAACCATTTTAAACATATGGGTAGCACCATTACTCATCTTGTCTCACTAATGTAACTAATATTGCTTCTACTTTGGCTAGAACCCACATTAAAGGTGATATAAGGTTTGACAAGTGTTTAAATATGGATGGCATGTTAACTTTAAATTTTATGTAGGGATCTTGATTGAGTTTTAATTTTCAATTAATAGATCTCATCTTACATCTAGTATCACATACTCATGTAACATCATATAGCATCTCATACATGCATATAATAAACGTGTCACGAGTATGGCCTTAATCTAGATTGATCTCCATAAGCGATATGAAGATCAGCAGTCATTCCTAGAGTAGTAATAAGCAGTTCCATGATATCGATTTGACCACGATTTGCGCGCCAGACACCTAGCTCCTCCATCATCATGGTTGGATTGCATGACTTGAAATAGCTTGCATCGTCTCTTGTTTTATTACAACAATTAAATAAATACTACTAATAGTAAAATAAGGTCTGATAAAACAAAAGCGGCATGCAGACGTATTTAATAATTACAACCCTTGTAAAAGCAATAACAATAACACTGTCAATCCATTGGTAAAAAAAAAAAAAAAAAAACATCTTGTGCACCGTGTGAAGCAACCTGACATAAAATATATCATGTTATCATATAGCATAAACAATTGCATTAAAAATAAATTATAATAGGCGTGTGTTTAAAACCGATTAAATTCATAGGTGCTACGCACCAGTGCATTGCGGGTGGTCGTGGCTGGTTGGCGGACCCGAGGTCGATGAGGCGCCATCATAGGTCGAAGCGAGATCCACTGAAAATTTTAAAGATGACTACACCCAAAATATATGTCCTCACATATATATAAGTCTGCTAGGGTTTTAAATCAAAAACGAATTTCCTTATCAGATAAGGAAACAAATTTATATCATTATATATTTTAAGCAGCTTTTAAATAGTAACACTTTAAATCATACTTGATTTCGGGGCCTTGAAACCAATCTTGGGACTCTTTAAGATTTTTTTTTTTTTTTTTTTTAAGCCAAGCGAATTTATTTTTGTGGGTATGGCCCACATCCTATATGAATCAAAATATTATATACATATAAGACGGGTCCATTTTCAAATACAAAACTTTACTTTTACATTTACAAATCAGAGCGCGGAACCTACATGTAGTGAACCCTTCCTGGTGTGTTGGCCCAGCTGTATGCGGAAGTCTTCAGATATCTTCTCACCACTTTGGGATTGACAGTATAAGCTTTGGCCAGTGGGAAACATGTTTCTTAGCCATATACACATTTAATGCATAAAACAATAACCGGATAATATAAATTTTATGTATTTATGTGCGCAGACTTATCTGGTACTTTTTTATAACAGGCTTACTCTTATTCGGATCTCCTGTAGGAGTTACAGATCTTATTCTTATGCAGAACTTATGCTTATAACAAACTTATGTTTATTGGAACTCGAAGTAGGAATTACAGACTTACTCTTGGGGACTTATGTTCGGGACTCCGTGGAGTTACGAACTTATACTTATAGGACTTATTTCGGTCGGGACTCGAGTAGGAGTTCTGGAACTTATTCTTATCTGGAGGTACTTGTAGTACCTAGAGCTTATATCACTAGTCTTCTGGACTTATCTTTGGTATTTCAAATCTTATCCCAGTATTCTGGAACTTATGTATCTTCTGGAACTATCTGGTCTTCTGAACTTGGACATGTATTTCGGATCTTGTATACATGTCTTCTGAGCCATATAACATCTTACAGACTTATGCGATCTTACGAGACATATACTTATCTTGCAGACTTATCCTTGTGCGAAGGTATCAGTAGGTACAATAAGTCGAACTAATCATCATCGTATCACATCTGAGGTCGAGATCGGACGTATGCGGATACATATCGAGGTATGGACATTAGTCCATAGCGAGTCTGAGATATAAAGGATACATATACTTGTTTTGCAGATTCTGGTAGTGGTCTTCACGGGAACTTATACTTATTTCACAGAGACTTGTCTTCTGGGCATATCCTTGTACTTCGGATCTTATCACGAGGGCTTATTCTCGTATTTCGGATACGGAAGTACCCGTAGGTACTACATAACATTTCTTGATCTGAAAGTACGTAGGTACTACGGGACCAGTTCACTATACGGAGGTACCGTAGGTACTCGGGACTGCTCTTATCTTACGGATCTTATACTTATCTTACACGGATCACGAGAGTGCACAAGTAGGTGTCACAGGAACTTGTATTCTTGTCTGAGTACGTGAGTGCTAGAACTTAATCAAATGCAAAGAGTACGTGGGTACTCGGGCTTGTCGGATCTGAGGGGCCAGGAACTTACCGGTCACGGGGTACGTAGGTGCTAGAGACTAAATCAAAGGCAGGACGTATTCGGATACGAGGGTTGTCCCGAGCGAACGTGGATGCTGGGTACGTGGAGTGCTACATGTTATCTGAGAGACGGGAGTTAATCGAGAGGCAGGTACCTATAGGTGCTACGGAACTAAATCCAGATCTGAAGTACTGGTAAGGTACTCACGGAACATATCTGAGAGAGCCAGGGACTTGTCGGATCACGGGGGAGTACGAAGTAGGTGCTGAGCGAGATCAGTCTGGTGAACATTAGTCACAGCAGGAGAGTACGTGATTTTCTGAGCGGTCAGTGCGGGGATGGGAACTTAATCGAATGCGAGGGTGCCGTGGAGTCTTGCAGGCGAGATCGAATCACGGGACTTATCATGCGAGGAAGTACGCGTGGGTTTTCTGAGAATCTGAGAGTGCCGTAGGTACTGCGAGACCTTGCTTAATCTGCGAATGCGGGGCACGTGGAATGCTGCGAGCTTATACGGATCTGAGTACCGTGGAGTGCTACGGGGAACCGGCGGGTTACGGGGTACTGGAGTGCTACGGAACTTGTTAGATCTGAGGACCAGAACTTGTCCGTGCAGGGGCACGTAGGTCTTCTGAGCGGTCCCGGATCTGAGGAACGGCTTGTTGAATGCGAGGTGCCGTGGATGCTACGGAACTTGACCGGATACGGGACTTGTCGGATCACAGGTACGTGGGTACTACGGAACTTATTAGAGATTTATCATATATTGTTTGACTTCCTGGGCCCGATGTCTACAGATGAGTAAGACCTGACCTGATAAATTGCAGAAGATGCTATGCGATGCGAATGCGTAGCATTAGTCAAGTCGGGGTGCCTTAGCACTTAACGGAGACGGGAGTGTCGTAGCGCTAATCGAGCGGGAGTCTTAGCACTAATCGAGAATCGCAAGTCTTGTCGAGTCTTGGGAGCCTTGTCGAGTCTGCATTTTAATCGGGTCTTGGGAGCACTAATCGGGAATCTCAGAAGTATAATGAGTCTTGGGCACTAATCGGGACAGGAGTCTTGTGTCATTTAATATGCTGGTCTTAGGTAGTTTCTATTCATTAGGTTCATTAACTTTATTTTAGAATATGGCATTCTTAGCCACATTTTTGTGTTGAGACGGATCGTATTCCAAATGCGTGAATTATGATGAGCATGTAATCGCGCAATAAGTATGATACTTATTCTTATGAATACGTTACCCGGGTGGAATCAAACCATTCGGATCGTCGAGCTCAAGTTATGGCATTTTCATGCCGACTGGTCGAGTTCTGGAGTTTCTGGGGATAGTTTGAAATATTTATTTTCCCAGTGCCTTGTCTTGATGTTGACACTGGATCTCTGTACTCCTTTAAGATAAGATGTTAAGGGTTCTATTCCGTGGAATCACCCGATTCGAATCTGGGAACTCAAGATACGTCAGAAGCTTGACTCGAGATCGCTATGATCAAGCGATGCGGGAAATGGGCTTGCACATAGCCTCACTTTGAGTGGATTTTTCTACCACTTAGAGTCAGAAATTGGAGATACCTTCTCTTAAAGTTTGGTTCTCCTTGAAGTCTATTTTACGTAGCCACTTGAATCACTCAAATCGGATAAGAAATGAGGGAAGTTATGGCCAAATCTGGCTTGGTCAAGCGGGAATAGAGTATGATCCTACCGGTAGGACTCTAAGTTCCTCTGTGGGACTTGGCCAAAAATGACCGATAACGATATTCTGGGGTAGGACTTCAATCCTACGTTAGAACTCTCGAAAAGTGCCAGAATGTGTGATTTCTCCATTTTTCATGCACTTTTCCATCGAGCCAAATCATACTTCATAATCATTTCGATACATCTTGTGACCTCGATTATACTCAGATCATCTTTGATTCTTATCTTCTTTCAAAACCTTTCATAAATCTCTCCCAATATAATTCTAATATAGGTTACCACCCATATACACACCAAGTACCAAGATTTGTTAGGGTTTTGTTCTAAACCACTAACTTCGATTTCTCATAAAATTAAACCATGAATCCATCCACGAAAAGGAAGGATTCCATGCTAAATCTAGTGCCATGTGGGTTTTACCCACCTTACTTGACATAAATTTTTGGGTTAAAATTGAAACCTAGCAAAACCCCATGTTTGGGGACAATAATAATCCTACCAAGCCAAAGATCCATGCCAAATCTTATAGGATTCATAATCAAGGTGAGTTTCCATACCTTAATTGAGCTTTGTTTGGCTTGATCTCCTCTCCTTCTTCTTCTTCCTCTTCCTCTTCTCTTCTTTTTCTCCTTCTCCCATCCGGTTCTCTCTCCAATTTGAGACCAATTTTGGTCTTTAAATCTCATATTTTCTAAGGCGCTTGTTGGCCCTCAGGAAATAACCCATTTTAGGTCGAGAGTTTGCTTATTTGCTTTTTAAGCCCATAACTCATTCTATTTGCAAAACAATTTATGTCATATTATACTTTGGCCTCAAATCTTGTCAATTTATGACTTTTAAGTCCCTCTTTGGACAATTTACAATTTTGTCCTTAAGTTTTGTAACTTTCCGGGTCTCTTGTTTCCCGGTTTTTGCATTTAACATAAACCTTCAAATTAGGCTACAAAATACCCTATACATGCAAAGCGACTAGGGTATATTTCGAGTGTTACATATGATGATATGTGAGTAATGTGTTAAAGGCATATTCTTGGAATGACCCACAGAGATATTTTCATAAGGTTAGTTATTTGAGTGTCAATGGTATAATCTCTATATGATAGTAGTATAATTGATCCTTGGACTTGAGATCATAAGAGTATCTTTCGTGTTGGAAATTATGCTTTGACTCAATTAGTTCATACTTGTTACGCAATGTATGAATAATGAAAGTTGGGTATAATGAAAAACACGAGTTGATAGTTTATGATCAATATAGGATTCATCACTCCTAATAGTGGGAGAGTATATCTCAAAGGGAACCACTTGTTGAAATGTCAACTCAGAATGTTTGCAAACAAATACGTAGATTTAGAAAAATTCTAAATTTATTTAAGGAGTTGATTTTCGGAAACAAAAATGGTAACAATTAGTACAATCAGAGTTGACACTTATACCTTACTCGTGTACTAATAAGAGATATAGGATGGTGAAAGGATAATAATTATACGGAATCTAGTTCATGTACAGGTGAAGTCGATCACTTGACTTTTCCTAACATTTGGGTGGTCATGATGTCATTTTGAGACCCGATCTTGACCTATAAATATAAATTGATTAATTGTTGGATTAATGATAAATTAAAAAGTTGTTTAATTTAGTCTAATCCTCATTCCTCACGGCTAAATTGACTTTAGTCGAGTGGGAGTTTGTTGGTTTATGTGGTAAAGCTGATATAAGTGCAGAATTATAATTTATATTTGTGCCACCGGTTGTTTAGGAACCTAAAGGGTCACACAAAAGAATAATTCTCGGGTTAAAACAAAAATAATTATTTGATAATTATAATGGCCCCATGATAATTAATTATGAATTAATTTATCATAAATATTAAAATCGATTATAAGTGTTCTAATATTTATGAAATTAATTATGAATTAATTCTCCATATATAGCGTCTTGATTATATCGATTAATTTCTCATATTTATTATAATTAATTATGAATTAATTCTCCCCATTTATAAATTAAATGATCCTATTTATAAGGATTATTTATAAACTGTAAATCGATCTATAAATGAATCGTAAAACTTGAAGTTAGGATCATGAGATAGTTCGTAGCATATTAAACGAGTTAAAATTCTGTGAGGATCCGAGAGTTGTCGTGTGGATGCCTTGGAGGTCGGACGTGTGTCACGGTAGTGATCGGCTGCGATTCGAATCGGAAGGCTGCGTTGTTTCTCGAAGAACGGTATGTATGTACAGATTTATTTAAATTACATTTCCGTTGCGTATAGGAATGTCTGATTCCTTACACAAGCAAACTGGAATAATTATCTTAATCAGTAAATTCAGTCTTCAAGTTTCCCAATTTCAGCCTATTTGTTATTGACATCACAACTTCCTAATCCCTTAAAGCTCATTTTGCCCACTTCATCAGCCAAGATTTTCTTTATTCTAGGAGAAACACTAAAAACTCTAAAAACTGGGTATTGAAATTGCTAAACTAATTTGAAAACCGAAAAAAAAATTGACTCCCCCAAACAAAGAGCATGCATCATCGTGAAAATATGTAAATTAAGAACAAAAAACTCCCCTGGATGATAACTTCTGCTCATTGAGTTTGGGTTGGAGTTTAATTTTGATGAACTCTTCAAAAATTCAGCTTCAATACCCTGAAAAACAAAAATAGAAACATAAGGAATAAAAAATTCAAAATGCTTAACTACATTAACTAAAAATAATCTAAACTAATTGGATAAACATCCTTTTTTTTGCTTGAGGTGCCTACGAGAGCTACTCGTTTTAAGTCAGCTAGACTCGTTGAAGAAGTACTAGCTCTTGCTTTGGTCATTCATCTTTTGTAATATTCTTTGCTTCTCAATCCTCATCCTTCATAAGAATGAGCTCCTCCCGTCTCGGGAATAGTTAATATGGGCTCAGGCGGCTCTTGATGGGAAAGAGTTGGGATTTACTTTAAATCCTTCAAGAGTGTCCTCTTAAAGGATTATGGGTGCTTGCTTCTCAAAATGTGGCAATGAACTCTCTATCCGCATGCACTTCATTTTCTCTTCATCCTTAAGTTGTAAGCTTTGGTTGAGGTTGAACTTCATTCTTTCCTTACCTACTAGTAAGGTCATTTCCCCATGTTTTATATTTATTAAAGCTTGACTTGTGGCAGTGGAAGGTGTTCCTATAATTGGCACTTGTTGCTCATCTTCCATACCCACAGTCACAAATCTATGGGGGCGAATATGTCGATCCTAACCGAGAGCATTTTCCATTTGAAGTCGTGGATGGTGCTCGTCGGCTGCTTTATTTTCCGTGTGACTCTTCCTCAATGGCTGGTTATCCTCTTTCTCTCGGCTTGATAGGGTTCTTAGTTTCTTAACATTCGAAACACGAGTTACATTCTCTTATGTCCTCTTCCAGCAAGGCATAAATTCCTTCCTTATCAAAAAGTTTTTGGACTTGTTCCTTATAATTGAAACATGAGTTTCCTTAACCTCCACTCTGGTTAACAGATTTTGTGCTCTTTGTTGATCAATGAGGCGGGTGAGAGCATCAACCTTCTTCTCAAGTGTGGATAGGCGTTCATCTACTGATAGATTATTCATTGTTGCACAACACCTTCTTCACAAATAAAAAATTTTAAAAAGAAAAACATAAACATAGAAAAATTGAACAAAATTTAAATAAACAAAAATTAAAATACAATGTTCAAACTATCAGTTTCCTCTTTGGTTTGACTATTGATCTATAAACCTAATGCTTTGATCCACAGCGACGGCCTTGAAGCTTGTTGACCGGACAGTTATATGCTCTGAATTTATGACATTTGCCACAGGGTTGTATACAATCCCAGACACTTGGCGCTAAAAACATTGACGAATTTCCCAGATAGACCTTTTGTTTTTCTTGATGGGTTGGTCTAAAAAGATAAATTGTTGCAAGTGCACAGGTCATACAAGTAATAAAGTGGACCTTTAAGTCCGAATATCGTACCCATAGGGATCGAAAAGAAAATATATAGATCAACTACCCCTACTACTTAAGGTCATCACTATCTGAACTTCAATTTCTAAAGATGAAAATTAAATCAAAACTTAGAATGCATAAACTGAAATAACAAAAGCTAAATTTAATATAAGAAAAATCAACAAAAATAGACATAAATAATAGAATTGCTGAGATGTAATCTAGACACTGAGAATGGGATTAGTGCTCTGATCATAAATTTGTAGCATGTTCTTTAAAACAGATATTTGTTATAGGTTTGAATCTTAAACTTGTTCAAGAGCAACGTAGTATAGCTTGCTTTTCTCCATACGCTATACCTTTCACAAATTAGATGACCATTTCCCTTTCAGGACAATGGGTCTAATTAGTTACTTGTAAAATTTGACCCTCTTTAAGATGTGGTTGTTTTTCTTTTTCAATACTTCAAAACCATTTCTTAGAACCGAAGTCCGCTTGCCCCCATAGATAGGAAAACACAAGCCTCCTCCAATCTAATTGGTATCTCATCCGTCGAATATGATAAAACTCTCTATCTCTTTGATTAGATCATTGCTAACACGGGATCAAGATCATTTAATCGGAAATAGGATAAACCTCTAATCAAATAAATTGATACACCATCCAACTAATCCTCACACCATGAGTAAATTAGTGATCTATCAGAGTAATCTTTCAGAGTTCATTAGTTCCATAATATTAGTCTAACATACCCCCAAGTAACTACTCCATACTCTAAGGAATCTCCATCTCTATGTCACTCAGAGGGCCTCCTGGAAATCAGAGCAAGATACAACCCTTTTTATGGGTATAAGGTACTAATATTAAGAACATTTAATTACATGAACAATACCAATTAAATCAATTCAGTTTTCAAAGCCAAACACAATCTTTTAAATACTGCAATTTATGACTAGAATACCTAGCCCTTCAGCCAAAGGCCTTCCATTCTTGGTCCCATGAGCAGCAAATAACAGATTGATGAACAAAATTCATTGAAGTGTAACAAAGCGAAGGGATTCAAAAATAAATTCCAAAAAATAATTCCATAAATAATCCCAAAAAATCCATAAAGTTCAGACATAAATGGAACTAAATATCTATTTATCTTAGCTCAGATTAGAACTCAGATCTCTTATTCCAGTTCTAAGAAAAGGAAAATAAAAGAAATTACAAGAAGAAAAGAACATAAAATCAAATCCAAAAACAGAAAAACGCTATTCTACTGCTACTATTCCTAAAAATGGCGGCTCCTCGACCATTTTCTCTATATCTCGATCCTCCGCTTGTGTGTCCTCTTTTCATCTCTAGGGCTTGTTATTTATAGCCTCAATAAATGATGTTGGGCCTAAAATTAAGGCAGATGACGTGGGTTTCAGTGTAGGCCCATTTACTGTTTTTCTCGCGACATTATTATTCTATATCGTGACGTAAAAATCTCTATCGCGACATAAATTTCCAATGTTGAGACACAGCAGCGTCTTCTCTTGTCGTAGGCTCTGTCGTGCAGTTTCATGGCTTGTGTCACAACAAAGCAACCTCTTGTCAAGTCTGTCACGATAAATAAAATAAATGTCGCGACATAGGTTTTGCCTTTTGCTTTGATTTATGTCACGACATAGATTTCTAATGTCGAGACATAATTTCTTCTTTCTGCACTTTTTATGTCGCAACAAACAATCTCTATGTCGCGACATAGTTTCTTAGTTCAGCTTTTATCTTTGTCGTGACAAAGATGTTCTATGTCACGACATAATTCTATGCCCTTAGCTTGATCTTTGTTGCGACAGAGATCGCTATGTTGAGATAGAGATCACAGCCTTCAGCATTCTCTTAGTCGCGACAGAAAATTATTTTTTCGCGACAGAGTTCGAAGCTCCCAACTTAGTCTTTGTCGCGAGAGAAAATTGTGTTGTCGCGACAAAGTTCTTCATCTGCTGCCTTTGCCTTTGTAGCGACAATAAAATTGTCTTGTCTAATTGTGTCACGACATACTTCAAGAATGTCATGACATTCAACAGTTATCTTCTATGGACTCTTCTCAGCTTTAAGTCGGGACATTATTTAACTTTGTTGCGACAACTTTTCTGTCATTTTTCCCCTTGAGTCTTGTCGCGACATTGTTGCGACAATTTACACTGCCTGACTTAGTCGTTTCTGCTACTTCTCTCAGCACTTTGGCCTCATTTTTGGCGAATTCAGGTCCATTGATAGCAGTCGACACAACGAAAGATTCGTGGATGTCAGATGACTTGAGCACACCACACCATTGAATCCCCTTTTTCCGGGACCCGAGATTTAATGGAAATCGGGCAGAGTCTCCTTTGTACGAGGAGTTCTACCCAAAATATAACCTATCTCGAATTACATATGACTTATGTGACATAGCCCAATATTATACTTGACCTTCTTAGGGTCCACATACAGTAAAATGGCCACGTAAGGGCCCATTTATCCATACTCAAACATATAAGCACATAACTATAAAACCATAGTCCATAAGAGTTTTAAATTACACTAACTCTTATACAAAACATATATCAGAAAATTAAAGCATTCTAATACATGTTTCCTGAAAATATAAATCAAAGTCACAATCTGCTTTCTTCTCAATATCGGCCTCTAGTGGCCTGATCGATCTCCCTGCACATTCCTGCTCGAAGGGGTCCCACGATGGGGTGAAGCGTACCATGAGTGAAATCCTATAAGGGCTACTCCCCACCTAAGTGCACATGCAATGGTCATGCTACAAATAAACACTCCCCTCCAGAAGATGCCATCCTAGAATGGAAACCTACATGTCATGAATGAGATGCAACTCAACATGGCCCATGTACCGAGCCCTTACCAACTCCCTCTTGAACCCGAGTCCCAATTCAACTCCCTCACACATCTTTATGCCCAGAGTGAGAAACTCACCATTGGTATTTCAACCAATGGTCCTTTATCCAAAACAAAAGCTTTTTGTTTTATGAATCAAAAAACATTAGGCCGATCTAGAAACCGCTTTAAAACAAAAGCATTGGACAATCTCAATAAGCTTTAAAAGCAAAAAGCATTGGGCAGTCTCAGATAATGAAAAGCTTTATTCAAAAGCATTCGAACGGTCTTCGATAAACAGCTTTATTCAAAGCATTAGACCGGTCTAAAATAAGCTTTAAAACAAAAGCATTGAATCTAGAAGCCAACGAGCTCTTTGGAAATTTTCCTTAAATGAAACAGCATATCTGACACCATACAGTGTTGATTTACAACCATGAAGCGTTGAGGCTCTATTAGGCACAGTAAATCAATGTATCGGGTCCACCTCCGTTCACGAGGAAATGGTGAAGAGCAAATAACCATACATCACGTTTCTGTGATGTCCCAGTGCATATGAGAAATGTAATGCAAATGCATATCATTGCCTATTCATATCATGCTACATATATAATAGATGTTATATGCACATATGCCTACTCATGCATATTAACCCATGCATCAGTGTATTAACCAAATAGAACTATTATAATTTAATTTAAATCATACAATTCATGCCAACATACCTAACACACATACATTGACATCTACAGTCATCACAGTCGATAATGACACTTTATCCTCAGGTCTAATTGTGACACCATGTCCACAAATAGCCTACATGTAAACTCATAAAAATGGCCTCAATCTCTACAAACTCCATGAATTTCCCTAAGCCTTATGGATAATTATATCAACATGCATATAATTACCAAACAACATACACCAATTTCAATGTATTAGACTGCACATATCATCACAACCAAGCAATTTGCACACTTGGTGCTACAATCATATTTTAAAAAACTATTGAAGTAGTTATGCCATTCACAAGAATATGGCCAGATTCTAGACTCAAGGTGCTTTTCATAAAGTCCAAGAACACCAAATTTAGAGTCCTAAAGAAGGAGTTATGCAAGTTATGACCATAGAAAATCAAACATTCTGTGCCTGCAATGCGGAAATTTCTTATATTTCATCGTTTTACAGAAATGTATGAGCCAAGTGAATTAATCTACATATGGATGGATTCTAGACTCAAGAGATTCCATAGAGTCTAGGCAGTCGCAGTCAGAGTTAGGATAGAAAGTTATGAGTAGATCAAAGTTAGGGCTTCACATAAATAGTGACCTACGCAGCAACGTGGAACCTATGCAATTTCGTGCCCAAGGCACCTTTGGAGCTCCCGTGATGAAGTTTTTCGACCCAAACTCATCTTGGAAACAACCCTTTCAACCTGCGATAAACCCGCCCCAATTGAGACCACAAATCGACCATAAACATGGCATAAAACTCGTCCCAAACTAAGCCCAAAATCAACCTCAAAACAACCCCGAAAACTAGACATCATAGCGAAGAATTAGAACAAAAAAAATCAATTTTTTTTCCTTCCTTTTGGTTCTCGAGAGCACCATTCAAATAGCACCTAAGGCTGACAGAATAAAAAACGGCTCCTAGATGGGAAAATGAAACCTGAATAGGAGGATTACACCTCTGGCTTGAATAAAACTTGAAGACATGGAAGCTGAAACACATTTCCTCAAACTTTCATTTCAGATCTCGAAAGTAAACTCAGTTTAGTGTGCAATTCACCCTCAGACAGTGCTCAAACTTTAGATCAGCAGCTGACGTGAGACGACCACCCGAGCTCCGTAGATCTTCTCTCTCTACACCCTCTCTCTTATGACCAACAGTAGAAAATGTGACATTTTAACTGGCCCGATATTGCCCAGCTTCCAAATTTTTAAACATTTGGTTCATATCGGGCCATGTGTCCTCGACTTGTTCGGGTCCGTTTTTGCCTCAAAATAATTTCTTTTGTCCTGGTTTAAGTTCAAATTATTTTAAAATTAACTTTACTAATTCATTTTTTACTTTCGATATTTTTTATCTCAAAAATCCCATTTTTGGGGTCCATCGAACAGCCGATACCTCGAAAATCAAAAAAATCGACTGTCTCAGAATTCGATGAAAATTTTCTGGGTAATTGGATTTCTGAACAAATCAGCGATGAAGTGTTTCATCATCAGAGATACAGAAAATTTGAGCTTCCTGAACATTTGACAATTTGCTATTTTTGCCATTTCGGAAAAATTATATTTTCCTAGTTTTACATTCTTCCTTTTCTTGCTTTTACACTTCTCTCAAAATTCTTGCAAAACATAAATTTAGGAAAAAGTAATATTATCAAGTAAATCTTATTTTTAAGCCTAAAATATTCAATAAAAATGGGCTTAAAATTAGATGAGATTTAGACTCATCAATGTGGCATAAGTAAATAATATTTTAAAATATAAAAGCAAAACATTTATTGAAAATCTATCAAATAACAAATATATAGTTATAGAAGTTAGTACTTTTATGTTGTAACTTTGCTATCGTCATTAACATAGAAAAATAAAAAAATATCAAGTGCTTGTTGTGTGTAGTGGCTTCTTGGTCTTCTTTAGTTCAATTTAAGCCTATTTTTGTTCATTTTTCTCCAAAGTTGACTTAGTCACTAAAATGAGGCATTTAAACATTATAGCACTTATAATCATCATCAAAATCATTAAAATGCACTAAAAATAGGATGATAATATAGTATGAAATGCAATCATTAGTGGACATAAAACAAGTCCTCTTACTCCCGGGGTTTACTAACCTTGACAAAGTTCTATTCCATAACTTTCCTTTCTAGTTAGATCCAATCCAACATTGTTTTACTCTCTCTTCACATCTTCAAAGTGTGTGACCCATTAGGTTCCTAGTTATGTTTGCCACTCGAGTAAACCCTTGACTTGAGAAAGTCATGAGCGGTATTTGTGACACATCGCAACCTGGTGACCCGATGAGTTGGTGGTTTGACCAAAGCAACACTATAGACAACATTTGTCAAAGTAATCCTTTAACCATACTATACCTCGATTTAGAACATAAGATTATGTGTAGCTCTCTACAGATTAGTACGTCTTTGTAGTGATATTAGTTAGCATGTAAAACCCACATTAAATCGAATTCTCGGATAATGAAACAAATCATATAGTAGGGTTCGTCTTATGAAACCTAGTTGACTAGGCGAAATTCGTCACATTCCGAAGAGGTGGATAGAGATAAGTGAGTGGGTGACACATGGCATGATGAGGGTCAAGTGTCATGTATAGAGATAAGTGAGTGGGTGACACATGGCATGATGAGAGTCATGTGTCAAGCCACAAAGAGGAAAGAAAGAAGAAAGATCTTCTTGGTCTTTGGTATAAAGAGAGGATAAGTGAGAGTTAGGGAGGGAATTGGTGGAGAAAAACAAAGAGAAGAAAGAAAAGAAAGAAAGACAAAGAAGGAGAAGAAAGGGAAAGAGAAGAAGGAGAGGGAAGGAAGGTCAAGCGGCTTCCCTCGCGATCTCTGGCGTTAAACGATCGAGTTCATCGGGCCGAGAATTAAAGTCTGTCTACTCGATGAGGGCTACACTCCAAGAGATAGAGACTTTTCCTACTTTGGCTTATTTCCACCCTAAGGGCTGTTTGGCCGTGTTTTCTGCCCTAAGGGAATGTTTAGCCGAATTTTTTATAGGGCTGCCCTATGTTGACCCTACACTCTACCTTCATTTTGGGACTGGTTTTCAGTTGCAAAACGAAGAGAATTTAAGCTTCTATTCTTCATAGAAGTTGTAGCTGCATCTGTGAAATTGATGTTAGGCTTTGAATCACCTAAATTGGACCTCACAACTGAGATTATAGGGTGCATTCCTGGAAGCCGCCATAGCAAACTATTGTTGTTTGTATCCAGATCTTGGGACTAGTTTTCGGTTGGGAAACATAGGGAATTTGGACTCGTGTTCTTCATAGAAGTTTTAGCTACATCTTTAAATTGATGTTAGGCTTTTGAATCACCCAAATAGGACCTCTACAGCTCAAGTTATGGTTCATTTCCTGGGACTACCACAGCTTAGGCTATTTATTTGTTTGTGTCAGATCTTAGAACTGGTTTTCAATGAGGAAAAAGAGGGAATTTGGACTCATGTTCTTCATAAAAGTTGTAGATGCATCTGTAAACTTGATGTTAGGATTTTGAATCACCCATATCGGACCTTTATAGCACAAGTTATGGTCCATTTTCTGAGACTGCCACAGCATACGCTATTTGTCTGTTTAAGGCCAGATTTGGGACTGTTTGGAGACTAATTTCTGAACTGAGTTCGGAACTATCCTATGGCCTGGATATGGCTTTGTTTGTAGCCTATGTATGGATGGTTTTGTGGCCTAACTATGGCCTGGTATGGTCCGTCTAGGAAGCGCCATAGCTTAGGCTATTTATGCATTTAAGGCGGATGTGGAGCTGTTTGGAGACTAATTTACGAGCGGGTTCGAACTATCCTATAACTTTGGATATGGCTTTGTTTGTAGCCTGTGTATGGCTAGTTTTGTGGCCTAACTATGGCCTGGTTGTGGACAGTCTTTGGACTAAATTTGGGACTGTTTATGTCCTGTTGGTGGCATAATTGTGTGGTCGGTTATGGCTGGTTGCTTGGCCTAGTTCTAGCCTATTTATGGCTTGCCTTGAGGCCATTGTGTAGATTGTTTTATGGGCATATCCATGCCACGGTTGGTCTTATGAATCAAGGTTTTCATTGCTTTAGTTTGAATGACATGCTTTAGGGTAATTGAATGTTAATATATGAGTGAATATATATTGACAATGAGATGGGTTTTATTTGGAAATTATGATTTTGATATAATTGTCCATAATACATGGTGGTGTATAGTTTAGATATCATGTAAATTATGTAATCTTGACATGATACTATCAAATGATGCATTATCTATCTGTGGGACATCACATTGAATGGGTGTGAGTGCATGATTATGATCAATCACCATACTTAGTGATTAATGGGTGGGCTCGGTACCATTAAACGATGTCAACAATTAAATGGGTTGCATAACATGGAAAAACGTGTGGTGGGTAATAGTAAGAAGGGTTAGACATTCCCTTAAGTGAAAGGCTCAGACTGGTTCATACACTCTAATGATGAAAGTCCAAAAAGTGTAGGAAGGCGTGTGGAATCCTACGGTGAGACCCCGAAAATCCATTGCCCACGAAACACATGGTTTTGATTATAAAAAGATCATTTGAAATGAGGACATCCATAAATGTTTTGGTTCATAAACAAACGACTTTTATTTCAAAGTGTTCATTGGATGTGATTCATCAATGACGGTTTATCACACATTGGCATTCGCATTGTGCGGTGGGAATCGGTGAGGACTCAGGGCATGGTACATGATTGAGTCTCACCTCATTTCATGGCAGGGCATGTAGGATTCCATAGTAGAAATAACATGTTTTACATGGAATGTGAATGTGGAACATGACCATTGCATGTGCACTTAGGTAGGGAGTAGCCTCTATAGAAAGTTTTTCTACTGGGCGTGGCTCACCCTATAAGGGAAAATATTTCAGGTGAGGAACAGATCTGGGTGGATGGCCAGCTCTTCGAAATTTGCAATTGTGAAGCCAGACTATGTGGCTTTTAATAGCAACACACATAAATGTTTTTTGGAACAATCTAGTTCTAATTTGTAATTTTATTATCGTGAAATTATAATTAAACTCTTATAGACGTTTTAAATTATGACCTTACATATTTCAAATGAATATGGATAAATGGAACTGGAATTGGCCATCGATTGTTAACTCTGGTCACAGTAAAATGGGGATGTGGTAGTCTTTGTATTAGGTTACCCGATATCCACGAGTTTCCTCAAGTTGATTGTTTGTCAACGAACCCTCGGGTTTTTGGGCACCACAGCTTGGTATTAGAGCTTAGGTATACGATTACCTAAGGCTTGATGGGCATGGGTTTAGATCATTGCATTCATTGTGGATTTCATGTTTTATGCCCTAATATGCTACCTGCTTGTGTGTTATATGTTGTGTGGAATTACATACATGGTAAACTATATATGAAAAAAACCGGAACACTAGGGTTAGAAAACATAACCTTGGGGGTTCAGAAAAAGAACGAACAAGATAGTTCGGGATATTAAGGGGTCTATTAGTGGTTGGCACAAGCACTACTAATTAGACAATGAGAGAAATCTCGAAGTTTAAACTTGAGTACCATTCTTGGATACCATGTAATACTCTATTGTTATCTGACATATGTAGATGACTAGTTGAGGAAGAGGACCCCGAGGCGGTGGGCGGAGAAACAACCTACGACCACCGTGCTGATATCTCTTGAGGTTGTGGTCTTCACGGTGCTACTATTGCATAGGCAAGTGTTATGGCTGTCACCATTACACAAGCTAATGCAACTGGGGGCCAAGAAGGGTCAAGTAACCTCCAGAGGTTCAAGGCACACCATCCTCCAACCTTCAAAGGAGGAGGGGACTCAATGATAGCTAATCATTGGCTCGGCCAAGTCGGAAAGATTATAGAAGCTATAGAGATCACCTCCGATGCCACTAAGATAAAGCTAGTCGCATTCTATCTAGAGGGCGAATCCCAATGTGGTGGGATTGGGTCAAAGCTTTAAGGGAATTGGAGGCAATGACATGGGAAGAGTTTAGTGAGCTCTTCAGGGGCAAGTTTTCATGCGCTCGACATGCAGCTCGAGAAGTTTCTAGAAGCCAGGAACGAGAGTGATGACGAGTGCTTGAATACGTGGTGAGTTCTTTGAGTGTATTTAATTTGATTATTATGCAGCCACAAACATGGCCAATCTTGGGGGTGAGGATGGTGCGCGGTGTCCATCAGGGGCAAGAGTGAGGATTTCTTCGATAGGCATGGACCGTCGGTCGAAACTGACTATGGCCATTGAGGGAGGAGTGGATGGCCTTGCGGAACATCAGGATGCGGGTGTTAAAGATAAGAAGAGGGAGAGCTAACCTTCTTCTTCTATCTCGGGAAAGAAACGGAGGTTCTACTCATAAAGGGTTTTTTTCTCAGGACGGTAGCGGCTATCAGGCGAAGACCGGGGTCGATCATCATGAATTATGAGACATTTGGCCCCATGTAGCCATCGATGTAAGGAACATGTTTCCATTGCCACTAGCCTAGACACATGAGACAGGATTGCCCTCAAAGGCAGGGATCCTAGAGTTATGGGACACCCCAGTCCCAGTCATCAGTGGGGCGTTCTAAACTGGTTGTTCCTCCTTACCCGCCATGGGTAGGGCAGTATCAGGTCTTAGGGGCGTACATCGGCCCCTACCACTTCATAATCAAGTCGAATGGGCTAGGGTATGGGTTGAGGTCGAGGCCAAGGCTCACAAGCCGGGACTTCAGAGACCCAGGGGCGTGTCTACGCCACCACACCTCAAGCTACACTTGTAGATCAGTTAGTTATTCAGGGTACATTTATGCTATTTCACTTATGGGTAGAGTGTTATTTAATTCTGTTGCAACACATTCTTTTATCAATGCATCATGTGTGGAAGCTTTGGGCTTAGAAGTTAAAACCTTAGAAAAGCCGTTGTATGTGAATTCTCTCCTAGGAACTAGGGTGAGTGTTGATCAGATATGTCGAGATTGTGAGTTAGAGATCTTATGGATTCTGCTCACTGTGGACCTACGGGTCATGGACATGTTGGTGTTTGATGTCATCCTTGGGATGGATTGGTTGACGGCACACCGAGTCGTCATTGATTGTGATCGTAGGAGGGTTACTACCTACACACCGGATGATGTTTGTGTTATATTTCAAGGGGATAAGCACGATGTTATGCCCTAAACCGTGTACGATTCTAGATAGCATAGGCAGTTGATGGGTTGGCTAGGAAGCCTTACCCTGGAGAATGAGGCGAAATAAGAGTTGAGTCTACCTCGGGTGATTTGTGAGTATGAGGACGTTTTTATGGATAAACTACCAGGATTACCTCCGCATAGGGATGTAAACTTCACTATTGAGTTACACCCTAGTACATCGCTTATTTCGATGACTCCGCATAGAATGGCGCCTGCTGAGTTGCAGAAACTCAAGGTAAAATTACAATAATTATTGGACAATTTTATTAAACCAATCACTTCACCTTAAGGCGCTTTGGTGTTGTTTTCTAAGAATAAGGACAAGATCTATCGGCTTTACATAGACTATCGGTAGTTGAATAGGGTTACTATCAAGAATAGGTACCTTTTGCTAAAGATTGATGATTTATTTGATCAATTAAGAGGGGCGTGGGTTTACTCCAAGATAGATCTTCACACCGTTTACCATCAATTGGCGAGGTTAGGAAGGCGGAGAGATATCCTAAGGCGGCGTTTAGAAACGCGGTATGGACATTCGAGTTCATAATGATTCCGTCCAGTTGTGAATGCTTCAGCGGCATTCATGGAATATATGCATAGGGTGTTGACCTATAGACAAGTTTGTTGTGAGTATTCATTGTGACATCTTGATCTCCGTAATCGGAAGAACATGAGGGTCACTTGAGGATTGTTATCCAGGCCTTGAGAGACCATCAGTTGAATGCTAAATTCAGTAAGTGTGAATTTTGGTTTACTGAGGTGAGATTCTTGGGGCATGTGGTGTCGGCCTCAGGTGTATCCGTGGACCTAAAGAAGGTTGAGGCAATTATGTGTTGGGAGAGACCGAAGTCAGTCTTCGAGATACGCAGCTTCTTGGGATTTGTAGGGTATTACAGGAGGTTCATTGAGGACTTCTCCAAATTAGCTAAACCTATGACTAGATTGACTCAGAAGGAGGTCAAGTTTGAGTGGAATGACCCATGTGAGAAGGTATTCCATGAATTGAAGAGAAGGCTTACTTCAGCTCCTGTCGTGGTTCCCGAGGAACAGAACTGATGCAAGTGTATTTTTATACTGGGACGAACGGGGATGTGTTTTGATGAGGTTAGGGAGGGTAGTGGCCACTGCTTCTCGGCAGTTGAAGAACCACGAGTAGAGTTACACCACGCATCATATGGAATTGGCGGTCATTGTCTCTGCCTTGAAGATTTGGCGCCACTATCTATATGGTGAGCACTTCGAGGTGTTATCAGACCATAAGAATCTGAAGTACATTTCACAAAACGAGACCTCAACATGAGGCAATGCATGTGGATGGAGTATCTAAAGGATTATGAGTTCACTTTACATTACCACCCCGGTAAGGCAAATGTGGTGGTTGATGCACTCAGCCGGAAGTCATAGGAAATGTTGGATAGTGTAGCTTCCTAGGAGTGGCAGATGCTCGAGATTATGGGACAGTTCGGATTACACTATAATCTCAGGCTTAGGATACTTTGGGGAGTCTAGTGGCTACGCCTTCCCTACTGAGCAGAGTGATCGAGTCCTAGGGACAAGACACAGAGATATCATCTAGCAGAGACCGGGTACAAGTGACTAAGCTTGGGCCATTCACACGAATGGTAGTCTTTGATATAGGGGAAGAGTTGTGGTTCCACTAGTCGGCAAATGTGAGAGAGGAGATCCTCAGAGAGTTCCATTGCTCTCGTTTTGCTGTGCATCTAAGTGGCACGAAGATGGACAATGATCGTCGTCACCAGTATTACTGGAGTGGGATGAAGAAACACATTAAAGATTATGTTCGTCGATGTCTCACGTGTCAGCAAATAAAGGTTGAGCACTAGAGGCCAGCAGGATTACTTCAGCCATTGGAGGTAGTTGAGTGGAAATGGGAACATGTCATGATGAACTTTATGACCCACTTACCACAGACATTGCAAGGGCATGACGCCGTGTGGGTGATAGTGGACCGGTTTTCTAAGTCCGCACACTTTTTAGCTGTGCAGATGACCTTCACTCTAGAAGAATTCGGCAGGTTGTATATACGGGAGATTGTCCAGTTACATAGAGTACCAGTATCTATTGTATCGGATTGGGATCCCAAGTTTACAGCTCATTTTTGGAAAAGTTTCATGAGAGCCATAGGGACACAGTTGATGATGAGCACTACTTTTCATCCCCAAACGGACAGTTAATCAAAAAGAACCATCCAGATTTTAAAGGACATGCTTTGGGAATGTGTCTTGGATCTCGAGGGTAGCTAGGAAAAGCATTTACCCTAAGTGGAGTTCACCTACAAAATTGTTATCAGGCGAGCATACGGATTAGCTCCCCATTAGACCTTATGTAGCCGTGTCGATCTTGATTGTTGGAAAAAGGTGGAAGAGATCTGCGGTCCGGTTGGTTATGGACACACATGTAAGGTGGAATTGATACGGAAGCATCTTCTCACGGCTCGGAGCCAGAAGAAGAGTTACGATGACAGACGGCGGCAACCTTTAGAGTTTGAGGTGGGTAATCATGTCTTCTTGAAGGTGATGCCTAAGAAATGAGTGGTCAGATTCGGAAAGGGAGGAAAACTGTCGTCGAGGTATAATGGGCCCTTCGAGATACTCGAGAGGGTAAATGTAGTTGCTTATTGGTTGGCGCTACCACCAAGCTTATCAGGTGTTCATGCAGTATTCCATGTCTCAATGTGACCTCCCGGATCAGGCTCATGTAATGGATTAGGGAGAGCTTATTATTGATGCAGATGGGACCTTCAGGAGGGACAATCGCATCATGGAAAAGCTGATATCATGTTTGCAATCTGAAGGCCCAGTGAAATTTAGTGAAAGTGTTGTGGCAACAGGAATGGAAGAGCTGACATGGGACGAGAAGACAGCGACCGTACCCGACTATCCTTTCCTGTTTAAGGATGAAAGTATGTTTTATTAGTCCTATGATATGAAAATGGTTGTGCGCATGCATATGATAGTATGCGTATATGGGTGTGAATTTCGGGACAAAATTCTTTTAAAGGGGGAAGAATGTAAAACCCGGGTAAAATCGAACTCTCAGATGACGAAACGGACCGCACCGTAGGGTTCGTCTCGTGAAACCTAGTTACTTAGAAGAAATTCATCAAATTTCGAAGAGGTTGATTTTTTTCATTTTTCGTGGCAACGAGGGTTAGGTGACACATGGCATGATGACACATGCCATGGTGACACTTGGCATGAAGAGCCAAGTGTCATGGATAGAGATAAGAGAGTGGGTGACACATGGCATGATGAGAGCCATGTGTCAAGCCACAGAGAGGAAAGAAAGAAGAAAGATCTTCTTGGTGTTTGGTATAGAGAGAGGATAAGTGAGAGTGGAGGAGGGAATCAGTGGAAAAGCAAAGATAGAAGAAAATAAAGAGGGAGACGGAGGAAGGAGGAAGAGAAGGGAGAGAGAAGGAGGAGAGGAAGGAAGATTCAAATTCCTTATATCTATCGACGTTCCGACGATCGGAGTTTGTCGGGCCGAGAGTTAAAGTTCGTCTACTCGGCAAGGTCTAACTTTGAAGAGGTAGGAACTCTTCCTACTTTGGCTTATTTGCACCCTAAGGGTTGTTTGGCCGAATTTTTTATAGGGTTGCCCTATGTTGACCCTGCCTTGACTTCAGTTTGGACTAGTTTTTCGAATAGAAACATAGGAATTTGAGCTCGTGTTCTTGTGAGAAGTTGTAAATTTGAATCGGGAACTTGATGTTAAGCTTTTGAATCACCTAAATTTGACCTATACAGCTCAAGTTATGGTCCATTTCCCAGGACTACCACAACTTAGGTTGTTTATTTGTCTGTGTCCAGATCTTGGGACTAGTTTTCGATTGGGAAAAATAAGGAATTTGGACTTGTGTTCTTCATAGAAGTTGTATCTGCATTTGTAAAATTGATGTTAGACTTTTGAATCACCCAAATCGGACCTGTACAGCTCAAGTTATGGTCCATTTCCTTGGACTGCAACAGCTTAGGTTGTTTAATTGTTTGTGTCCAAATCTTGGGACTGGTTTTCGATTGGGAAACAGAGGAAATTTGGACTCGTGTTCTTCATAGAAGTTGTAGATGCATCTGTAAACTTGATGTTAGGCTCTTAAATCACCCACATTAGACCTCTACATATCAAGTTATGGTCTATTTCCCGGAATTTCCACAATTTAGGTTATTTATCTGTTTAAGGCAGTTGGGACATTTGAGAATTTGGTCTGAAGTGAGTTTGGAACTATCCTATCGCTGGATATGGCTTTGTTTATAGCTATGTATGGCTGGTTTTGTGGCCCCTAACTATGGCCTAGGTTTGAATGATCTTTGAATTTGAATGCGGGGCTTGTTTATGTCACGATGGTGGCATAATTGTGTGGGGCGTTTATAAATTTGGTGGCGTGGCTAGTTCTAGCTGTTATGGCTTGCCTTGAGGCCATTGTGTAGACTGTTTTATGGGCATATCCATGCCACAGTTGGTCTTGTGGATCAAGGTTGTCATTGCTTGAGTTTGAATGACATGCTTAGGGGTAATTGAATGTTGATATATGAGTGTTAATAAATATTGACATTGATATGAGTTTTATTTGGAAATTATATGTTTTTGATATAATTGTCCATAATACGTATGGTAATAGTTTGAATTGTCCATGTAGCATTCATTATATGTGGCATGATATAACATGCAATGATGCATTATCTGAAATGCAGGGACATCGCAATGAATGGGTGTGAGTGCATGATTATGATCGATCTGCGGTGATTGAGTGGAGTGAACTCTGTACCATTGGACGATGTCGACATAGTTAATACGATTGCATTACATGGAAAAGCGTGGTAGGTAATAGTAAGAAGGTTAGACATACAACCTGCGTTCCGAACCATGGCTTTTAAAAACTTCATAGAAGTTTGCATGATTGTACTGCGGATATACGATAGAAGGCAAATTACTTTGGCGCCCGGCATAAGCGTCTTTGATTTCGTCAAAATGTCTGATTAATACTCCAAAATACGAATATCGATCCATAGGAAAACCTTTATTGTAGTGGGCTAAGTACCAAAATTATAATACTTATTTAATATTCAAACCTTGGTGTGATGGCTAAGCGAGCGTAAAACCAAATTAAATTACTCTGTGTAATGTAGCGTGGCGGCCGGGTAGATGACTAAATGGGTGCAAAAAGGTTAGGGTGTTGGTGTTGTTGGACAGTCCTACTTTGTAATGTTGAGGTTCTATTCCATTATCTAATATACGTGTTCCCCAAGGCGGCTCTTATATAATGTAATTAAAGTCTTTCTCAAGGTCATTTAACCTCCTTTTATCACTAGGTTTCTTGCTCCTTGGCTGAACCCCAATCATCAAAGGTGCATGAAATTCAAAGAACTCCCAAGCCTCTTAATTATTGCTAATCCTATTTTACCAAGTTTATTAGGTTAACCCACCTATGTCTAATTCTCCATTCACTTCTCAGTTCTGAAAAGAACCACTCATATTAAGATTGATCGAGGAAATTAATATGTTGATTTCAATAAACATGAGTTAATGGTAAAACAAATATATAAAAGATAATGAAATTATGAAAAGTCAACACTTAAACATAGTATTCATGTCGAATTCTCTGACACCTAAACCGCGATTAGAACATCACGATGATCTATTCCATTACAAATGAAAAGTAAGACTTGATAATAAGGATAGAGAAAACTTTAGTGATAGAGGGAATGGTGATCTCCCTAATTCTTCAAGTCTCTCTCGCTAAGATAGGCCTTCAAGTCTTCTCTCCTCTGATCCCAAAACCGAGCTCCTCAAACCCTAGCACCGTTTATGATCTTTTTTTCCGAACCCCCAAAATTGGAATATGTGCTTCCTTTTATAGTCTTCTCCCCGCGACGTTGGGATGTTTTCCGCACCATTCTTTTCCTGGACTCCTATAAAGCTCCATTTACGGCCACATTTCTATAAAACCCGATATAGACTAAATATTAGAAAAGTAATAAAAGCGAAGTCATATATGTATGAAACGATCCGTCTCTCTAAATCAGGGTTTGTAATGAGTGTTTGGGCATATCACCCCAAACTTAGCGCATGCAAGCAGAAATAGACTCTAAACGAACACCGCAATAACATACTAAGCGAGAGGCAGCAATGTGATGCACATGTTTCCAAAGGAAGGATCAAAATAGGCAAGACCCACAAATCTTGCCCTTTGTCTCTAAATTCAGAGGATCCTTAGGTTGTTTTGACTTTCAACGAGTCGATTGAACACGTGTAACACCCCGAAATATACCCTAGCAGTTTTCGAACTTGTTTAGGGTATATTAAAAACTAAATGGAATTGAAACTAGAGCAGGAGACAGGAATTAATAATAAGCGAAGGTATTAGTCTGTTTACCACTTGAGGATATGAGAGGCATAAATCAATAAGTTTTATGAAATTATGGAATTTGAGAAAAGATGGAATGGAAATTAGAAAGAATGGAAGGGCAAATACGAAAAATGAGAAAAAATTTAAAAATGCGAGGCGAACATGGCAACTCAAAAATATGGATAACATTAATTGGTCTCTCATTTTTTTTAGGGACCAAAAAGCGTAGAGAAAGAGAAGAGAAGGGGAGGAAGAAGAAGAGAAGAAGAGGAAAGAGAGGAAGAGAAGAGAAAAGAAGAGAAGAAGAAAGGAAGAGCAAAAGAGTATGGAATGCGACTTATTTAGTATGGATTACTTGGATTTCTTGTATGGATAAATGTTTTGGGTTATGGGTTGTAAGAAACCTAACCCTAGAATGAATTCTTGTATGGAATCAAGATTATAGAATCCTCCCTTTGAGGTTGGATTCATGGTTTAATTGCAAGTAATTGAGTTAGGGTTTGAAACCAATTTGCTAATCTTATGTTTGGTTTATGTATAGGTTATGACCCGTATGTGAGTTGTTTTGGGAGTAATTCATGATAGGTTTTTGGTGTAAGATAAGTATTGAAAGATGATTTGAGTAGAATAGAGGTTATAAAATGAATATGGAGCGGTTTTGATGTGTGTATCGAGTATTGAGTTGGTTTGGGTAGGAAAATATGGAAAAATGAGAGAAAAACCACCATTTCGAGCATTTTCGAAATTGGTACGGTGCAAACAAAGTGGTACCGATTGCCATAAGTGTTACAGTCAGCGGAGTAAAATTATAGACTTTTGATCTGGAAATTTTATGTTCTATTGGACTAGTGTTCGTATTTTGGCCATAACTTGGTCATTTCTTATCCGATTTGAGTGATTCAAGTGGCTAGTTAAACTAGACTTCAAGGAGAACAAATCTTCTTAAAATAGGCACCCTTCAAATTCTGACTCTATTTATCCCAGAAATTCACTCAAAGTGGGGCTATGTTCAAGCCAATTTCTGGTTCGGTTTTAAACATAGAGTAGTCCCGGTTGTTTAGGACATATCTTGAGTTTCGGTGCTCCGATTTGGGTGATTCTAGTTGGAGAAGAACCCTTAGCACCTTAGCTTTAAAGTACAAGATAATGTAGTGTAGGTTAAGACCCCTGAAAATGAGTATTTCAAACTATCCTTAGTGTAATATGAGCAAAATGACTAGTTTGGCATGAAAATGCCATAACTTGAGTTTTGATGATTCAATTGGAATGATTCCAATTTCTAAGTAAAGTAGATTCATAGAGGAACAAGAATACATGAATGATGTGTGAATGCATGATGTCATAAGTGCAAGTATATGAAATGCCATATCACGACAAACATGGAGCAGGAAAAATATAGAAATCTGATATGTATAGATGTGTTCATGAAACATGAATATGATATGAAATATGAAAACGAACTAAAACATGTTCTGACATTGAAAGGCGAATGTCATGAACACGTAATGTGGATTAAGTTATATATGATTATTATCACATATAACCAGAAAGATAACAAATGATTGGAAATCACATTGGATGAACAATTGATTGCCAATTAAGAAGGCTATGAATAGATGAACTGGTAGATCTACATAGTATAGGAAGACGGGAATGTGATTAAGATAGGTTATGATTTCTTAAAGACATATGATAGTATGACTACCTAGGACCGAAGAATGAATGAGTGGACGTTCTAATCGATGTTTCGGCACTCCTGCTAGTGCTACGACACTTATGTTACGTGGGCAAGCACGTTACGTCGGTCGCCGACCTCTACTAGTGCTACGGCATACATTGTTACACATGGATAGGCACGTTCGTCGGTGCTTGGCACTCTGCTAATGCTACGCCGCCATTCACGTGGCGGGCACGTTACGATCGGTGCCCGACACTCCTGCTAGTCTTTACGGCATACATTGCGATGGGCGGACAAGTTACGATCGGTGTGGCCTCACGCGGTGCTTTCACGGCGCCATTCACGATGGCGGGCGATTACGATCGGTGCCGGCACTCACGCTGTCTTCACGCCGCCACATTGCATTGGCGACGCGTTACGTCCGACGGCGCCTGTGAGTCTTCTGACCGCTTTTTATTATGTGGGCAAGCCGCGTTACGATCGTTATGGCCTCACGGTAGTGCTGCGGCGCCACGACTGCGATGGTGACACGTGCGATCGATTAGCCCGGCATACGCTGAGTACTCACGGCATATTTACATGGGCGAGCACATATCAATTCCCACGTCTTGTACCATACCTTTGGGGTCACAATTGTCTTGTGTACATCTCATTCATGGTTCGATGCAGGTAGATATGCATAGATATGCTGGTGTGTAGGCGTTGATGAATACACTTATATAAAAAGTGCATGAACAAGACCAGTATGTAGCATATACATGCCAAATCTTGTGTACCCTTGGGTATCATATGTTAGGTTAAATCTGTAAAGCCATGGAACATAAGCCATAGTAAATTTGAATAATGAACAATAAGAGAGAGAAAGGAATTCGGCTAAAGCTCACATTTGTATATACGGGTACCTCTGTATAGGCTCTGTACTCCTATGGGAGATGTAAGAATTCTGTTAAAAGTCATAAGGTACAAGTAGACATAATTATGTAAATGACATGAATAGGAACACGACCTAAAACACGAGAAAGTTATGAAACATGTAAAAGAGACGAATCGGATTCCTTGACATGAATATGTATAAGTCTTAATATGATTATGATATAAACCGATAAATCTGTTTGTTTTTTTATATGTTCTGAATCTGTATGAACCCGATATATGTATCTGTTGTGATCTGTACCTGCTATGGACTAATGTCAGAGTATCGATAATAATATCTGCGTAAATTACGATTTGACCTTATGTATTTGATATGACTACGATCATTAGTTTTCCATTGTATATGTCTGAAGTTTGCTCTGAATATGATCGACTGTCATATGTAGAAGATATAGTGCAACTGTAAAGACATGACACATGGAAGTAATACGAACATGATAATGATTTGGAATCTGAAAAGGATGAAACCTACATGTATAATATGATATGAGCTAGAAGTCACATAAGAATAGGTTTCGTTATATGCCTAAGGAAGAGTAAATGTAAAAAGATTGTGACGACGATTATTGTTATTGGTCGTCCCTATTTATATGTTCCCCGTGTAAGCTTGCACGGGTGTTAATCAGTGTGGAATGCGAAGAAGGAGAGCGAAGGGCCAGACGTTCCACACCAGCGGTATGGAGTGCGTCTAGAGATAGGTGCTCACCGGCCTTTAACCTGCGATCTCTAATGTTTGTATTAGACATGTACATGTATAAGTATCTGTATAAGTAAATGGGACTTAGTATATGTGTATAGATTTTGATGGACACCACTCCGGTGGTAGTTCTTTCGTATATGTAAATGTTTTACGTTGTGCGAGAAATTGTTTGTATACCCTGGTCTGAAATCTGAGAGATCAATGAGTCCAGTGTTATATAGTCTCGCCTCGGACAGATTCGGATCGGCCATTCGGTCGGATCGGGGAATCCAGTGATAACCTGGATTGATTGCTAGTGATTAAACCTCCTAGGTTTTCAATGGCCTTTCCCGAGAAGTACATGTGCGTTTGATGCATGATCCCGACATATAACTCGGTTCGATACCCCAGACTTGAATTTAGCACTGTTGGGAGAGTTCACAACTACGAGAAAGGATAAGAAACGCTCCTTTTGATTCATACTAACTTACCTACTTATGAAAGAAATGCTAGTGCCCATAAGTTTTAGTTGAGTGTTCCTATAGCAAAGATTCATTGGTGACTCCCCACCAGTTGGTTAAGGGCACTAGGCATTCAGTTCGCCTAGAACTTCACCCCGAACACTCAACCAAACGTAAGGGCCCTAAGTTTTGGGAAACTTCCATCCTCTGTCCCCTGTAACGGGCAGTGAAGTGATTAGCTCCCGGCCAGTTGGCTCAGGGCATTAGGCTTTGAAAAGCCTCTCGGACTGTGCCCGGGATTTCGACTAGAAGATCCTACTTATTCTATTCACACTTTCTTTTTTATCTTGCTCTTTTCTTCTTCTTCTTCTTTTTTTATTTTTTATATGGGGCTCAATGGCAATTCTCTTTTTCTAAGGCGTCCCATCACTTAGGTGTTTAGAAACTCCCAAGATTCGTTGAACGTTAGTAAGCCGAGTCCAGAGCCTAAGCATACCCTAGAGATCACATGCATGAGTGTGTGGTAAACTAATCGGGAATTGGTTTCTTGAACACCAAGGAGGTGACTCACTATGTCATCCTTACCTATCCAAACATGTAATTCTCGAGCATCTAACAACCTACGGATCCTTTTTTGTGACTTGCACTGTGTGTTTCGAAAATATTTGGAGAGGTCAAAAAGATCCTTGATTGGCAATCATGGCATCAATCACACATACTACCTAACACAGCCCTAAAACATGAAACCAAACTAAGACATCCTAACACACACAAACCTAAACGAAAACTGTGAGAATAAGAACATAAACAAAATACCTGAACATATCTGGAGCAATTAAAGTACATGATGCAAGCAGGGCCACCCACATCCCCCCAAATAAAAATGGGCAATGTCCTCAATGTCAAGCAAATAAAAGAAGGATGTCAGAACTCCCCTGTCAATCCAAAGGATCACTGCGGTGGCGGTGGTGGCAAATGGACAGCAAGCAGATGTCTGTTTGTGGATGGCACGCTAGTTGTGATGATGGTCTCTAGTAGCTCCTTGACTATGCGCATGTGTATGAGTGCATTTATGTCTGGCTCCATGCCTTGGTGACCTGGTGCTCTGAGTCTCATCCGGTATGCATCAAATGCGGGGTGAGTCTATGCAGGCATCTAGTGACCTGGAAGGACTAGTTGGGTCCTCCTCCTGAGATGACTGTGGTGGCAGGGGTTGGGTGGAAGGCGGAGCCTCTGCTTTGGGATCGAACCTAGGCCAGGCCAAGCTCACAAGGTCATCCTCATTGGAGGGCTCATTGCTCGAATCGTACACCTCCTGCAGGTCTTAGTACCTGTTTGTCTTTCTTAGCTATGATCGCCTTGATCGGGTGTATCCAGGCCCATTATCCTCTAGGGCGCTAGGCCTTGCTTGCATAAGCGAGTAGATAAGGAAGATTGGACCAAGATTCATCTTCGCATCTTTGTTGCATAAAGGGATGGCATCCTCACATAGCACATGACATCAAATGGGATGTCTTGTATGATGCCATGGTTGAGCAGGCCCTCTTAATTAGTCACTTCACACATTAGTCATCGGGATAAGATGTGATATGATGAAGTGATGCCATACCTTAGGAATGTAAGCCAAGTGTTTGGCCTTGAAGTGTATTGCGTGCCCTTCATTGTTCAATTTCCACTCGCCCTGCCCGTTTGTTAACATCCTAATGACTTCCGAGTAGTTGGGGTTCTCGTGAAGGCTATCATAGGCCTCGTGGTTAACCAGCTCAAG
Organism: Tetrastigma voinierianum; assembly: GCA_016808115.1. NCBI lineage: Eukaryota > Viridiplantae > Streptophyta > Magnoliopsida > Vitales > Vitaceae > Tetrastigma > Tetrastigma voinierianum. Next base: position 370,872 of record JAEQBH010003992.1, read on the forward strand.
GTTATAATAGCGATTGATAGACTTCGCACTGAAGTCTACCAACACCCCGCGCACCCAGACCTTTTTTAGTATGTGAGAGGCGAGATTTGCGTAGAATTCTTATACACACTTGTTGCAGCTGGTCTAGGAGGTTAGCAAAGTGCCCTCTATCCCTTGTTCACAATAGTTGTGCGAAAGAAATCATCGGGGTGTTAAAACCCCCTTCTCCTTGATAAAGGACCTATTCTTCGAGATGAGGCAAAATTTCTCTGCCGCGCTCTCATTGAATAATTTATCGTGATCATAGGCCCAAGAGGGTTCTTCACTTGCCAGGCTTCTTTTCGAGCTCATTTTTTTCTTTTTTTCTCAACATTGGGCACTTGATAAGGTCGGGGTTGGATGATCTATAGGTTTAAATCACGCTCACAGTCGAAGCCTCACTTGTTGGATTCCGGCTCTGAATTACCTAAGGAATCACCCAAAATCCACTTAGGCAAAAGAACAAACACCTAGTGTTCACTAAGTGAGATGGTGGTCTCAATTCAAGGTAAAAGGTTCTATAACTACCAATCACACCTAGTGTGCCTCCTCTAACACAAGAAACGACCCGGAAAATGCTAATGTAACTAGAATTGATACGAGCTTGGCTAGAAAAGCATCTGGTAAGAGGATCTCTAAATGAGGGGTGGACACGGGTGTTTCGGATCTAGAAAAGTCGATGCTTAGGAGCTTTGGGAGGTTTCTAAGGATGGCTGAGACTGAGCTTAGGAGATGGGATTTGTAGAGCACCTACAAAAATCGGAGAGCACGTTTAGGGTTAACAGGATTTCGGATATGAAAATATGAACATTTACATTCATAAAAACGAGGGGTAATGTCGCGACTTTCAAGCCCCGACGTCGACGTTCGAAGTTATATTGCGGTGACGTCGCGTTCGAGTTGCGTCGCGACGTTCAAGCCCAACGTTGCGACGTTCCCGAGAGGTATATTATGAATGTCTTGACGTTGTGTCGAACGTCACGACGTTCCAGAGAGGCTGGCTTTTCCACGTCGTGATGCTGAGTCCAACGTCACGAAGTACTTGAGAGGAATTTTTTCCAACGTCGCAACATTGAGCCCAACATCGCAACGTTTCCAGACCATTAACAAGGAATTTTTTACAAAAATTTTTTCTAAGTGTAGAAAAACTCCACATTCCAGCTTTACTCCTCCCCAAGCCTGTAGCTTTCATTATTATTTCTCGCCGCCACGACAACCTGAAACCTACGAACATGGCAACAAATATCGAATTAAAAATTAAAGCAAGAAAATCAAAACCTAGCAAACTTAAAATGAACAAATTGATGAACAAAATGATTTAAATGCTTGGGTTGCCTCGAAATCAGCGCCTGTTCTTGTCGTTAGCTCGACCCAGTGTGTCCGCACTAATTGGTGCTCAATGCAGAAACCCCGGCAAACAAATTTCATGGCCTCAAGCATTGCTTATGTTTGCTTCAAACTTGTGGTGGACTTATTAGCTACTCGAATTGATTACTTGAGATAAGGCTTCACTCGCTGCCCATTCACCATGCATCTGACCTCTCTCGGGATACCATCTCGACACTCTTAGGTATGGGAAAACTTGGGTGATCACAAACGGCCCAGACCATCTTGACCTGAGTTTTCCTGGGAACAATTTCAATCTTGAATTGAAGAGCAATACTTGTTGTCCTAGTTTAAACTCATTATGCACTAAATGCTTGTCATGCCATGCCTTGGTCTTCTCCTTATAGATCCTTGAACTATCATATGCATTTTGTTGAAGTTCATCCAGCTCATTCAACTGAAGCATCCTCTTTTTCCCGACCATTTCGAGATTCATGTTCAGCATTCTAGTTACCCAGTATGCTTTGTGCTCCAGTTCTACAGGTAGGTGGCATGCCTTACCATAGACGATCATGTATGGGGACATTCCCAATGGGGTCTTGAAAGCTGTTCGATAAGCCCATAAGCTATCATCAATTTTGTTCGCCTAGTCTTTCCTCGTCACATTAACTGTCTTTTCTAAGATTTTCTTGATCTCCCTATTCGACACATCAACTTGCCCATTGCTTTGGGGTTAGTATGCAAGTGACACCCAATGCTTCACCCCATATTTGGCCAGGAGTGATGCAAACAACTTGTTACAAAAATGTGAACCTTCATCGCTGATTACCTCTCTAGGAGTCCCAAACCTTGAAAATATGTTACTCCTGATGAAATGCAATACCACTTTGGCATCACAAGTAATGGTTGGAATGGCTTCCACCAACTTGGACACGTAATCCACTGCCAAGAGTATGTACTTGTGCCCATAGGACGATGGAAACGGACCCATAAAGTCAATGCCCCAGACATTAAAAAGTTCTACCTCTAGAATATTTGTCAACGACATTTCATTTCTTATTCCATGTTCCCGGTCCTTTGACACCGATCACAGGACTTTGCAAACAAGTGTGCATCATTAAATATAGAGGGCCAATAAAAACCCGATTATAGTACCTTGGTTGTTGTTCTCTGTCCATTGAAATGGCCACTTGCAAGTGGCGGTGCTTGATAACTCACCAGCCACTTTTCGGCACACACCTTCGAATAATCTGATCGGCACATTGTTTAAAAAGGATTGGGTCTCCCAGAAATATCGCATCACTTTTGCAAAGAATCTCTTCTTTTGTTGAAATGTGAGGTCAAGTGGACTAATACCGACAGAAAGATAATTGGCCATGTTGGCAAACCATGGGGATGTTTCAGCATGTGACAACGCTAGTATCTGCTCATCTGGGAATGTGTCATCAATCTGCAAATGATGTTTCTGCACTATTTCTGGAATTTCCAGTCTTGACAGATGATCAGCCACCATATTTTCGGAACCCTTCTTATCTCGAATCTCCACATCAAATTCTTGCAATAGAAGCACCCACCAAATAAGTCTTGGTTTCACGTCTTTCTTCGTCATCAAGTATTTGATTGCAGAGTGATCTGTGAACACAATAGTTTTGTTTCCTATAAGGTAAGGTCTTAATTTGTAACACCCCAAAATATACCCTAGTAGTTTTCGGACTTGTGTAGGGTATATTATAAGCTAAATAGGAATTTTCGGAAATAAATTGAGAAACCCGGAAAGTTTACAAGATACAAGGGCAATCTTGTAATTTTGCAAAAAAAGGATATGAAAGTCATAAAAGAGGAAGATGTGGGGTTAAACTAGAATATGCATAAGTTGAATTTCAAAAAGGGAAGAATTCATGGGCCAAATTGCAATTAGAGAAGTTAGCAATGGGTTTTATTTGGAGGGCCAAACATGGCCTTAACAAATCCATGATTTAGACCAATTTGGTCTCGAAGGGAAAAATCGTGAAGGAGAAGAGAAGGAGAAAAGAAGGAGAAAGAGAGAAGAAGAGGAAGAAGAATAAGATGGAGGGGGTCAATGGCTTAGTATGGAAAATCACCTTGATTATGAATCCTATAAGATTTGGCATGGATCTTTGGCTTAGTAGGATTATTATTGTCCCCAAACATGGGGTTTTGCTAGGGTTTCTACATCTTAACCCAAAATTTATGTCAAGTAAGATTAGGTAAAACCCATGGCACTAGATAGTATGGAATCCTTATTTGTGGATGGATTCATGGTTTGAATATGAAATTGAGTTAGGGTTTAGAACAAACCTAACAAATCTTAGTACTTATTGTATATGGGTGGTAACCCATATTAAATTATATTAGGAGAGATTTATGGAAAGGTTTTGAAAGAAGATAAGAACAGAAAGATGATTTGAGTATAGTGAGGAGTCCTGAAGATGTATTGGAAATGATTATGAAGTATAGATTTGGTTTGGGATGGAAAAGTGCATGAAAAATGGAAGAAATCACACATTAAAGGCACTTTTAGGGGACTCGAGTAGAGTTGAACTTGTACCGGTAGAACTTCGGTTCTGGTCATTTTTGGCCAAGTTCTACCAGTAGAACTTAGGGTTCTACCGGTACAACTGCTACTCTGTTCCCAGTTTCGACCAGTTTTCGTAATTTAGCCATAACTTGCTCATTTCTTATCCGATTTGAGTGATTCAAGTGGCTACGTAAACTAGAATTCAAGGAGAACAAAACCTATTTTATAGGTATCTCAAAATTCTGACTCTAGATAGCTTAAAAATTCACTAAAAGTGGTATGTGCAAGCCCATTTCTGCATCGATTGATTATAGAGTAGTCCCAGGAGTTGTTTCGGACGTATGCGGAGTTTCGATTAACTCAGGTTGCAGGTGATTCAATTGGAAATGAACCCTTATCACCTTAGATTTGGGGAGCACAAATAACCAGTGTCAAATATGGAGAAAATGTACTGGAAAATTAATATCGCAAGTATCCCTCGGTAAAATCGGTGTAGACTAGTTGGCATGAAATGCCATAACTTGAGAGATTTAGACGTCCAGATTGGATTGATTCAATTCACGGAGTAACGTAGATTCATGAAAGAATAAGAATGCATGATTAAGGTGTGATTACATGCTCATCATACCTTACCCGATTATTTTGGAATACGATAAATCGTGAGCGTATAATGTGGTAATAATGCTCTCTTATAAGATAGTAAGTTATTGAACTTCGTATAATTGTAAAATTGCCTAAGACCCGATTATTGAATGACCACGGCACTCGTCGTGCTTCGACACGTAGTAACGGCACTCTCTGATTGAGATGCGACGGCACTCTCTGGCCGTGCTTCGACGCATTAGTACCCGATTGCTCTACGATTAGTCTTTCTGGCGCTCTCGTGGTCTTCGGCACACTAGTACTTGGTACTCTACGATTAGATGCGACGGCACTCGGTCTGTCTTGTACCTTCGGGTGCTTATTGTGTTGTCTCTCATTAAAATTATTCTTGAGTGCAGGTAATCTAACAATTATATGATAAGACTACGAATAAGAATAAAGAATGAATATGGTAAGATACGAATGTACACTGCTTGGGTACCTCTTGTATATGTTAAGTAGTACCTCTGGTACCTCTTGTATTTGCTATGTAGTACCTCACGGATGCTCGTATACGATTAAGTTACCTTGAGCCTCTGGTACTCTGTATCTTGTCTAGGATTACTATCGTACCTAAGGGTACTCACGTATTTGAAGAAACTACATAACTCCTCTGGGAGGTCAGAGATAAGTATAAGAGATCATTAGTACCTACGGGTACTCCGTATCGGTGAAAGCGAGTATAAATCTAGTAGTACCTAAGAATTGCTCATTATCGATACAATAAGTATAAGCTCGGTGAGTACCTCACGGGTACTCTCGTGTCGTGAATAAGTACAAATTACGTAAAATAAGTGAGTCCGATGTAACTTCACGGTTACTTCAGGTATAATGAATCTGTGATGCATTGCCTCGAAGGGACTAGTAATCAGGTATCTACGTATAAATCTGTAGTACCTACGAATTTGCTCACATCTGATAAGTCAGTATACGTATAAGTCTGTAGTACTCTGGGTACTCTGGCATCTGATAAGTCAGTATCTGCCATAAGTCTGTAGTACTTACGGGTACTCTACTGTCTGATAAGTCCGTATTTGTATAAGTCTTGTAGTACCTCTGGTACTCATGCATCGATAAGTCATTATCTACGAATAAGTCTTGTAGTACCTATACGGGTACTCCACGCTGATAAGTCTGTATCGATAGGATTCTGTGATACTACGGGTGCTCTTGTATTTGATTAAGTTACGCCAGTACTGGGTACTCTTGTATCGATGAAATGGTACAGGATTCGGTGTGGCTACGGGTACTCATCACACAAGATAAGTATAAGTCGATGGTACTGCAGTACCTCAGTATAGAATGCGTTACTGTAGCCCCTACGGTACTTTTGTACCGGTAAAATGTTATGTAGTACCTACGGGTACTTACGTATCGAAATCTGAGTAATAAGTTACGTAATCGATTATAAGATGTAAGATAAGAATGAAGTCACATGTACAAGTATAGTTACGTAAGACAGTATGTGCTCAAATACAGTATAAAGTTAAAACAAGACCAGGATATACTTCTAAGTGACGAGTATAAGATGCGTAGTACCGGTATAAGTTTGTAGTACCTCCCAATTTGCTTTCATATAAGGACAAGTTACGTAATACCGATGTAGTTCAGAATCTGCGCCCAGTGCAGTTTCGACAGTCAAATCACAATATAAGAATAAGTTTATAACACTCTGGGACGATAAACATAAATCAAAAATATCGAATCCTAGATCAAATCAGTGCTCTCTGATCCTAATGAATGTAAGTGCATTATAAGTATAAGTCCTGCATAAGAATAAGCCATGTAACTCCTACGGGTCTTTGAATAAACATAAACTGTTATGAGCAGTACTTGTATAAGTCCATGATATGAATCCATGAAATTTACGATGTTGTTATGGTTATACTTATTATAATTGTGTATATGCATGTGTATCTGTATAAGTTATAAGAAATGTTTCCCACTAAGGCGTAAAGAAAGCAGCACGGGTTCAATCAGGTGTAGGTACGAGGAAGACATCGGCAAACATCATCTGGTAGACTGACACACTTATGGGGTTCACTACATGTTAGGTTCCGCGCTCGATTTGTATAAGTAAAAGTACAATTTTGTATTTGTAAATGGGACTCAGTTATAGATGTTTAGATTTTGATGGACACCACTCCGGTGGTAGTCTTTGATATGTACATGATATTTGGATTATGTTATATGATGTGGGCCATACCCACAGGTACCGAGTATGGTTTAAAAAAAAAAAAAAAAAAATCGGGTAAAGTCCAGTCCTAAGTCTACAGCACCTCGAACTCGGTTCGGATCATGTCAGGTCGACAAGGGATTGAGGCGTGACATAATTTGTCTAAAGCTGATGGTAACAATTCTTTCTCGGTTGTGGCATAATTGAGTTGTGCATCATTGACGTTCGACAGCAGTAAATGCAAAAAGACTTTTCTTTTCTACATTAGCTTGACCTCAACTACAAAGTCGCTTAAGTCACATAAGTTCAAATGGAAGATTCCAATGGAGTGACTACTTATAGAGTGAGATCAAATTTCTTCGTGACTCAAAGCGTTCATACATGGATTATTTAACTCAAACAAAACACCTTGCATAAGAAGATTAGACAAAGGTTTTGAAACTTTTGAGAAATCTTAGATGAACAATCTATAAAAACCCGCGTGACCAAGGAAACTATGTACTCCTTCTGCAGTGTAGGAGGGCGGTTTCTCTATATGATCTCAAATCTTGGCCTAATCGGCCTCGATTCCTCTTCCCGGAAATCACGTGCCCCAATACTATGCCTTCTCTCACCATAAAGTGGCACTTTTCCCAATTTAAAACTAAATTGGTTTCCATGCACCTTTTCAGTACCAAAGTCAGATTATGGAGGCAGTTATCAAATGTAGAACCAATCACGGAGAAATCATCCATGAAAATTTCAATGGATTTTTTGAACATATCCGAAAATATTACCATCATGCATTTTTGAAAGGTTCCCAGTGTTGGCCCAAATGGCATTCTTCGGAAAGCGAATGTACCATAAGGGCATGTGAAGGTGGTCTTCTCCTGATCTTCCAGAGCAATAGTGATCTGATTGTATCCGCAGTATCCATCGAAAAGAAAAATTGCTCATTTCTGCTAGTATATCTAACATCTTATCAATAAATGGAGTGGGAAAATGATCCTTTCTAGTCACTTTGTTTAGTTTAGGTGGTCATTCTGATTCTCCACCTGTAGTGTGTGGTGAGAGTAGTTCATTTCTCATTTATTATCCTTTGTAGTTCCTCATTTCTTAGGTACCACTGACGGGGGCTTACCCGTGAGGTACATCGGAGTGGGGTATATCACTCCTGCATCTAACCATTTAAGTACCTCCTTCTAAACTACCTCTTTCATTGAAGGATTTAAGCATCTCTGGGTATTCACTGTCTGCTTGCTATCTTCCTCCAATAATATCCTATGCATACACATAGATGGTCTGATCCCCTTTATGTCATCTAGGGACCATCCAATCGCTTCTTTATGCTCTTTAAGGATCTTCAACAATTTCCCCTCATCCATGTTAGAGATGGAGGATGAGATGATGACTGGTAGTGTAGATTCCTCCCCGAGATAAGCATATCTCAAATGATTAGGGAGTAGTTTCTCTTCCACAATAGGGGGTTTTTCAATAGATGCGTCAATAGGCTTGAATTTAGCTCGAAGATTCAAAGTACTTTCTTCTATTTGGGCCGAAAGAATCCATCCACTTCACATACTCTTGAACTGTCTCATCTTCACAAGAGGAAGGGTCATCATGCGTCAGGCTAGTCTCCAATGGTTCTGAAGGACCCAATTGGTTAGACACTATAGCCTCTAGCACATCCACTCTGAAGCAATTGTCATTATCCGATGGATGCTTTATAGCGTGAAAACATTGAGCGTCACTTCCTCCTCTTGAACTCTCGGCTTTGAGTTCACCTTTTTGCACATCCGATCAGTACGCTTCCGTGGCTAAGAATGGTCTTCGAGGATAGTGGGACCTCCTTTTATCATTCTGCGTATCACAGAATGATAAAATCAGTAGGAAAGATAAATTTGTCCACTTTCACTAACAGATCCTCTATGATACCACGCGGATGAGTTAGTGACCTATCTGCCAACTACAAGGTGACTGTAGTAGGATGTGCTTCTCCTAATTTCTGCTTCTTAAAGATCGACCATGGCATAAGATTGATGCTCACACCTAGATCGCACGGAGGCTCTTTCCCAGCGCATTCCCGATACCACGTAGGATTGTGAAGCTACTGGATCTTTCAGCAGTTATAACTATTTTTGCAATATAGCACTACATTCTTGAGCAAAAGCGGCAGTCATATTCTCCTGACTTTCTTTCTTAGACAAGGCGTCCTTCATGAATTTCACATATCGAGCATTTGCCTCAGTGCTTTGGCAAATGGTATGTTGATGTGAAGTTTTTTGAAAATATCCATGAACCTGTCGAACTGCTTATCCAATATTTTCTTCCTCAGTCTCTGTGGATACGGGATAATAGGCTTCTCATAATATGAAGGTTTATGCGCTTCAACTTTCTGAGTATTGGCAGGGTGGTTTCTTCTTCTTTTACGCATCTTCAGGGACTTTGGCACTTCTTTTCTCACTTCCCGCAGGGTTTTCAACCTCATCTTGGGCCTCAATTGACTGTTCCAGAGTCTTCCCACTCCTAAGGGTTACAGCTTTATAGTGCTCTTTTCCTTATCTCCTTGGGTTTACCTCTGAAGTACTAGGTAAATTTCCTTGTAGCCTCTCGCTTAATAACGAAGCCATTTAGCCCATTTGGACCTCTAAATTTCTGAGTTGAGCTGCTTGATTATTCAGTGACGTCCTAGTCTCATTTTCAAACTTATCATGTGACTTCATCATATTCATATGCATATCAGCTAACTGTTCAATTTACAAATCTAGACTCGACTTCTTCTCTTGAAGGGGTTGGAGCGATTTGACTTGCTCCATAAGGGTTGAAGTTCTGATTTTGAGGGAACTTCGCCATATATTAAGCTTGTTCAACAATCAAATCTCCCATGGCATTCATCATTAGGCAGGGAAATTGGGATAGGGTCCACATGACATTGCTTTCGCATGCAGAGTGGGCTCTTCAACCTTATGTGCAGATGGTGAGAACCTTATTGTTAAGTAGCTTCTTGAGTTGCTTTGAGAGTGTAGACACTTGGGCATATAAGTTTGTGAAAGACATGTCGTCGAAACACACGAGCTGGTTTCTTGATTGCTACTCTTTCATGAAGTATTGCAATCATTGGCCCGATGTTCTAAGAATTTGATAAGCTTCCACTTCAGTTGTTCCCATAATCGCTCCTCAGGCGAGAAGCACTTCAGTAAGGAGTCCTTGTGTGGGATGACTCAGACCATTATGAAATGGTGGACTTGCATCCATTTGGTGAAACTATGGTGGGCATTTTCTCAACATATATTTGAATCTCTCCACGCTTCATAGAATGACTCTCCTGTGTAGTAAAAACTAATGGAATTCTCAGCTTTTGCTTTACTAGTGGAAAAAATCGAAAAATTTGTTTGATAAGTCATCCATGATATTATTGGTCAAACAGTTCTGAGTAATAATGCTTAGCTTTCTCCTTCCAATGAAAATAAGACAATCTAAGTAAGATAACATATACATACCCTTAATATTTCGCTATATCTACGCCTCAAAAAATTCGAGGATGCCAGGCATTCGGATCCCAGGTGTGCGAGCTTTGTGGGCTGAATTCCTTGCCGATAACTAGAGAGTGATGAGAAACTAAGCTCAAGGAATTATTCGCTTGTATTCTTTGGTCTCTATCACCGGTGGAGTAGCAAATAGGCGACCATAATCATTAGGTGAGCGACATAGTGTCATGTTCTTTGCGTCAAGGTTTATACTACCTCCTCTAATCGAACCAACATCGTCTTCCCTATTTTCTTCCATTGGTCCCATAGGTTGTTGTTCCATTCTAACTGCTTCTCTCTTGTTCCCCATAATTCTTTCCAAAGTTCTCTCGATCTCAGGATCCAAAGGAATAAGATTTTCAGCAAAGTCTCGTGCTTCCTGACCTAACGTTCCCGGCCCAGCCAGCGAAGCAATGCGCGTTTACGTGATTATGTTTTGAAGATATGCAATAGGAAATACAAATTGCCCTCTTAGGTAAAGTGTACCTTCAAAATCAAAATGTCTGATTAATACTGAGAATAGGATATCGATCATGGGAAAACCTTAATCGTAATTGGGCTAAAGTACGAAATTATAATATTTATTTAATATTCAAACTAGCAATTGTGATGGTACAGCGAAAGTAAACGGATTAAATTACTACTAATGTAATTGTACGCTTGGCGTAAGATGACTAAATGGTAAAAAAGGTTAGGGTGTTAGTGGTGTTAGACAGTCTTCTTATGTAATATTGTCGAGGTTATTCCATTATCTAATATATACGTGTTTCTCAGCGACTCTTATCTAATGTAATTAAAGCCTTTCTCAAGGTCATTTAATATAGTGCTAATATTCACTAATATTGCGCTAATCCCCCATACTATAATGTTTTATAGGGCGTAATGATATTGGGATAAAGGAAATTTACTGATAAAAATAGCAGAAAGCGAAGCTGACAAAGTGTAGGTGGTTGCCTGTAGTGCAGCATTGGCGGCTGTTGCGGCGTAGCCCGCCGTAGCGTGAAGGGGCCTACGTGCGGCGAACTAGTGCCAGTCTGAGTGCCTCCGATGCCGTAGGTGGTGAAGCACCCTTCACTTGTGCGGGCCTCCCCATTCAAGCAGGGCTCTAAGAATTTCTGATTTTTTGGGCCATTGATCGCGTCAGGGTATAAAAGTGCGATTTCGAGGCAAAATGAAGGTGGAAGCGGTAGAGACAAGAGAAACGAATAGAGAGAGATTGGTGAAGACGGTTAGGAGGTCATGAATGACTTCTTCTTAACTTACTAATTTGTTTGATGCTAAAATCTTTTCGATCTGTAAGCGAAAATCACTATGAACTAGCTTTTCTCTACAGGGTTTTGTCCTTCATAGCACCATTATGGATTAATATATAATTGGTTTTTAATATGATATAGTTTCTATGGTTCTTTACTCCTTGAATTTAATCATATATTCTTGGCCAATTGTGGCATGCTAATGCTAAGTATGATATCGAGGAATGGTATTCGTGGGACATGGGTAAAGCAACACTTGGTCAATCAGGGAATAGAGATATTCCGCGTTACAGGTGTAGCACTAGGGTTTGCACATTCATGCATCTCGGAGTCAAGGGGTCGAAGCAGAGATGTAATACACCCCACTAGCGAGATAAAGCAAGAGTATCTCGAGAAAATATCTCAGAGACACGATCAACCCGCTAACATAAATCATATGGTATATTAAATAAATGCGCTATCTAAAGTTAAAATCCATCGTGTAGATGAAGGCAAAACCTAGTTTTCTCATCATTACCTTAAATTGAATTCTAATATTAGGCTTTCTTTAATTCAGCTTATTTATTCATAATTTCGCACAAGATTGATCCAAATATTGTCTAGGTCACTAAATCAAGATTTAGCACGCTCTCTTCGTGGGAACGACACTGACTAGCCACTCAGACTGCATGGAACTCGACGATATACTCAGGCGCACGAGTCCTCGTATTTTTACTAACTTTTACACGCCACTTACAAATTCGTTTTTGCAGCCGTTGTCAGAGAAGTTCAGTTGATATCGACAACCGTGCCATGCATTATACTTTGATCAATTTATTTTATTTAATTATTTTTACCTTTTTTTTTTTTTTATTATCCTTCGCTTTAGGTATCAGACCTTACTCTCATCTATGTTGTGACTTGGTCTCGACTTCATATCATGATTTCCCCAGTAAGCCCTAGTGTGCATGCAAAGACAAGATTGTAGGGAATTACTTCCATTCGATCCTGAACCAGAACAGACATTACATCGATGACGCAAAGAAGCACACACAACCTAATTTGAAATCATGCAAAATCAAGAGGATGAAGGACAGTTCCTAGAAAGAAATGAACCACAGGTGGATCATAATAGACATAATTATGTGATCAAAGCACTGATCATTCAGACAAATGATAATCCGCATATGCTACTTCTGAGAGTTCAGCTCTTTACCACCTACAAAGAGTCTACTACCTATACGAAGACCACCCATTCGTCGAACAACTTAACCGAAAAAGTAACTCTGGAAATGCTCCACAATATACAGTTTCATGGGTTGCCTAGTGAGAATCCGAATGCACATCTGACCAGTTTTATTGAAGTCTGTGACATAGTTAAGTATAATGGGTTAACAGAAGAAGCTCTCAGATTACGTCTATTCCCACTGTCACTTAGCAACAAAGCTAAGAATTGGTTGACTAGCCAACCACCGGATTCCATTACCTCATGGAATGACTTAGTGTAGAAATTTCTAACCAAATTTTTCCCACTCGTAAAGATCGCATATCTAGTGCAAGAAATTAACACATTCAGACAATTCGAGGGGGATAACTTGGCAAGGCCTGGGAGAGATTTCATGAGCTATTGAGAAGATGCCCACACCACAAGTCGACCAGGGATGCAGTGCAATATGTTTTATAACCATTTAAGCGATTCAGCTAGGACAATCATTGATGCCTTAACAGGAGGTGCCCTGAGGAAAAAAACTACAGATCAAGCTTATGAGATATTGGAGGATACATCCCCTAATTCTAATCATACCTCGAGATGCATCAAGACCTAGAAGCTCCCAATGAGTGTACGTAAATTCTCGCAATTTGGTAAACCATGTCGCTACGCTAACTAAATGTACTACAACTACAAAAGCATCTGGGTACAGTGAATGCGATTCAAAATAACCTTTAGGAGATCTGCGAGTCTTGTGGAGGATAACATAGTACTATGGATTGTCAGTCGGGTCAGATGACAGTAGAGCAAGCTTAATATGTGAATCAGCAGAATCAACAACAACAGGGATAATATGGAGGTAGTACATATCGTAACGTGCACCGCACCGTAACCGACCGGGCATGTGGTTAGAGAGGCAACTGCATCAATCAAACAACCGTAATTATGGCCGAGAAACAACCGTAATAGTATGCCACCACTTCGCGAGCGTCGCCTACTCTGAGAAGAAGTGGATTTGGAAATAAGCCTCGCCTTACATGATGACTTCCATAAGACATTTGCGAATGAGACGAAGGCCACATTCCAAAAATCGTGCTCAGCCTACTGCAACCAATCCACCCACCCGTGAATCAGCAAATCAACTGTAAACCTCGAAGTGCAATAGGCCAAATGGCTACTGCTGACCAGAGGCGGAAAGATGGATCATTACCTAGCAACTCATAGGTGAACCAAAAACGAGAAGGTAATGAACATGTTAAAGCTGTCACATCGCGTGAGAATCGGCAAAAGACTAGGCAAAAATGCACCAAAGGATAGAAGAGGTAGAAACGAGAGAGTGTAATCTGCACTCAACTGAAATGATAAGATAGAAAGGGAACAGCCCCAAGATAAAAAGTCTACAAAAGAAAAAACTGAGGCTAAAGATCGACCAACCATGACTGAACCCAATGTTCCAATTTTGTACCCTCAACGCCTGAAGAAGAATAAATTGGACAAGCAATTCACAAAGTTTATGGATGTGTTAAAGAAATTGCATATTAACATTCCATTTGATGACGCGTTAGAACAACGCCCAGCTATGTAAAATTGGCGAAGGATATACTCACACAAAGAAAAGAAGATCGGTTTAATTTCGAGACGCTGAATCTCACTCGAGGAATGTAAAGTGACATCTCTTCGTGAGGAAATTGCCACAAAAGCTAAAAGACCCAGGCAGTTTTACTATTCCTTGTACCATCGGGTTCCATCTGGAGGGCCTCAGGTGACTTAGAGCTAGTATAAACCTCATGTCGTTATCCATATATTCCGACACGACCGGGATTCAGTGAGCCTGCCTAACTACAATCACACTCCGCTAGCAAACATGTCAATAAACATCCCAAGGGGTGATAGAGGACGCTCGTAGCGAGACAAGTTTATCTTCCCTACCGATTTCCAATGTTCTAGACATGGAAAGAAGATAAAGAAATACCATAATATCGGGGGTAAACCCTTTCTAAGAGATCAAGCAAGAGCAATGATTGATGTGCAGCGGGGAGAGTTGAAATTGAGGGTACAGGATGACGAGGTCAAGTTCAATGTCTTTGAGGTTGTGAGGCACCCGGCAGAGAGTTTCCATGATGTAGACCGGTGGAGGCTATGTTGTCTACCATAGCAGCCTCACTAACTTTCGAAACTAGCCTGGTATTATGAATCAAGAATTAGGAGAAGAGGTCAAAGAGTATGTGAAATTGATGGACTCCTTCCAGCCTAATAGAAGGAAATACTACGAGCCCTAGGGGAAATTGCTCAAACGTCAGTGCCACCCTTCGAACAACCACCTAAGATAGAACAAAAGCCACTACCCAACCATTTGAGGTATGCCTATCTTAGGGACGCCTCCACCTTACCAATGATTATTTCAAATTTCTCCCTAATGTGCCAAGAAGAAGATAAGTTATTGAGAGTACTTAGTGGGATCACAAGGATGCACTCTGTCAAGCTCCTGGCCGATTTAGTGCGCGGATTCGGGCCTCTTCTATGTGTATGCATTGCATTCTGCTAGAAGATGGTCATAAGCCTTCAGTAGAAGCATAGAGGAGACTAAATCCAACCATGAAAGAATTAGTCCGCATGAAAGCATCATGGCTAGATGTCGTGGTACTTATCCTATTTCTAATAATGTATGGGTAAGTTCTTGGTGACAAGTCAGGCTCTAAAAGTGCGGAGGAACAACAGTGATAAAGACAAAGAATAATATACTGCTGCCTTCTAGAACACTCACAGGTTGGAGAATTTGCATTGACTACCGAGAATTGAATAAGGCTACCCAAAAAGACCATTTTCCACTACCATTTCTATATTAGA
The DNA here is from genome assembly GCA_016808115.1 of Tetrastigma voinierianum. Lineage (NCBI taxonomy): Eukaryota > Viridiplantae > Streptophyta > Magnoliopsida > Vitales > Vitaceae > Tetrastigma > Tetrastigma voinierianum. The sequence continues at coordinate 386,368 of JAEQBH010003992.1, forward strand.
TGTTAGATAGGCTGGCAGGGCATGAATATTACTGTTTCTTAAATGGGTATTCTGGATACAATCAGATCGTTATAACCCTAGAGGATCAAGAGAAGACGACCTTCATTTGCCCTTATGGTACATTTGCATTTAGGCGTAATGTCTTTAGGCTTGTAAAGTAAATGCACCGATGTCATTTCAAAGACCGTACATGATGGCCATATTCTCATATATGGTCAGAAAAGACAACGAGGTGTTCATGGATCGACTTTTCAGACTGGGAACCTTGACAATTGTTCGGGAAAACCCGAGGCTCCGCTTCTAGATGAAAAGACCAATCTCAGGTCGGTTTAGAGAAGTGCCACTTTATGGTACAGAAAGCATAGTACTCTGGGCACTGATTGGGCAAGAGAATAAAGGCCGACAAAGCTCAAGATTGAGGCAAATGCAGAAACTAATTCCCACCATCATCATAAAGGCATAAGAAGATTTTAGGACACTTGTGGTTCTATAGGCGATTCATAAAAGATTTCTCTCAGATTGCAAAGCCTCTGTCCAGTTTGCTAGTTCAAGGGACACCATTTGATTTTCGACAGAGAGGTGTAAGTTTTTTTCAATCCTAAAAGATAAACTAGTATCGACCCCTATAATAGCACCCAGACAGACCTCCCCGTTTGCTTAATTGGCGACGCCACCGATTATGCGACGGAGCAAAGAAGCCGGGTAGAAAAGAGACAGGATATTCCGTGTGATTCATCATGCTACCATACTTGAATGACGCCCACTTAACTATGCCAATCGCCGGTGCGATATTAGCCATCTACTTGATAAACTTAGCCTCACTGGACAAGAACAAGGTAATAAAGGCAGACATCAATCACATCCAACAGTCAAGCACCAATGATCAAAAGATGTGGAAAATTTGAGACTAATACGATGGGTGCTCCTATTGCAAGAATTTGACCTATAAATCAAGGACAATAAGGGAACAAAGAACCTAGTTGCAGACCATCTGTCACGATTAGAAGGACCTAGAGACGAGGTACAGGTTAATGATGATTTCCCATATGAGCAGCTTCTAGCAATTAGAGACACAAAGATCGTTCCATGGTTTGCCGACTATGTGAATTACCTAGTGGCCAAGGTTATCCCGCTCGACTTTAGCTACTAGCGGAAGAAGAGGTTCTTTGCACACTTAAAGCACTATTACTTGGAAGAGCCTATTTTGTACAAACATTATGCGAATCAAGTGATAAGGCGGTGTGTACCAGAAGATGAAATGGGTAGTATTCTAACTCACTGCCACACCTTATCATGTGGAGGACACTTTGGAGGCTAGAGGACAACAACAAAGGTATTACAATCAAGTTTCTACTGGCCTAGTTTGTTCAAGGATGCACCAGTTTGTATCTACCTGTGATAAGTTCCAAAGAATGGGCGGCATTTCTAAGTAGGATGAAACACCCATGCGCACAATTCTGTAGGTCGAAGACTCGACTTCCGGGGATGGACTTCACGTCCATTTCCCTCTTCATTCAAGAACTCCGTATACTCTCTCACAGGACTACTGCCTCCAAATGGGTAGAGGCACACCGACACGCGACGAATGATGCCGATGTCGCTAAATTCCTTCGCAGCCCACATTTACACTGCTCTAAGACTCCACGAGCATTGATCACGATGGTGGTACTCATTTCCGCAACAAGCCAGTTGATAAAGTCCCGCAAAAATACGTGTGCGGCATCGCACTTCACCGCTACCACCCGCAGCTAAATGTGACGTCGAGGTGTCAACCTGGGAGATAAAGTCCATTCCGAGAAAACAATCAATGTCAAGGAAGGACTGGTCAAAGAAGATCATGATGCACTTTTGGGCATACACAGATTAACATTTAAAACCCCATCAAGTATGTCGTCATTCCGACTACTCTATGAGAGCCCGTCATTTGCCGTTGAATTAGAAATACAGTATACCGGGCAACTAGGCTTCCTCGAACATGGATAAGATGTAACTGAGAGAAAGTTTGATAAGCGAAGAACCGAGCGATCTAGAGAAATTCCTATTAACGAGGCCTATGAGAATGCTCGAATCTATAAGGAGAAGACGAAAGCTTGGCATGAAAAGTATATTGTAAGGAAAGAGTTTGAGCCAGGTCAGCAAGTCTTGTTGTTCAATTCTAGCCGAAACTTTCCCCGGTGTTGAAGTCAAATGGTCAAGTCCATTCGCTGTGAGGTTCAAGTATTCCCTACGGAGGTGTCGGATAATGCATCCAGAGAAGTGGATACGCCAGAAAGTCACGCCCAAAGATTGAAACCGTATTTCGGAGGAGAATTTCATGCATGACGACAGGACACCATCCTGAGCACACCTGGAGCAGACAAGAAGGGTGCGGAAAGGTCACCACCAGTCAGCTTATTTTCCCGCTTATGAATGATGTACGCCAGAACGCCGAGCTACCGACGTTAAACATAGCGCTCGAGGGGACCCAAGTATTGTGAGATCACCTTCTCCTTTGAACTAGCATTATTTTCAATTTTTTTCAATTGCTTTTCGATACACTTTTCGTTTTTGGAATTGCTACTTTTGTCTGTTTTTAATGAGTTTGTGAGTTTTTCAAGAATACCAAAGGGCGCAAGCACAGGCACTAAGGGATTTACACGTTCATTAGAGTGTAAGAGGGTCAAATTCGTGTTTTAAAAACTAAAAAAACCCCTATCCATACTTTCTAGTACACAGTAGTGTAGAACTCTACGCCACTGCATAGCAAGCAAAACATTTTTGTGATATGCCTTTCTGGTCCGCAACGGCAGAAGGCCCTACGCTACAAGGCGTCTTTTTTCCTGTCTTTCAGTACGCAACGAAGATCTCTACGAGTCGCATAAACATCTTCTTCGTCGCATAGATCCCTTCGCCGCTGAAGCAAGAAACATTTTGGGTTCGATAAATACCCCGCGACAACCGGTTCCATTTTCTCCACACACCTTTTCTGCCCCCTTTCTTCTTCCTCTCCTCGCTTTTGTCATATTTTCAGAGATTTGCGCCCATAGATCGACCTCCATAGCTCCTAGGAAGTTAACCCTAACCAAACGACAACGATCCGACTCCACCTCGCGGGCGGCACCACCCCCTCCAAAAGATCCACATCGGTTCGTTTCCTGGGAGGCCGAGCGGATCTATCACAAGTCGCTATTCAACCGCTCGTTCGTCCCAAAATGCGGTTTCCCCACCTCCAATGCGTTCTTCAACTTCACCATCTAGAACCGCGGCCAAGTAAACACTATGTGCGCCCTGCTCCCGGCGTCAGAAGGAGTTCCACTCCAATTCGCTTTTCAAGGCTCCGCACCAAGATCTTCGCCCGGGGCAAGCGGGTCAGCTCTGCGCCCGTGCCATCAACCTGGACTAACGCCACCGATGGATGACGACGCTATGTGCATAGTGGCGCTATTTGGCCGACACAAACTATGAGCGTCTCGACGCAGAGCTACCACCGCCAGGCTTATGGAGACGCTTAACCCACCGGTGATTTCACCACTTTTCAGATGCACTCACTCACGCCCGTGGCCAAGGTTTGGTATAATTTTTTATGTGTTAAAACCAAGCCTACCCTGCATTTGAGTACAATTACGAAGGACAAGACGATCCTACACTATGACCATAATCAGCTTAACATCGAGTTCACATCGAGCGGTCGACAGGTCGACCAAGCGGGATGACGCAAATTCCGATAATAACCCATCACTCATTACATAGTTGTGCCGACTGGTCGAGGTCCCGATGTTGGACTCTGAGGAGCAGGTGCAACAGCGCCTACCCATACCACTGCCTAAGGCGAAGTTCGGGAGCCCGGGCGATTCAGATGAGGACACCGATGAGGATGCTCCAGCCAGCCTTACTAATTCCAGCGCGCGACCGAGGACAACGACCGAGGTCCCTCTAGTTCGACTCAAATTCTCACAGCGCATTCATGCGCCACCACACGGCCTGGACATATCGACCAGTCTTAGGAGCAACTGTCGCTCGAGTCGTGATACGGACGCCATCGAGTCGAGATAGCCACCATTCGCGCCAAATTTTGGGATCATCACGCAGCAGCCGCTCAAATTTCATCTCTCTTCACACATCGACACCGCCACCACCACCGCAGTGATCCTCTAGGACGTATCTTTTGGCCTTTATTTTCTCTTTTCTTTTCATTATCGAGACACCGTCATTCTTAAGTTCGGGGGTATATGTGTGGGTATACGGGTAGGCTCAGTGTTATTTTGCTTTTTTTTATTGTATTTTTTATTTTTTTTATTTTTATCTTTGCATGTTATAGGTTTTTGTCTGTTTTAGTTTGTTTTGGTTGTTTTAGTTTGTTTTAGCATGTTTAAAGACCGAGCTCATTCCTAAGTGTACTAACATATTCAGATTTGGAAATATTATGATATGGTAGGATTTTAATTGGTGTTAATTGTTCTTAGCTCTAGTTCACCATGATTACAAAAAGGAGTCATGCGACCGTATAAAGCCCGTGTTTCAATGAAATAGGGAACTCCAAGGTTGTTTGACAATCGGGATCAAGGCTGTATAAAGTCGAATAACCATGTCTAGCCACCCTTTAGATCTCAAGAAATCAATTCTAAGTAGGCTATCACGCACAATACGTGATCTCGGGGGTGTTTCACTGTACCTACCATGCAAGAGTTCTACAAACCTAGGAAGTTAAACATTTCCAAGTTGTTAGACACCTTAGAAAAGAGGATCGCTTTTGATATATATATATATATAGTATATATATATATATATATATATATATATATATATATATATATATATATATATATATATATATATATATATATATAGAATAAGAAAATTGCATGGTATGGATTGGAATAAGCTTTATCATCCATCCGAACTCGCATAAAACCGAGGTTTTTCAAAGCCTAATGCCCCGAAAGCCAACCGGACGGGAGTCATCAATTTCACTGGTCTGCTACATGGGACATATGATGGATGATCTCCACTCGCTTCCAGGACCCGAGGTTTTGCCGAGTGTTCCGGTGAAGTTCTGAAAACCGAATGCCTGATGCCCTTAACCAACCAATGGGGAGTCACCAATGGATCCCCGTTATAGGAACCCTCATCTAAAACCTATTGGTACTAGTATTCTTCCCAAGCTATTCAGAGTTATTTCTTGTAGCTTAGCCGGGCGAATAAATTGGTGTGTTCTCATCCTTCTGTGTTAAGCTATTCCAAATAGGTGAGATAGATTCAAGTTTGGGGGTACTATAGTCGTACTATACATTGGAGATCACACTTTAACCACACTTAGACTCCTTGGGAAAAATTATTGAGCGCTAAAAAGGGTCAATTGCCACAACCGAGACCGACCAATGTAGATTCTGAAAGTTGAACAACCGAGGTAGTCCCCGGATCTTTGAATTGCCTCAAGCACCCCTTTGGTGCAAGTATCATGTGTACTGTAATCTACATCGGGCCGGGCGATAGGGTCGGCGCGCGGTCCTCGCGATGCCCTCGGTTAGAGTATGTTCTTACTTGAGGACAAGTAAGAAGCTAAGTTTTGGGGTGTTGATCGGAGTGAATCATGCATGCATTCCAGTACAATTTCTATGTGTTTTTACAGCTTAACTTTCATGATTCACATTCATATTCACTAATATTGCACTAATCCCCCATACTATAATGCTGACAGATACGTCAATATTTCAAAGGATCAAAAAGGAAGCTAACAATAAAGAAAGAACCAAAACAAAGAAAGCAACAAAGAAGTGCAGCAGTGATTGCCTCTAATACACAGTAGTAAGGCGACCCACGCGGCAGAGTCTCTTGCGTACAATGAAGTGGCTTACACTACAACAACCCGAAGGCCGACTCGAGTTCCTGCACGTCAAGGCGAGCGGAGCTGGCCGCACAGAGCAAGGTTCCCCATTCCAAAACGAGAGCTCTAAAATTTCTAGTTTTCTTGGCCATTGATGGGCCCGCATTCCGAGGTATAAAAAGGGAGAGATTTCGAGGCAAAAATGAGAGATTAGAGGCCGACTGAAGACAAGGAGAAACGAATAGAGAGAGATTGGTGAAGACGGATTCCCGGAGATCGTGAATACGGCTTCTTCCATATTTCTTTCTCTAATTCATTCACATGTCAAAATCTTTCACCTCAGAATACGAAAATCACTATGAACTAACTTTTCTCCCAGTGGTTTTGTCAACCCTAACCACACCATTATGGATTAATACTTTAATCAGGGTTTTTTAAATATCGATATGAATTTCTAGCGGTTGTTTTACTCCTTAATTTAATCACATGTCATAAGCTACAATCAGGCATGCTAATGCAAGAGTATGATATCGAGAGATGATGACTGTAGGGACACGGGTAAAGCAACACTTGGTCAATCAGTGAATGTAGATATCCTGCCTGTGTGTTGACTGGTGGTTTGCGACATTCATGCATCTCGGAGTCAAGGGGGTCGAAGCAGAGATGTAATACACCCCACTAGCGAGATAAAGCAATATATCTAGAGAGAAAATATCTTGTAGACACGATCAACTCGCTAACATAAATCATATGGTATATTAAATAAATGCGCTATATAGTTAAAATCAATGTGTGTGGTAGATGAAGCAAAACCTAGTTTTCATCATTACCTTAAATTGAATTCTAATATTAGGCTTTCTTAATCGCTTAATTTATTCATAATTCGCTACAAGATTGATCCAAATATTGTCTGTGTCACTAACCAAGATTTTTTAGCACGCTCTCTTCGTGGAGAACGACACTCGACTAGGCCACTGTGACCGCGTGAACTCGACGCATATACTTCAGCATGCAGGTGATTTAACAATCCTTTACACGCTCACTTACAGCCAGTCAACAGAGAAGGAGAAGAAAGGGAGAGAAGGAGAGAGTAAAGAACATTCACCTTCCATACATCGCATCGCCCAACCGTCTGAGTTCGTCGCCGAGAGTTGTTCACCACTGACGAGGGATATCCTCGAAGAGTAGCATTCTTCCTACTTTGGCTATTTCCACCCTAAGGGCCGGCTTTGACAATATTTTATGTGGTCGCTCTATGTTGACTCTACACTCGCCTCTCTGGGCCAGACTAGCTCTTCTGGGCCGAAACTGGAGGAATTTGGTCTATGTTCCTAGCTGTGGAAGTTGAACTGCGGAACTTGATGTCAGTTTCTTTGAATCACCTAAATTGACGATACAACTCAAGTTATGTCCATTTCCCAGACTACCACAACTTAGGGTTGTTTATTTGTCTGTGGTCCGTATCTGGGACTAGGTTTTCTGGGGAACAGAAGAAATTCGACTTGTGTTCTTCATAGAAGTGTAGTTGCATCTCAGAATCCATTGTTAGACTTTGAATCAATAAAACCCGACCTCTACGCCGTTATGGTCCATTTCTCGAATTTAAATAACTTAGGTTGCTTAATTGTTTGTGTCCAAATCTTGGGAACGGTTTTCTGCTGGGGAATGCAGGAAATTGACTCGTGGTTCTTGGTATAGAAGTTGTAGACGCATCTCTGTAATCGGATGTTAGCTCTTAAATCACCATATTAGACCCTGCCACATCAAGTTATGGTCCATTTCCTTAATCGCCACAATTTAGGTTATTGGTCCGCTTACGCCAAGTATTTGGGACCGTTTGGGGACTCATTTCAAACGGTCTGTAAACTATCATATGGCCCCTGGATATGGCTTTGTTTTCAGAGCTCATGGCATTGCCTTTACGCCCAACTACGGCCTAGTCAGGATACTGACCGAACTGGGATTGTTTTATGTCCTTCACAGGCATAATTGTGTGCTGGCTATGGTTGTGTGGCCTAGTTCCAAAGTTATTTATGACTTGCCTTAAGGCCATCAGGTAGACTTTTTTGTAAGCATATCCATGCCATAGTTGGTCTCAGGATCAAGGTTGTCATTACTTAAGCTCAATGACATGCTCGGGGTACTGAATGTCGATATATGAGTGTTAATATATATTGACATTGAGATGAGTTTTATTTGGAAATGATATGTTTTTTATATTGTTGTCCATGATACATGGTGAATTATATGGTTTGAATTGTCCATGTAGCATTCATTATACATGTGGCATGATATAACATGCAATTATGCATTATGCATATGCACGGGGACATCGCATTGAATGTGTGTGAGTGCATGATTATGATCAATCACCATATTGGTGATTGATGGGTGGGCTTGGTACCATTGGACGATGTCCAACAGAGTCGCCTGATTACATAACATGGAAAAACGTGTGGTAGGTAATAGTAAGAAGGGTTAGACATTCCCTTAGGTCAAAGGCTCGAATTGGTTCATACACTTTAACGTGAAAGTCTAAAAGTGTAGGAAGGCATGCGGAGTCCTACGATGAGACCCCGAAAATCCGTTGCCCACGAAAGACACGGTTTTGATTATAAAAATATCATTCGAAATGAGGACATCCATAAAAGTTTTGGTTTATAAAACAAATCCGCTTTTATTTCAACGTGTTCACTGTCAGGATTCATCAATGTACCGGGTTTATCACACATTGGCATTCGCATTGTGTGATGGGAGTCAATGAGGACTTGAGGCATGGTACATGATTGAGTCTTACCTCATTTCATGGCATGACATGTAGGATTCCATAGTAGAAATTACATGTCTTACTATGAATGTATTTGTGGAACATGACCATTGCATGTGCATTTAGGTGAGGAGTGAAATTTCAGAAGCAGTTTTATTACTAGGCGTGGCTCACCCTATAAGTGTAAAAATATTTCAAAGTGTAATGACACTGTAGACGACGCTCATCTCAGGTCGCAATTGTAAAGAAAACTGAGATGTGGCTTTAATAACCTTTTTGTAAAATGTTTTGGAACAATCTAGTTCTAACTTGTAATTTTATTATGCGCAAGAATTGTAATTAAACCTTTATAGGTCATTTTAAATTATGACCTTGCATGTTTCAAATGAATATGGATAAATGGCACCAAAGTGGGCATCCAGTTGTCAATTCTACATGTTCCAGTAAATGTTACGTGGTGCGTTGTATCGGTTATCCGACATCCATGAGTTCGCAGTTAAAGTTTCAATAACGGACTAAGTTTCGGCGCTACATCATTCCCGGACTCATTACTTACTAGTCATGCCACTGAAGACACTCTTTATGACATTTCCACTATAACAGAGGATTCTAATAATGACCATGACAAGAGGCCATGGGTATACACTTCTTATCGAGTGGTGAATCCTCCACTACTCTAATTACCTTGTGTCATCTTAAGTCAGACCTAATCATCGCCCTATGAGCGACCTTTAAAAGGTAACAATGAATGAAGTCAAAGCACATAATTAGTATCCTTGAGCACCTAAAGTCTAAGGATACTTGCACCAACTCTATGATGAGATTATCATTAGCATTTGAATAGATAATCTATATGATTGTCTCATAGCTGGTCTCCAATGTGTTTAACTACTCTTAGCAAGCATCTACATGTTAACTTTAATCATCACTATGATTATAGTTTATGAGATCTACTACTTGATCAAATCAAGGAGTATAACATGTGCTAGTCTATCCAAATCAATAATGTTCATTCTTGTTGATCCTACAACTAGGGATGATTTAGATACTAACATAATTACACATAATAGGAATCTCATTATCATGATATCATCATGATTCCCTGCATGCTATGTTATGTATCATAAACTTCATTAATTTATTTAAGATCGATATCAATTCATACAATAAATGAATGTTAGATTAATGAAAAAGCCTTTTATAAATTAATATAAGATATACAATAAGTGTTAAAGGTGATCGGATAGCCTTTAGAGCATTTATCTAACAAAGAATGCACATTCTCTGATTAATTCAATGAAAATAAAAAGATTATTCTTCCTTAAAATCTTCAAATATAAGTGTACATTTTGATATGGATTATTATGACATACGCGATTAATAAGAACCTTGACTTTGTCTACTAACAAGTTTTCTATTAAATATTCGGATCCATCTTTTCAGTTTAATTCACTAGTTTTCTATGTTTGTTAGAGAATCCAAATTTTTATATTTGGAGAATCTAAATTTTCCTACATGGCTGTCATGATTATCTTATTCTTTCCTTCCTTGTTTGTTACCATTTTAGTCATGTATATAAGAATGTAATATTCTTCAACTAATTCAATGAAAATAAAAAGATTATTTTTCCTCAAAATCTTCAAATATCAGTGTGCATTTTGATGTGATAAAGTCTTATTATTTGCAAAATATCACACAATTTCAATAAAAACAATAAATAGAAACCAATTTGGGGCAACATATTATTATTATTTTTAATTAAAACATCAATATTGCATCTAAAAAGATGTTCATATTCACAGACAAAGATAGTAAATGCTTAGCCAATAAGACCTAACTCGAGTAGTTAAGACTTGTAAAAACACCATATTCGCCCCCCCTCCTTTCTTCTCTCATCTTTTTCTTTACTAGTTTTATTTCCTTAAGTAAAGATGAGTGATTTTTTTCGCTATTCTTGACCCCAAATCACCTATTTACATTTTTCTCCAACATTTTCCTTTCAATAAAGTGATTATTTCACATACATATGAGTTTTACTTTGTTTTTTACATTTGTCAGCGATTTGTTACGTTGTCATTATCGACTGCTACTACTTTTATGGTTATGTTGTCTTGGTACGATAATGAACGATTCAAATGAAAAAAACATATTCGTTTGGACATAAACATCAAATCATGATTTCACATGCCATTTAACCGAAATTATAATGTATTATACTATTATAGATTATTAAATACATGCCTTCAGCCGATTCTTTATGTTATCATTGATACGTCATTCTCTAAAGCTTTTAATAATTTTATTATAGCGTTTATCGAATATATTAGTTTGAATTAATACAATTTATTTATCTTTTTAAAAATGTATCGTTCTCTCAATAGCTCAACCAAACATAGGGCAAGAAGGGATTCGGGATTCGAGTCCCAGTGAGAATATATTTGTGAGGATTAATATAATAATTTATTATAATGCAAAGAGAATAGATAAAAAAAGATAGTAAATTTATAATTTATAAAGTACTAGACAAGTTTAATAACAATTAAATTATTTAGGATTCTGGCTTTACTCAAATACCAATAGCTATTATTATTATTTGTAATTAAAAACAAATATTGCAATTATGATGATATTTGTATTCATATTTTAAAATTTTTGAAATTAAAACAAGACAAAGTATTCTTAACCAGTACTAGTTTGAATTAAGAAATCAATCTTGCATATAATTATGACATATGAAGATGTTGGTCTTCAAATTTTTACTTGAAAATTAAAATTATTTATCATAACAAGTTTAAACAAAATTTAGAAACTATTGGCAATGGGCGCAAGAAGGGAGCGGTGGAACAAATCATTTTTTTTTCACGATATATCGCCGGGGTGCACCCCGCTTTTTTGGCCAAGACCGGTACAAAAAGAGAGTAAAAATCGACGAGAAAAACGTAATCTAGAACAAGCCGATTTTTGCCGAAAACGAGAGAATACCGATTTTTCCACCGAAAATCGATCGAACACGTGCGCCATACGACTCGAAAAATATCTATGAAAATATCTGCAAAATATCGATAACATTTGCACTGCTTATTTCGACTCCAAAATTATACAAATACCTATAAAATCATACAATCTCTTTACAAACTCATCCATACACATTCAAGCTCCATTTAATCATCAAATTATTTTTCAATGCTGATTTATCTCAATATTTTGAAAGATCTTATTACTTATCATTTATTCTCTAGCATTTATATCCTTTCATCAAATAATATAACGTAAGCTCATATCTAAGATTTATTTCAGGCTTTAAATTACTATTGTAATATAATTTATTTGATAAATTATAAATGAATATCGTTTCAATGTCGTATATTTACGTATTTTTATACCAACAAAGCATTTTTATGAATTTATTTTTATTACTTTCGCTAATTAATATTTTTATCAAAATATCCATCGATATTTTTATTAAAATATCCTAGAAAATTCTGGGGCAAGATTTACATATCCCCACTACCATATTTTCAGTTCGACAGTGAGTAAGGAAACGATAATACGTGGAGTCTTATAATTTTTCGGTTTGATGATATGAAAACATGATTTACAAGTTTTTGATAAAGCATTAAGGATGTAATGATATAAGTAAAATTACTTTATTATCCTTCCCACGGTAGATCCGTGGAATTCTCCTTTGGGAACCAAATTGCCATTCCTCCTCCTGCAGAGAGTGCCAGTTGGGGAGAACGGAAATCAGGAAAGAATGGTGGAATTCTTGGAGTTGGAAGCTCAAGACGGCGTGCGGATGCCGTGGAACGTGATACCGGGGACGAAGCAAGAGGCAGCTCACAGCATCATCCCAGTGGCCGCCATCTACACTCCGCTCAAACTGTTTCCATCCATGCCGGTTCTTCCGTACTCCCCTCTCCGATGCCGTACATGCCGATCCGTCCTCAACCCCTTCGCCATCGTCGACTTCTCCGCCAAGCTATGGATCTGCCCTTTCTGCTTCCAGCGCAACCACTTCCCCACCCACTATTCCTCCATCTCGGACGTCAACCTCCCGGCCGAGCTTTTCCCAAACTACACCACTCTCGAGTACGAGTCTCCTTCCGACGCAAGCCCTGTTCCCTTGGTTTTTATGTTGGTTGTTGACACCTGCTTGATCGAGGAGGAAGTGGGGTTTCTGAAGTCCGCACTCGCGCAGGCTATGGATCTGGTGCCGGAGAATTCTCTTGTGGGGATGATCACCTTCGGAACGTTTGTGCAAGTTCATGAGCTAGGGTTCGGGCACGTTTCCAAGAGCTACGTGTTTAAGGGGACTAAGGATGTTTCCAAAGATCAGCTTCTTGAGCAGATGAATTTTTTTGCCAAGAAACCCAGACCGGCTACTGGCATTGTTGCTGGGTCTTGTGGGACGGGCTGTCCGCCGAGAGCATTGCGCGGTTTTTGCTGCCTGTGGCTGAGTGCGAGTTTGCGCTTAATTCGGTATCGATAACGTTAATAGATTTACTGCTAATTGTTTATTATTTCCCAAAGTTACACAGAATTAGACGCTTAATGCCACGTTTGAGTCATATTTTGCTAATGGCATTTTGAGAACTTTTTCAAGTACTATGGAAATGGTTATCTTCATTTTTTGAGGATAGAATTGGTGGTAAGAAAACTATTTTATTTTTACTACTAAATGTACCTGATTCTTCATTAAGGCAGTTCCTTGATTTTCTTGGAGGTGTGTGCAAGAATGATGTTTGATAGATTAAATGTTTGCTTTCACATAAATGTCTGTTTTTTTTGTTCCAATTTTTGTTTTGTTTTTTAGCCAGTTTCTCATATTTTGGCAGCAGAAATAGAACTGTTTTCTGTTCCAAAATAATATAGAAAGAATGAATCGATACCAAAAACTTGTTCTCTTTGGGGCGTTTTGTATTTCAAGCACTCGAATGATAACAAATAATCTAAAACAAAAAGCACTCAATGTTTCTCTGGAAAAAATGTTGCTTTTGAAAAAGCCTTCTTACATAGCTAGGGTGTTTGATTGATTGAAATTTTATGTTGCAAGGTTCTTGAGGAGCTTCAGAAGGATCCTTGGCCTGTGCCAGCGGACCAGAGGGCTGTGCGGTGCACGAGCGCTGCATTGAGTGTGGCTGCTAGTTTGTTGGGAGCGTGTGTTCCTGGCTCCGGAGCTAGGATCATGGCATTTATTGGTGGTCCATCAACAGAAGGGCCGGCTGCTGTGTTTTGCCAGTTTTCTAGTAGTCTTGCAAAATTCGTTTTCCTTTTTGTGGTTGGTATTTGCTCCTCTGCCTTTTTTTGTTCTCTTTTCTTTGTATACATCCTGTATACTTTGGGGCTTGGCCCTGTTTTGTCAATATATTGTTCAGCTTACTTATCAAAAAAAAAAAGGTTCTCAGAACCTCTGGTTCCCGTTAAATTGTCTTTTTCTGAATTCTCATCTCTGTTCCTGCCATTGGATGTTCATCAGTGGATTTGCTTATTAATGCTCTTGCTTGATTAGCCAAGTTCTGAATGGTTGCTCAATTGAGGGCTCAGTAAACTCTATAGCTTCAATTTTTTTGGTTTCATGTTTATCAGATCTAGTGTTAAGTTCCAGGGAGTTGGTTGATTTGGAGAAATTAATTGGCAACTTTTGGAATCTGTATATGTGTTTTTGTTTGTTCTTGCAACTAACTTAGGTATTGTATAATGTTAATAGTTACAAGAAAAAAAAAACTTTGACTTCTCTTTCATGACAGAAATATCCATTGAGAAAAAAAGTTGTGCATGGAGGATTTCATATATCAAAGTGAATAGTTGTTCATCCCCAAAAGGACAAAAAGAGGAGGATAAACACATCCAGGTGGATAAGAGGAGTAATTTTATTGGTAATTCTTATTCTGCCCAACGGAAATGGAACAACACTATGTTTATTTACTGAAGAAGGAACACTTTTGCAATACCTTTGCCATCCAAAAGCAGGTCTGCACTGAACAGAAATTAGTGAAGTTTGTGGAAAGTCTAAGATATGGAAATCACATCACTCTCTGGTACCATCAGCCAATCATTTCTTCAATTCCAGATCCTGAATTACAATATGAGAGGAATAAAGAGTTGCATTGTGGTTCAAAGATTTTGGATGCTACTAAAAGATAAAAGGTTGTGGTAAATTGGGTTTCAAACGAGCGAGGTAATGAAGGCAACAATGGTAGATACTTTCCATTCATAAAGGATAATGGTCTTGTATAAATCCTAATCTTATCACTTCAAGAAGATGTGTTATATGTATTGAAAAGGGAAGATATACTTGTGATATGATCTGTTGCTCCAAAAACAACAATCCAAGAGGATTTAGATAGTAAACTAGGGGCATTGCTAGCAAACCTTGGGTTAGGCTTGTGGATCAATGTGAAGGAAACAACAACTGGTGAAGGTTATTCCGCTTGCAAACCTTGGGATGCAATGTATAGTTAAAAAAGATCCAAGAGGATTTAGATTGTAAAGTAGGGGCATTCTTGGCGGAGCCTGGATTAAACTTGTGGATGAGTGTAGAAGAAATGGTGGCTAGCTATTGGTGACCATGCCATGTAGGTTGTGAAGATGGAGGATGACTGTGATGGAGGTCGACTGAGTATCCGATGAAGTGTGATGAGCATGGATCTGTAAGAGCTCCCTAACTGTCTTTTTCCTTCTCTGCTAGAACAAGATTTTGGTGTGTGTTGTTTTTTAGAGTAATACTAGAAAAGGGTAGAAACTTATTGATTTGAAAAAGATGTTTATACTTGATCCCATTTACTCCGGGAGCTTTTGGTTGTTTTGCAATGCCCCAAGCATCATTCTTTTGAAGGCTTGCATCTCTTCCATAACTACAACTTTCCACTCGGGGATTTTTAAAGCTTCATGAATGCTTTAGGTACTCCTGCGACTGTAATTTTTTTTACAACTTGATATGATGAAGATAGTTGCCGTAGGGTATATAGTCGACATCAGGTACTCGATGATGATTTGATACCTTTCCATTTCAAGTAATCGCATGTCTAAATTGTTTTGTTGCAATATATCTTCTTTGGCTGGGCTACTAGGGAAACCTATGACTCCTTCACATGTGTTTTGTTTTCTAAGCAAAGCCCTAGAGGTGCTATCGATTGTGACAAAGCAGTACTGAAAGTAGTCGTTGCTTCATTTTCATGAATAAACATGATTTAGGTCGGGTGATTAAGCCGTAGATCTCCTCCTCGCTTCCCCCAACCCCCGCTTCGTATTTAGAATCGTTAGGCAGCATAATTGACTTAGCCGGAGGTTCAAGAGATTTGAGACTCACCGAGGCTTTGGTAGATTTAAGTGACTGATCGAGGCTTGGATAGATTTGTTAACTCTAAGAGATTGGAAAAGGAATAGTTGAGAAATTCCAAAGACAATCTTCACCTGATTTACATATAATCCAAAGAAGAAGAAGATCTTCACCTGATTTCTCCCCTTGAAGAGAAAAGTAGCATCCATGGTGACTGTTATAGTATTGTAGAATTAGAAACTAGTTGGGAAAAGGAAATATGTAGAGTTAGAAAACTTCATATTATTTCCTATTTGATTTAGGGATTGTCTTCAGAGTATAACAGTTATTTGTTATCAATGATATACACAATTTTTCCTTCAATTAACTCTAATTACATGGCATCGTAGCCTGGTGGTTTAAATTTGAGCCAAAACAAGAAAAAAATTCTCGGGGCATATCATCACATAGCAGTCAGAGGTCAAGGTTTTCAGAACACGCACTTCTCGGGGAGAGGTGACAACGCCCAGACAAGAAGGTTCATTGACACAGACCTGCACCACCAAGTCCAAGCGGGTCTAAGGTGCTGCGTGAGCCACGTGCCACCAAGAATTTGCCTTGCTCCCACGTACGGCCAGCACTCCGATGATGCGCCTCCTCCAAAGATCGCTGTCGTCGACGATCCTCCCCAGCCACCTGCCTCCCTTGTCCGATGCCTACAACAATGATTTTCAAAGCATTTTTTGTTTGACAACCTTGTTTTTCTAGGGTTTCGAGCCTTTCTCCTTGATTTCTTCGAGATTCAAAGGTGTTTTGTAGAGTGCAGGACCAAGTTCTATTCTAGTACAGTATTTTTGTGGAAAGGTGGTACTTTTCACTAAAAGATCCTATTTTTCGGGTATTTTTTAGATTTTCAGAGGCTTGTTCGAGTTAGATATGCTTCTATGACTAACATGAAACCCTTAGGAGGAGTTGTGTGTCATTATTGCCATAATCCGGGACATGCATGTCAAACCATCACTACACTCGCCGAGTCAGGTAAAACCAACACGTGTTTTCTTTCATCTTCCTTCACATGGGTCATTAACTCTGGAGCCACTGACCACATGACATGTGATTCAGCCATTTTAATACGCTTCATCCCACCTTCTACCTCTACTATTACCCTCAAGCACGGGGTCAAGATCTGCGGTCCTCGGGTCGCGACAATTCATCCGACTCTAATCACTTCACCTTTGTTCCGAGTTTACCACACCATTCATTAATTTAATTTCTCGTGGAGTAAACTCACTAGACACTTTAATCGTAGTAGCTCATTCTTTCATGATCATTGTTCGATTCAAGATCTTTCGACGAAGCGGATTATTGGTCGAGGATGCGAGTCTGGGGGTCTCTATATTCTTGAAACAAAGATGCCAAAGTCAGTTGCTTGTTCTGGAATTGTTATTCCATTTAAATTACATTGTCGCCTGGGTCATCCTTCTCTCTGTCCGTGGAGGAAGCTATATCCTCAGCTTAATCCATCACATCGAACCGTGAGTCAGGTCAATATGCTGCTTACGCGTGCATTTGAGTCCTGTAAAGCCACAAACGAGCTTCCGCCTCCTCAAAGTTAGTTCATTATGATGTTCAGTTCTTATCCCGCTTATGTCTCCCACCGGGTTTAATTATTTCGCTACTTTGTCAGACGCATTTCTCTCGCACACTGGGCTTTATCTAATGAAAAGTCGTTTCTAGGTTTTTTCTCATTTTAGCGCTTGCGGTCGAATCGTTCATATCCCACGTCTGCTCAAACATCGAGAAGTGATATGCCAATTAACATTTGTCTTAACCTTTTCGCCTTTCATGTTACAACATGAGATTCTATCATAATTGTGTGTTGATACATTCTCTCAAAATGGGGTAGTCGAGAAAGAATAGACATCTTCGAGATTGCCCGCACTTTTTGTTCCGTATGAATGTCCCTAAACATTTTCAACGATGCAACCTCCACAACCTTTTTGATTAATAGATGCCCGCGTAGGTTCTTAATCGGGCTACTCCTTACCATGTTGTTTCCAAATAATTCATTGTTTCATTATTGTTCCTAAGGTATTTGACACATGCTTGCTTTGAGATGTCCTATTCCAAGTTTCTAAACTTGATTCGAAGTCCTAAAGTGTATCTTTGTGGATATTCTCTAAAAGCAGATAAAAGGTTATCATTCCACTCTCTCGACGTTATTTCGCTGGCCTACCGACGTTACATTATTTGGAGAATGCCTCGTTTTCTCTTCTTCCTACATAGTTAGGGAGGGATGGGACGGCCGTTGTACACTATCGTCTCACTCGGGTCTACCCAGCCTCTCCCGCTCTCGTTAAACTTCCCATTACTCAAGTATTCTCGCGCCCAAAACACTTCGGGCCTCTCTAGTCTAACACCAATTGCTTCATCATCAGATCCAGTCTATAATGATGATCTTCCGATTGCTCTCCGTAAAGATAAACGTCATTGTGCTCACCCAATCTCATTGTTTGTTTCCTATATCCATTTGTCTCTTCCTCTTGTTTCTTTACTGCATATCTTGATTCTACCTCTCTTCCTAACATCGTCCGTGAGACTTTATCTCACTCACGTAAATGTTAGTGTGGATGAAAATGCAAAGCTTTAGATGACAATGGCATATGGACTGTGCCTTTACCTACCGGAAAGAAGGCTATTGGTCAAGCCGTTGGGTGTTTGTCAGAAAGTTTAATCTTGATAAATAAGTTGCTAGATTGAAGGCCTGTTTTATTGCTAAGGGCTATGCTCAGACTTATGGGTGTTGGATTATTCTAATACTTTTTCTCCTGTAGCTAAGCTGACATCTGTTCGTCTGTTTCTTTCCCTTGCTACTTCTTATGATTAGGACTTGCATCGGCTTGATATCAAGAATGCCTTTCTACATGGTGATCTTCAGAAAGAAGTTTATATGGAGCAACCTCCGAGGTTTGTTGCTCAGGGGGAGATAGGGAAGGTGTGTTGTCTTCGGAGATCTCTGTATGGTTTGAAACAGTCCTCGTGCTTGGTTTGGAAAATTCAGTTAGGCAGTTGAGACATTTGGCATGCAAAAGAGTAAGTCTGACCATTATGTCTTCTATAGAATTTCCAGTTATGGTATTATTCAACTGGTAGTGTATGTGGATGATATTGTCATCACTGGGAGTGACTCCAAAGGTGTATTATCTCTTAAATCCTTTCTTCACATTCAGTTTCACACAAAAGATTTAGGAATGTTTAAGTATTTCTTGGGTGTTGAAGTCATGAGAAATAAGCAAGGAATTTTGTTATCTCAATCTGGAATATGTGCCTACTGTTATCCTGAGACAGGAAATCGGGTGCCAAACCGTGTAGTATTCCTAGTGACTCCTAATGTGCGTATACTAAGGAAGGAGACCTAGTTGAAGACCTTGAGAGATATAAGATTGGTTGGGAATGAAATTATCTTACAAGAACTCGCTCTGGATATTGCTTATTTAGTGTGTTGTGTCAGTATATGTCATCTCCCTACGCCAATCATCATAAATTGTGGGAGCATGATCTATGCTATTTGAAAGAAGCTCCTGGATGTGGAATATTGTATAAGAAGCTTGGGCATACTAGAACAGTTTTCCGACGCAGACGGGCAGGATCTAAGTGACCTATAGGAAGATCCACCTCAGATATTGTGTGTCTTTGAAAGAACTTTGGTCTCATGGAAGAGCAGGGCCAAAGTGTTGTCTGCAGGTTTAGTGCGAGTCGAGTAGGTTAGAGCTATACTGCCCTCAGATGCTAGATCATGAGGCCAAGCATGATTTGATGGAAGTGGCATCGAACTTCGCACCAAATGCAAGCTTTGCAACTGCCGCTAAGGCATATAGCACTTAACCTCTAAGATTTCCATGAACATACCCAAACATATTGATATTTTAATTGTCATTGTCCATGGTAAGATCCAAGCAAAGGCCGATCTCTACTTATATGTAAAGACCTGAGGAACACGAGATATCTTCACAAAACCTTTGAGTGGGGATCAAGTCAATTATCTTTGTAACAAGTTGGACATGATCAATATGTATGCTCCAACTTGAGGGGGAATGTTATAGTATTGTAGAATTAGAAACTAGTTGGGAAAAGGAAACATGTAGAGTTAGGAAACTTCATATTCTTTCCTATTTGATTTAGGATTAATTCTGTATATAAATAGGTTATTTGTTATCAATTACATACACAATTTTTCCTTCAATTAACTCTGATTATAGTGACAAACAACTTTCTAGTTTTAGGATGGTAGCATTGGTATCCCTTTTAGCATGGTGAATATCCGGGGAAAAGGCATTTTGTTTCTTGGGGTCAAGCTTGGTATTAGTGGAGGCATGAGTAAAGGCAATGCAACCAAAAGGTTTTGTTGGAAGATTTTTGATTAATTGTTTGTGAGGGTAGGTTTAGAGTAGGATTTATTAGGGAGTTTGAAATCGGAGAACCCTAGATGGAAGACGGTTTACAAGATAAGAGCTAGTGAGAATGACTAATGCCAAAAATAACTTGCGGATGTTATTTGTGAATATTATGCACATGCATCCTCTAGTAAACATCTATTTTTTTTTAAAATTTCAGCTATGCCATTTTGTGTGGGGTTTTGAAGCAAGTGCTTTGATGAACAATCCAATATTATTAAGGTAGGACCTAAGGATAGAGTTAACGTATTTATGACCATTTTTTTTTTTTGTGTAGAATTTTCCCTAATGGTCACCAGTTCAAGTCCCTTTAGGGCTACTGGACAATTTACTAGACTGTTAACTTCAGGGTCCCATGAGATTAGTTGAGGTGACCCATGGTTACCACCACCACAAAAAAAAAAATCTGTGTAGAATTTGTATTTGGGTTTAGACCATTTAGTGAAAAAATTGGAAGGCGCAAATAACATCAGATTTTTCCTAAGCTCCACCTAACATAGGTGTGTGACCATCTATAGAGGTGATAAATCATCTTGGCCCAGTGATATTATTTACTTTTGAAGGTCCCCAAATGTCACTATGAAAAATTAAAAATGGTTTGGGCATTCTATAAGGTCAGATGAGATGTACAACTTGTGTTTACTTTGCTAATTGGAATATCTCTTACTGAAATAAACTTAGATCAGTATTTTGAAATAATGAGGGAAATAGTATTTTTAGATTAGAGGAGCTTTGATGCTCTAGTATTTATGCTATAACATAATCTTATTTGGAACAGAGATGAAAAATCGGAACAGATCCCTTGCTTAGAGCTTGAGGTTGTTTGCTTATGACTTGCTTGTGATCCTCTCAGTAGTACAAACCATCATATTCCTTAGCACTGCCAATCGTTCTCCTCGAATGCAGATCCTGAAACTCACAATAAGAAGGAAAAAGAATTAGCCACACATTGCAAATCCAGTCAATTTGCTAACTGAAATCAAATTACAACTGAGATTAGGAAAATGGAGAACTGGAATGTAGTGTTACATTAAGTGAAACTGACACTAACTTTGCCAGCCATAGATTTCAGGGAGCCATCAGCACCAAATCTTAAGTCCCAGCATATAATGTATAATTAGTGAACAGGTCATTGCTGCCTGTCATGTTTGATGCTCCAAAGTCAATAATCCATGCGACCCAACAGTTGCTGATTTTGTTGCTAGAGAGATGAGAAGCTACCTTTTCGGCTATGGAACAAGAGGGAGTATGACTAGGTTGAGGGATTCGTGCTGTTGAATTCAGCCTGCATGAAAAGTTATTGCAGTTCTGCCATCTGCTCATAGTAAAAACAGAATGTCACCGTGGCTTGTCCTCTACTGTGCCCTGGTATCATCGTTTATCACCTTCCTTCCTTCGTTGATAATTTGTTGGTTTTGCCTGTAATTTTCAGCGATTTTCTCGTCTATGGTATAATTGTTGACCAGAATCACACTATACATGATTATTCCATTGACCTCCATGTTGGTCAAGAGTTGAATGCTGCTCTTCATAGGCTAAAGTATTGTGTTTTATGACTACAGCAAAGTTATGCAACAAGCATTTGGCCGGTGGATCCTTAGGGGTTTTGAGTATTTCTTGCTTTCTACTTTCTTTTTTTTTTTTTTTTTTTTGATGGATAAAGAAACATGCATTGATCACAAAAAACAGCAAAGCTGCCCAAAAGTACACTGAGTATACAAAAGGGACAAAGCCTGGAGAAGGACCAAAACATGAAGAAAAAACCCCAAACCCGAAAACACCACCTATACTCCCAACCAAAGCTAAAAATCCAAAATACTTCCCGTTCTAACCCCACTAGACACGCGCTCAAGACCAAAAACTACAAAACGAAAAGAATTCCTTTAATCTATACATCGAGAAGGTCTCATTATCGAAGACTAATTGCTTCTCTCGCACCACAATCGCCTTAAGAGGCACAAAGGCGCGCCCTCCAAACTTTCTTGCGCTTCTTGCCCACTTTTGTTCCTTGCCGTGCTGTAAGGACTCAGACTGAGAAAGGGAAGACTCCATCCAACTCTACTATAGCCAAAATAAGTTCCCAAAGCATTCGCCTTCGAACAATGAACTAGAAGATGGTTTGTGTGGTTTCTCCTCCTCTTCACAAAGGTAGCATCCGTCATAAGGATCTTCCCCGCTTGAGTCAGGTCTAGAGTCATCACCTTCCCCAAGACGCTCCAGTTAAAGCAAAACCCACCTTTAAAGGGACCATATTGTTCCAACCGATAAGGCGAAAAGGTGTTGTCTCGCCTGCGATTCAAAAACCTCATACAAGAGCTTTATCGACAAACTGGGCGCGACTTTTAAGACCAGCTTGTCCTCCCATTTGCGACCACTTTCCAGGGATGGATCATTTTCATAAAATTCACCACCTCCCTCACTTCCCAATCATTGAAAGGCCTGCTAAAACGAGGGGACCATCCACCAACGTTCGAATCATCCCAAAACTCCCTAATCATCGCATCTTTCTCGAACTCCGCCGTTAAACAACACGGAACGCTATGCACAAAAGCCTCCTCCCTGCATCTTTCCAAAAACTGATTCTGTTACCATTACCAACCACAAATTTTGCATTTAAGTGAAGCAACCTATCCTTCCTAATTTCTTTCCATAAACTCGCTCTAAAATCAGTTCAGTTTCCCAGAGCACCAACCCCCCTTCGATTCCCCAAATTTGCTCCTAATGTTTTCCTCCAAAGTTTTAATTCCTTTTGTTCGCGAAACTGCCAACCATCTTTTCCTAACAAGGCTTTGTTTAGATTGTGTAAGCCTCTGACCCCCAGGCCGCCAACTTTTTTATCTGTACATACCGTGGCCCAACTCACCAAGTGAGGCTTCTTTCCGTGCTCCCCACCCCCACGTAAAGTCCTCCGGATTTTTCTAGCCTTTTGCACACGAGACTGGATCCTAAAAGCGACATAAAATGGGAGTAGAGACAGATGCAGCACTTCGATAAGTGTGTAACTCTTCCTTTCGGGAGATATATCGACGCTTCCAACTAGCCAAATCTCCTTCGAACCTTTCCTCGACGGTATCCCACATCTTAACCGGGACTTCAGAAGTGAGGCCCCCTGGTGGGAGGCCCAAATACATAAGAGGCTGAGCCGGCCTCGCAGCCCCTAACTCCTCACTGCCAAGACTCCTCAATATTCTCCCCGCCCTCCAATAGTGGAAAATCTCGCGACCAAGTTGATTTTCAAATTCCGATGTGGCCTCAAACCACATCAAGATCCATCTCAAACAGGCCAGTTGGTCAGGATTATCTTTATAGAACAACAGTAGAATATCTCGCATAGAGAAGGTGTGACACTCCAAATTCTCCTCCCCTCTAAAGACTTCAATTTTACATCCAGACATGTGAAATTCTCCTACACTTTGTTTACTAATCCGCTTTAAGATATCCATTCCCAAGACAAAGAGACACGGATGTGGGGTCCCCGACCCCCCTCGTACGAAAAAGCCCTTAAAACCCCATTGATGATAGAAAGAAGAGACAAAGAGGACATACACCAAGAAATCCAAGATATCCATCTTTGACCGAAACCCATTCTTCTCATGACCTCAATCACATACTCCCAATTTACATGATCATAAGCCTTTTCAATGTCTAACTTGCATACCACTCCACCATCATTCCTTCTCAACATGGAATCCATAAACCATTTGGCGATTAAATCAAGATCTAGGACGTCTTCCTTCGACAAATGCCGCTGGGATGGAGAGATCACTTCGTTCACCACCCTTCCTAGCTTATTTGCCGCCTCCTCCTCGGGGCAAGGATCTTATATAGTTTCCTAGCAAACTAATGGGCCTGTAATCTTACATCCTCAACGTTTCCTTTTTTGGGAATCAACACTAGGAAGGTAGCATTTAACCTTTTCACAAATTTCTTCTTCTCATAGAATTCCTTGAAGAACTCCATAACTTCGCCTTTAACAAACTCCCAACAAAAGGACCAAAAAGCGATCGGGAAACCGTCCTACTCGGGCCTTTCACCACGGACCGCAATGGTCAGAGACTTCCTCCTTGAAACCCGACTCCCTAAACTGCCGAAGATGCTCAGACTCTAGCTCCTCCAAGGAAATACTTGGGAAAGCAGGACGCCAAACACCTGGATCCGACAGTTGGCCTTTAAACTCGTCAACAATCCCCTTCTGAATGGCAATATCATCAGTGAGCCACCTACCATTAATTTTGATTTTGTTTATTGCGTTCCTCCTTCTATACGAGTTTGCCATTTTATGGAAACAACAGCTGCCCCCTTAAGCCGTAGCTCTCGACTTTGTCTCCAAGAAGTCTCCTCTAACAAAGACCATCTTCTGTAGTCATCCTTTGCTTTAGCTCTCTCCTCAGATTCTTCTAAAGACAGCTCCCTTTCCTTTTCCACGTTATCCCAACAACCCACTCTAAAAAGGGCTTCACCTTTCAAGGCTCCACATCACAAAAACCTCCTTATTCTATACTTTTAAATTTTCCTTTAAACCTTTCAAATTTTTCGTACCCAATATGAAACTTGCAGAACCTTTGAAACTAAGCCCTTGCCACCACCCTTAAGGAGGTCTTAAAGCCTCAAATTTTCCAACCACATATTTTCAAACCGGAAAGGGGAGGGTCCTGATCTGATACCTCCTCCATCTAAGAGGATGTAAAGTGGTCCAAACTCGGGTCTAGGAAGGGTACTGGGTGATTCTAATCGAAATAACTTTCCTCCTGGGCCCCCGAGACTAGAACCTCACTAATCCTAGACATTGTTTGGCCATCGTGCCCCCACTCCACGTAAAAGGCCCCGTAATGGCAAGTCTCACCCCGTGTCGCCAATGACAAAAGCCAAACTACGCATAGCCCGAGTAATTCTTCCACTTTTGCTTATCAGAGATGGAGGCATTAAAATTTCCCCAATACACTAAGGACCGCCCCATAAACCTCTCATCGACCCCAACCTCCCACACTCTTCCTTTAAGTCGACAAAACTCGGACCATAAACCCCCGTGAAGATCCAATGAACCCATCCTCCACATTTCTCACGAACAGAAGGCAGAAAACTCCCGCACACTGTCTCGTTGACCTCCAAAATTCTTTTATCCCATATCAACAGGATGCCTCTAGCGGACCCCGAAGCATCAACAACAACCCACTCTGAGAATCTCCCTGCCCCTAGGCTTCGAGCCAATTGAAGGTTCATATTTTGAACTTTGTTTCCTCGCAGCCACACCCAAGTCCACCTCACGATCCTCGGAGCAACCGGCTTGATCACTTTTCTCTTCTCAGGATTATTCGCCCCTCTCACATTCCACGATAAGATTTGATCTTCATCCTAACTTTAAATAAGAAATTTCCTTATCAAGCCAGACTTTTCCCACTTTCATTCGTAGCTTATCGTGCACTCTAATTTTTTAGTTCCCGCTCACACTCTTAGAAATCGGCTGTCATTCCGCCCCTACCCTTTATTCTGGGTTTTCACCATTTGCCGCATGAGTTCAATAATCTGAGTCTCAAAGCCCTCAGTCGCAAATCCCAGAAATTCGCTGAACTTTACCAACATGCTATCCTCCCATTTTTCATACCCTTCTACTGCTAGAGGAGTCGCCTCAACGATGCCCTCCTCTTGCCCGTACTCCACCATCATACCTTCTTGACTGCTTCCTCCCTTCATTTCGTTCACCGCCACAATCTCCAACGACAGTACACCCTCCACCTCCTCTCCTAAAACATGTGAACCCCCCAGACCTGAAGAACCCCTTGGAAAAGGGGCTCGCCGGAAGTTATAGAGAAGTGGGAATTAACAATAGGCATTGACATCTCAAACCTGTTTAATAAAACCGGGTCGGCCAATGGAGCCTCTATTCTCTGTGATTCTACCGGAATTGGGATCGTTTCTCACGCTACCTCCATGATTTTCTACTTGTTCAATCCTCCTTCCGCCTCAGCAATGAAAGGAGAAGACAGTGGTCAATGGATTAATCGGGAGCGCCTCTTTTTCAAATATGGCCTTGGGCACTCGGGCCGCTTTAAAGCCCAAATTATTTTGCCTGTGAAAGCCCAAACCACCATTACGCCTGAAGCTTTTGCCTGTCGCCCGGCCCGGAAGAAAATCACCGGATAGCCCACCCATCCTTCCGCCCCGCCTCCCGATCCGACCACACTACCCGACCTTCGACCCTGACCACCTAACGATTCGCTTCGCAAACCACCCAAGATCAAACGCTGCTGAATCTCGACTTCCTGATGAGACTGGGTGCTTCACACCCACGCCTCCCGCAGCCGCAAACCGCACCCTCCACTCTCTCCTGCCGCGGAATCGCCTCGCCGTCCCCCGTAGGAGCTTAGGCCTCTTCCGACTGACTCAAGACCGGCCGTGGTATTGCGAGACAACTCCTCACCATAATGATCCGAACCTTGTTCCGCCATACGCCACCTCAACTGTTCGGAGGTTCAAGTTTCTTCCACCTTACCAGGATCCTCGCCCACTCCTCGCCGAGCCTACTCCGCCTCTTCTCATTAACCTGTTAGAATCCGCCGCATGCGTCTCCAATTTTCTCCATTATTGTCCTACTCCACAGCACTGGGAGTCCCACTACTCTCACCCAAGCTTTCTCCTCCCTCCCGAAAACCCCGGCTACATCCCATGTCTTCCCCCACATTCTAGTGTGAACCAGCTGGGCTCCAAAACGCCTTTTCCCAAACTTCAATACTCGATCTACCTCTTCCTTACTTTCAAACTCAAAAAGCCAGAGGCCCCTTCCCAAATTGACTACAACGAGAGAATTTTTGATGTTCCATTGCATCATCGCCCATCTCCCATGTACCTCGACCCCTAACTGAAAGGTGTCCCGAACCCCACCACCCCACCAGGCATCTGCGCAGCTGGTCCAACCTTTCCTGTACCTCTTCTTCCCCGACTTTGACATAGGCAACTCTTCCACCAAGTATCTTCTCCGACCATTAACCTCTCGCTGTGGGAAAGTTGAGAATCGGCCAACACTCGCGTGCTTCATGTTCTCTCGTTTCTCCTCCCTTTTCAAGGCTCTTCTCACCTCTCTCTTCCCTTCGATCTCGCCACCGGATCTTACCCCCAATCGCCGTGATTTTTCTAGCCAAAATCCTCCAACCCCGACTATGCCGCTTCCTCTGAACATCAGTTATAGTTTTTCCCCCCATAGTCCCCTACCGAGCACTGATGAAAACACCCTGATCAAGCTAGAGCCCTTTTCCATTTTGTATCGCTTCCATCCTCTTCCCACATTTTCCCAACCGAAACCTCGGTCGCCTACTACAATCTTTCTAAACCCGCTAATAAACGACGAACCGCGCCCCGAACTGATCCACGAAGTGATCCCTTCTTCTCCCAAATGCATCCTTTCAATCCGCTGCTTCTTCTGCACTCAATCTCAAATGATTTGGCTTCAGCAAACCACTTTTCCTCCCTTAGTCGAGGGAGAGCATGGTGCTCCCCTCAAAGACTCGTGAGAGAGTCACGATCAACACATTTTCTACTTTCTTCCATAGTCAGGCAAGGCTTAAGGCGTACCAAGGCGCAGCGCCTTCTGGAGCCCGAGCGCAAGGCACATCTAGAAGGTGGGCTTTTTTATGTAAGGGGCACTCTATAGTATATTCAATTTTATAACAATAATAGAAAGAGATTTATTATTAACACAATAGATAATTCATTATTATTTATATGGTAATTTAGATAAAATAGTTGTTTATATACAAATAGATAACTTTTTATTAATTTATTTATAAATAGATAATTTATTATTATTATTTATTTAAAAGTAGATAATTTATTTTTACTTATTTAAAAAAAATAAAGAATTTATTATTATTTATTTATGAATAAAAATTTATTATTATTTATTTATAAATAAATAACTAACTAGATAAATAAGTAAAATTTCTCATTCAAATTATCATAAGTGGATAATATAAAAATAGATTAAGCAAATAAATATATAAAAATATATTTTAATTAATTATTTATGAATTACAAATAGAAAGAGGAAAGTGGCTCCACCAAAAAGAGATCGTGGCTCTAGTACAGTTATGAACACGATCCTCTTCTTCTCCCCTTCTTCATCTTCTCCTTCTCGCGATCACTTTCAGCCGAATTAGCCCTAATTCTTTTTTTTCTTCTTCTTCTTCTTCTCACAAATACTTTCAGCCCTAATTTTTTTTTCTCTTTTTCTTCCTTTTGATCCACTTTCAGTCCCTAATCTGGGCTTTTTTTTTTCCCTCTGTTCTTGTTCTCTTAGTTATGACCTCCTTCCAGCCCTAATTAGGGCATTTTTCTGTTTTTATTTCAGCAAAAAAATTAACATTTTTTTGATAAGAAAAATCTGATGAGGGCTGAGTTGTCTTCCGATGAAGAAGAAGAAGAAAGAGAAGAAGAAGGGGAAGAAGAAGCAGGGAAGTAGAAAAGCGTGCCTTTTTGGAGCCTCGATCCTGGCGGAAGGCGCGCGCCTTGCACGCCCCTGAACTGTGCCCTCTTTGAAGGCGCTGCGCCTGACCTTAGGCGAGGCGCTAGAGTGAGTTGCGTCGCCTTGCGCCTAGGCGCGCCTTTCACAACTATGCTTTCTTCCTTGTCTAACTCCAGCCAAGGCATTTTGAATCCTTGGTAGAGGTTTTGTTCCCAAAATACATCCACACACCTCATATGGGTGTTTGTTTAGAAAAAAGTAAACTTTTTTTCTCCAGCTTGTTGGTATATCTTAAGCTACTATCAATGCAAGCCCATGTGTATCATCAAACAAATATAACTCCTGCCACAAACCAATCAAAATATTGTAATAATCTGTTATCATGAAATCACCTTGCTTCTTCTCCTTGATTTCTGGTTGTAGTTCAAAAATTTGGGAAACATTGCCAAAACTTGAGCACATAACCTTGGCAGTGTCCCAAATCTCTTTCATCTTCTTGTAAGACCGATTGTTCCACCTATTTTAGGTTCCATTGAGTTGATCAGCCAAGTCATCACCATGGAATTCATGGATTCCCTTGTGAGCCATTTCCGTTGCTGAGTTTTTGAGAGTCTCCTGTTAAGTAACCTAGCTGTCCTTTGTAATGAATGATGGGTAACGTCAGATTAGGACCAACCCAAAGAATTGGTCCCATTTAATCTATGTTAGGCAATCAGTGAGGTGTGAGATTCAACAATAGCACTGGGAGAAATAGAGTTGGATGGTTGGGTAATTATCTCAAAGGATACTTTAGGAAGATAAGTGGTATAGTGAACAACCCTTGTGTGAGATTTTCCCTCCCTTGTTTCCAATTTTTGGTTTAAAAGTGGAATGGATTGTTGATTTTGGGGAGCAAAGTAGGGAAGGAGGGACTTGAACTTTTATTTTAGGAGGAACTTGAATGACTAGGTGATGGGTGTCGTGTAATGCTTTCTCTAAGCTCCAAGGTCAAACAATGAAGAGGGAGGAGGATAGAGTTGTGTGGAAGAATAATAAGAAGGGGGTCTTCTTTGTTAGAGGTCTTTGCTCTTTGTTGGTGATAGAACATCCCATCATTTTTCTTTTAAATATCGTATGGAACTCATGGAGTCTAATGAAGATGAGTTTCTTTACTTGGGAGGCTTCTTTGGTTAAGGTCTCGATATTGAATATGCTTCAAAAAAGAGGGTTGAGATTGGTTAATATATGTGCTTTGTGCTAAGCATAGTTATTTAAGGCGCAAGGTCCACCGAGGTGCAAAAGCCTCTTGAGGCCTTGAGGGCTACATGACCTGGCGCGCGGCTTTTACGCGAGCGTGACGCTACCTAATACAAATAAAAATTATATATCTAACTAAATATTGTCTATAATTTTCATCTAATAATAAAATATAATAAAGTAAAGAAAAAAATGAAAAATATACATAATATATTATATAGTATAAATCTATAAATTATAAACATACTCAATATTTGCCAAACGACTAAAAATGTTTTAAATTTTTGTTCTAATTGTTTCATAATTTGTTTTATATTTTTCTTATTAATTTTCAGATTTTTTCCGATTTTGTACATTAATTTTCTGAAATTTTCCTATTCTTTTTCAAAGTTATTTTTGAATTTTTTTTCCTGCTTTTAAGAATTTTCTAAGAATGTTTCTCTACTTTTTTTAGAATTTTTTTCACAAAAAAAAAGGAAAAATGAAAAAAAAAATCTCTTTGAGTCTTCTTCTCTTCAATCTAGCTTTGAAAAAGTTTATTGGAGGGTTTTAGGGGTTGCAATTTGAGAAAGAGAGGCCTTGATAAAGGCTTAGGGTCTGCATACACACAAAACGGCGTTGTTTTGCTTGCTGGAAGCCCAAAATGACGTCATTTCGAAGGTGTCTTTTTAAAAAAAAAAAAAAATCAAGAACCCCAAAACGACGTTGTTTTGGGGTGTTTTGATTTAAAAAAAAAAGGAACCCCAAAACGACGTAAAAAGGAACCCCAAATAACAAGTATTAGGGGTGTTTTG
Organism: Tetrastigma voinierianum; assembly: GCA_016808115.1. Taxonomy (NCBI): domain Eukaryota; kingdom Viridiplantae; phylum Streptophyta; class Magnoliopsida; order Vitales; family Vitaceae; genus Tetrastigma; species Tetrastigma voinierianum. The sequence continues at coordinate 417,135 of JAEQBH010003992.1, forward strand.
ATTTAGTGGCTGAAGACCAACCCAAAACGACACGTTGGTCAGTCTCAAGAGCCCTAGGCTCCTTCTTCTTCCCCGATGCAGAGCTTCTCCTATTCTCCCCGATGCCACAGCGCCGCTCTTCTCCGACATCTTTTCTCCATCTCCGACGGCCAAAAAAGCCAAAAAAAAAAAAAAAAGAGAGGAGAAGAAGGGGAAGAAGGAGAAGGAGAGGAAGGGCGCACTGCGAAGCCGTGAATCGGAACCAACTCACCCCCGCGCCTCAAATTCGCGAGGCGGTCACGGAGTGGTGGTGCCTGCTTGACTCATATATCCTCCTACTCTGTCTCATGTGGCAACTAGTGTTCTCTATTTTGTGGCATTTAATGGGTTGCACGGAGTTGATTAGGGTGACATGGCTCATATGCAAATAGAAGGTGTGTTAAAGCTTGAAGAGGGACCTTTTATTTTTTTATAATGTAGAAAGAAAAAAATAGAAAATTCTTTGATTGTGAGGAATTGTTTGATCAAAGACTAAAGATTATTTTTGTCAACAATTTCTGTATGCGTGTGAGGGTGTATATAGGAGAGGGGTATACGGATTTTGCTGACTTCATAGATTGGTTGGGGTCTAGATGAGGGGGAAAGTATTTTTGTTTGTTTCTTCTTTTCTCTTTTGCCTAGGGCACATTATATACATTCAGGTTCTTTGTTTGCTTTTTAATAAAATAGTTAGTCTTATTTATCCAAAAAAAAGAGAAATTGGTTTTAAAGGGACAAATCCAAAAGTTATTTGCAAAACTAACCTCTTGCAAAAGTAACGTAAAAAATGTCACATTTTGGACAAAAATACCCCTGAATCCCCCATACCCCACATGGTAACTAAATCTCCCAAGTGATTACTAAATCTCCCATAATATATCCCCCATCCCCATGGACATTTTGTCTCATCCCCAAATTATTACTAAATCCCCAAGGGTATTTTTGTCCAAAAGTGTATTTTTTGTACTTCTTTTTGGATTTCAAAGAAAGAGGTTAGTTTTGCAATTTTTTTAGGATTTGTCCTTTCTAAACGGTTATCCCAAAAAAAAAAAAAAAAATCTAAGATAAGAATGTTGCCTAACAAAACAAATCTATCTGATCATTTTACTGAAAAACACAAATTCAAACAAACTAAAAGATGTGATATTTCAAAAAACTGACCCAAGACGAATGATAGCTGAGTTTAGATGATCAAATTTCCCTTGAGAGTGTATAGTTTGTCGGTGAAAGCATGAGAGAAGTTTTTTTTTTAATGTTTTCTTTATCATTTCTTCTGCATCGTTATCTTGCTAATGCAGTATCCATGTCTGAAATCAAGACCAGTATGGACAGGTTTGCCTGTCAGAAATTCTGTGGTTTGCTTTGGTTCAAATTTGTGTTGCTCCTCAATTTATTGGGGGAGATGGGAAAAAGAGGGACGCCTCGGCAGTAAATCTATCGCGGAGCCACAAACCTTTTTTTTTCTTAAAAAATAAAAAAATACAAACCCGCTTTATCTAATCAGAACCCAAGATAGATTGTGTATCAATAAACAGGATCAAAGGAAGGATAAGAGATCCTTCCTGCAAAATACAGCATCTGATTGGATATGACTTCAACTCCACAACCATACACGGAAATCCATATGAAAATTAGTTCAATTTGGCCATAAATCAAGACCAAACAAAGCCCCGCTCATTTTCCCACCCCTTTCGAATTACAAACTAAACACCAGTTATGCAAAATAAACATTGAGAGAAGTGCCTTTAAATGCAGTCATACAAGAAGCCTATAAAGAGTGCCCTTAATACCTGCAGTTACAAAATTATAAATATAACGCATGAATTAATAAAAATCATCATCTTGACCTAGAGCTATAACTTTGCTCCTTCTTACTAGATTATAGCCTATTTCTTTCTGAAGTTTTTCTTTTTTCTCCTTCAATTGTGTTAAGGGATTCGGATAGTTGTTTATGTTCTCATAAGTTATTTGTCTGTATGCTAAATTTTGTAGATTGTGTCAAAAAATTTGTCTGAACCAATTCGTTCACATAAGGACCTGGATAAAGATTCTGCTGCTCACTATCACAAGGCCGTGAAGTTTTATGAGGGACTTGCAAAGCAGCTTGTACATCAAGGACATGTGCTTGATCTGTTTGCTTGTGCCCTTGACCAGGTAATGCTTAGCTTTCTTGTTATCTGGATGATTAATTTCCAGATCATCTGTAAATATTGATTATGAGATGGTGATATATATTAGATTTGGAATGTCATGCAGAATGAAACATGCTGGATTAAATAAATACTTTTTCTTGATTCCATGTACAGGGTTTCTTCTATGATTGACTACATGGTGTGGAATCTGACACTTACTTTAAATAAGAAATGTAATGTTATTAGTGAGGGGAGAATCTATAATAAAATTCTCTGCAAAAGTAACATGAGAGTCTCTGACACGAGTTTTTCTGAATGAACAATTGTTTTTTATCTAGCAAAAGAAAAAAAACAACGCTTTTTTTTAATCAGAAATAGTAGATGAATCTTTATTAATAAAAGTTGAAGAGAAGGATAAGAGTCCTTTCCTAGTAGAATACAAAATTTGCTTAAAGTAACATTAGAGCCCTCAAGGAGAAATATACACATAGGCATGCACAAAATTACGAAACAAAAATCACCTTCTAAAAGTTTCCACCCTTCTGAATTACAGCTAAAGCCAACTTCTTCTAAAAGTGACGATACAAAGGACAAATAGAAGCAAAGTAGATTCCACAATGTCTCTTCTGTTTCACATCTAAAAAAATCCTTGCATTTCTCTTTGTCACACAATCAAAAGTAAAGTGGGAAAGCAGTTTGCCAAAGAGTCTTGCCTTTTGATTTAGTTCCTCAATCCTTTGGGCCAGTAATTATCATATCTTCAATTTATTTATTTATTTTGCTTCACAGTACACTTTGCACACCCTCAATTAGCCTCATGAAATAAATCAAGCTTTTACTCTTAAGTTCTTTAATGCGTTATTGAGTTAAGGATTGACTAGCTTGTTTTGTATCTTGTAGTTTTGATTTGATCTCAAATGCTTGTGCAAATAGATGTTACCATTGCCAAATGTATGAAGAATCCATGAATCCCATCCTTCTCTCCAATGTAAAAACACAGGTTTTATGTGAGATGCCTTTACTCTTTGGGGTGTCCTTGATGCTCTCTTCTTAGTTAGAGCAACACTTTGAATTAGGCTTTTGCACAAAAAGTTGCAAGAAAGTTTAAATAGCAGGCCAGTATTTTTTGATGGTTTGAAAGGCAAGGAATTGAATTACCTTGGAAGACGATCTGCTTTCCATCCAGCGGATAAAAGGTTCTTTTTGTTTGCTTTCTTTGGTTGAGAACTGGAGATGTTTGTAAGGGATGGTCCTGTGACACTAATTGGTTGGGCTTTTGCTGAGGGTGTGATGTTTTTTGTAAATTCTCGTTTTAGTCAACTGCTTATTTGTTTGAGCTGTGGGTGGGGTGTATTTACCTCGTATATCTTAGGGTCGCTTTGCGCTTCTTTTTTAATATATATACTTTACTAATTAACAAAAAAGAAAAAAAGAGAGGTCTACAATTTTGGGTTGTGTGATTTTTCTGTAGATGTTTGTTGTTAATTTTTAACAAAAAGGTTGCCCATGTCACTAGCATTCTATCTTGAATGGATTTGAGCTTGAGTTACGACTCACGCTTGAGCTGATTTAATATTAAGATTCATCACTTATGTTCATTGATGGATTCTAGTTTTGAACTGTGTTTGATTGATTTTCCTTTATTTCCAGGTGGGGGTTGTTGAACTTAAGATTGCAGTTGAGAGAACTTGGAGGAATTTGTTGTGCTTTGCTGAAAGTTTTGGTCATGCGGTTTTTAGGGGAATCTCTAAACGGTTTTTCAGTCAACTTTTGATGCAGATCTTGGTCTATCATCCAAGTTGGTCTTTCTTGTACTCATGTCTTCATTCAAGTTAATTTGCTTAATGACATATTAGTAATAATTTTCTAGAATCTTGAAATTTATGTCATGCTTTTAACCTCAAAATATGAAATGTCTCAAAATCAAATTTATGCTTGTAGCTTAGCCTTGAAAAAAGCATATGTTATTGTCTAACAAGTTGTTATATGACTGTTTAGAAATTACTACAACTTTCTGACAAACAAATGAGATGATTTTGTTGACAAAATATGTTGGTAGTATATCAAAATGGGTGGGTCTCAATGGGTTACTTGGTGAATTTAGAAAAGGAAAGATTCTTAAATGAGAATTGTTTTGAGCTGGTGAATGATTTACAGGAATTGCTGATTCCTAGTTATTCAAAGCACATTCAAATGTCTTTTTTGAGTGGCACCAAGACATTACTTGATATTTTATAGGAATGATACATAAAATCTGGTCCTCTCCATGTTTAAAATATTAAAAGTATTTGAAATTAAATGGTGTGTTTCCTAAGTAAAACATCACTTATGACAATAGTTACTTTTAGGGCTGTGTATTAGATTGACCATTCCTTATGTTACATAAATTTGTCTGTGAAACTCAAAACAGAGGGTGATTGAGATGGATTTGCTGCAAGATAAAAACGAAAATATATGCTCCTGTGTGATTTAAAAGTAGTAATTTTAGGACAAGGTGATAAAATGTTTGCTAAGATAATTTTGTTATGTAAACTCAAAGATCTTTTGATTATTAGCATCATAAGATTCAAATTGAAAGCATCATGAGAACATCTCAATCAGAGGAGAAAACAGTCAACTGAATATCTTAATTTAAAACAGGGTGAGAGGGCGGATAGACACCTTAACATAGGATCTTCGATTTCATATGCTATAGAAATTTTTTTAAAATTATTTAATTAGACAACAAGGTTAATGATATAATTGAAAAGAAGGCAATGAGAATCCTAAAACATAACAAGGTTCCTAAGTAATCAAATTTGGAGGCTTGCTATGCAATCAGCACTTTGAGAGAAGATAATAACATCCTTGGAGGAAGCATAATAGATGGTAGTGAAAATTACGATTAAAATTTTGGTCCTCTTGGCTCTCTCACACTTTTTTCAATGCGTGAAAATGGGGAGGGATCCAGAAGATGGTTTTCTGCTGATTCAAAGTCATGTGAGATCTTGGTGGAAGGGGAAGGAAGGACTCTAAAGGGCTTCATTACGGAGAAAAGAAAAGGGTTGGTCTTCGATCCATTCTTTGGGAAGGAAGGCCTGTGAATGTTCTAAAGGGGCTGAGATCTCCTGTAATAGCTAAAGCTCTCACTAAAGGATTTTGATTTGAAGGAGAGCAACAGAGTATTACAAGCTTCGGGAAGTTTGTTGAGGTGGGAGGATTTTCATGGTGCTCAGAATAGATGGCAAAGAAAAAAGGTGTAAGATCTTCTTTCCGAAGGTGTGGGTTTATCGGTACGGGCTTCATGGCAAAGAAGCTTAAAGAGTTGAGGATTAATGGGAAAACAAAAGCGAATCAAAGAAATTTGGGGGTAAAAGGAAAATCTGAAGAGAAGGAGGAGGAGCTCAATCGAAGATGCATCGTGGAGAAGTGGGGTGTGTTTTCTAGGGACTTTCTTTTGTTGATGTTATGAGAAGAGATAGAAAAACCACCACAAACACTATTTGGGTGGATGTGGGAGATAGCGTACATAGAGGAGCTTTAGGATCTTGAAGGCTAATTATTTGGCTTTAAGTCAAGACCCTCCCTAACTCTTTCTTGTCAGCGATGGAAGTAGAAGCTTGGGCAAGAGTAGTATGAAGATTAAAAAGAAATCTAATGGTGGCCTCTTAAAAGGATGGCACGTTTGTAGGTTTGCAAAGGAAAGAAGCAGCGGTCTCTAGAGGCAAGACGAAGAAGCTTTAGGGCTTCTACAACTGACTGGTGGAGCTCATACCCTGGATGTGAAGAAAATCTAGTGAAGTGAGGTGTGGATTAGAGTGGTGTATAGTTATCAGCTAAGGCTAAACAAGGAGTAAAAGCCTCTTGGGGCCTTGAGGCGTAGACTTTTTTAAGTGAGGTGCACCCTACCTAATATAAATAAAAATCATATAATTCACTAAATATTGTCTATCGTTTTTATCTAATAATAAAATACAATAAAGTAAAGTTCATCAAACATAAAAATCAATGGTTGAGGGGGGCAATTGCTTTGTTGGGGGAGGCTCTTACCTTCATGTCTAAAACATGTGGCCTTTGCTAGCTGAAGGTTTTAAGGCCCTTATCGATGAATGGGTGAGAGCTTTGAGATTAGAGGTATCGAAGGTATGTTCTAATAGAGAAGTTGAAAGCCCTTAAAGGTCAACTCAGGACTTGGAATAAAAATTCCTTTGGGGAAAGTAGAAGAGCAAAAGAAGGAGGCTCTGGAGGGAGGGAGGGAGAGAGGGAGATGAAACTGGAAGCTTTGGTACAGAGAGAGAGAGTTGAAATCGAGGCTTGGCAAGAGTTTAAATGTCGGGCTTTGATGGAAGGAGTGTCATGGAGACAAAGGTCAAGGGAGATTCGTTGAAAGAAGGAGACAAAATACATGATTCTTCCACAAATCGCAGAACTCATGAGAGGGAACCATATCACCAAAATGAAAATAAATGAGGTTTGGGTTAAGGAAGAAGACGAGATGAAACAAGGTATTGTGGAAGCTTTTAAGTCTTTGTCGCTGACAATAGGGGTGGAGAGCAAACTTAGATGGACCGACTTCCAAAGAATTAATGAGGTAGAGGCCGAAAGATTGGAAACCCTACAAACTTGACGGTGTTCATAAATGAGAAGCCTCAACGGGATAAGGCACTAGGGTCCCGATGCTTTACGCTTGCTTTTGGCAATTTAGATGGGATACGGTGTAAGGATGACATTTTGAGGATGTTCAAGGAGTTCTTTGAAAATGGAAAATTTGTGAAGAACTTAAACACCACATTTCTGGTGCTTGTGTCGAAAAAAGGGGGGGTTGAGGATTTCTAGGACTTTAGGCCAATAAGTCTGGTGGGAAATTTATACAGGCTTTTAGCAAAGGTCCTTGCAAACAAACTGAAAAGGGTAATGCATAAATTGATAAATGGACTAAACGCTTGCAGGGCTTTAAGACAAATTATGTATGCCTCCTCGTCGGGCGAATGAGGTAATAGATACTTTGCTTAAGAGGAAGGAAAAAGGGGTGTTATGCAAGCTAGATATAGAAAAGGCCTATGATTAAATCAACCTGAAACTGTATTATAAAGGTGCTTTAAAAGATGGGGTCTGGAGCCAAGTGGGTCAACTAGATTAAGAGATGCATAACTACAACATCCTTTTCTGTGATGATTAATGGTAGCCTAAGGCTTTAACAACACTAGAGGGCTGAGGCAAGGGGATCCTCTATCCTCTACTGGTTCGCCTTATGGATGGAAGTCTTTTCCATCCTTTGTAGACAAGTGCTACCCTGTGTGGGGCTTCCTTTTAGGTTTTAACCTAAAGGAACAGAGGTGGAGAAGAGAGATGCTTTACCCATCTTTCATGGGTGACACCTCAGTGTTTTCAGATCTTAGCTAGATCTTATTATAGCTTCTGTAAAGCCATCTCCTATTCGAAAATCAACTCAGATGTGCTCAATGGTCGTGGATGTGGAGAATTTAGAAGTTTGGCAAATTCCGAAATGAGGTGTAGGATAGGGACTTTGCCATCAACCAACCTCGATCTCCCCCTTGGAATGAGATGTAACTCACTTCAGGTCTGGGATGGGGTGGAGGAAAGGTTTAGAAAAGATTAACGTTGTGGAAGAGGCAATATATTTCAAAAGGGGTTGATTGACCCTGATTAAGAGCACACTCTCTAATTTGCCCATCTATACAATGTCTTTGTTCCGGATTCCTATAGGGGTAAAATCCAGGTTAGAGAAAATTCAGAGGGATTTCTTGTGGGATGGGGGTAACCTAGATAGAAAAATTCACTTAGTAAAATGGGGAACAATATGCACCAACAAAAAAGGGGGAGGGCTTGGCATCCAAAGTTTGGAAATTTTGAAAAAATCCCTGCTTGGTAAGTGGAATTGGAGGCTGGTTGTAGAGGCAACCCCCCCTTGGAAGAACTTGATTAAGCTAAAGTAAGGTCTAGAGGAAGGGGGTTGGTTCTCGGTGGAGCCAAGGGGGAGTTTTGGAGTGAGCCTTTGGAAGGATATTAGGAGAGAAGCTCAACAACTAAAACAAGATTGCAAGCTCATATCGGGTGATGGGATCGTATTAGATTTTGGGAAGACAAGTGGTGGGAGAACCTACCAGGTGTTTCATTTCCAACTCTATTTGGTCGCCGCTTCCAAAAGCGGGCTATGCGGAGAATTTCAGGAGACCACAGGGGATGGAGAAGGGTGGAATATGAGATGCATTGTAATCTTTCAATGATTAGGAGTTGGAAGAAACTTCTAGGAGATTGATTAGCTGACATTATTTAAAATATCGTCAAGGAGAAGGACAAAATTTTCGATTAGTCGACAGTTAGTATTAATCGCCAAAGCCAACTATAGGCATCTAGAAGGTGATCTCTCTGGCACTATACCGACAGGCCTTATTTGGAACAATTGTGTCCCCCCCAAGGTGAGTGTGTTTACCTGGGAGGTCTGGTGGGGTAAGGTGTTACTATGGATTAGCTGAAGAAAATGGGCTTTCAGCTTGCAAGTAGATGCCCTCTTTGCAAAGAGGGTGAGGAAAACATAAACCACCTTTTGCTTCACTACCCCTTAGTTTGGGGTTTTTGGGTTGCCCTCTTCTCCTTGCCCGAAATGGATTGGGTATGCCCATTTTTGGTTAAAGACTTAATGGGGGGAAGGCCAACCTTTCCTATAAGGAAGAAAGCCAAAATTTGTGGTAAAGCATCTCTCTCTACCATAATCAAGGAAAGAAACATACTGCCTTTGTTAATGTTAATTTTTCCCAAGAAAGGTTGAAACACTCCTTTATAACATCCCTTACTTATTGGAAATAGGTAGTTGCCCAAACAGGGGTTTGCTTCCTTTCAGATTTGAAAGTATGTGGTTTAAGGAGGGAGGGCTAAAGAGTCTAATCAATGAATGGTGGTACGCTGAGATAATAGGTCTCAGCGGTAGCTTATGTATTTTGAGAAGGGTAAGAAGTTTGAGAGGATGTGGCTCGGGAGAGATGCAAGGGGGTGACGCTGTGGTCGGGTTCGAGATTCGAGTCTTCAACACTTACTTATGGGGATCGAGGACTGTGAAAAGATCTCTCATAATCAGGACTGGTTTGCGAAATGGGTGGAAGAAGGAAGACGCTACAAGCTCGAGTGATGCTCGAACAACGCAGGTATTTTCTTACGTTGTTCAGTTCGTGATGAAGGATGGAAAAGGTTCTGTCTATGTATCCCGGAAGGGAAAAGTTTAGCGTAGGGGTTAAACTAATGGTGAGAAACTCCTGGTCCTAAGGAACCAAAACGGAAGAGAAACAACGATAGGAAGGAACCGAAGGTCCTGGAAAAGAGGATGGCACCAACAATCCCTAAGTCTTTTGCGAATGTCGTGGCTGGAACAAAGTTCAGAATCTTCGAAGATGTGGTTAGGGTTAGAGTGGGGAAAGATGAGATCGAGGAGAGATTGGGGCAATCCTCAGCCTTTATGCTCGTGGGTCAGGAAGTGGCAGCCACCGATACCGTATCTCAAATCTGCACAGCTTGGTCCTCTGGGAGGTGTAAAAGGGTATTTGAATGCGGAGGAGATGGGAAAGGGCTTATGGTCAAGCTTGGCTCAGAACCCAAAAGAAGCTTTAAAGGATACTTAGGGAGGGCACAAGAAGACTCGAGGGTTTCTCGATATCCCTTAGAAATGGGAAAATGTTTTGATGCAACTGGGTGTTGATGGTGGTGAGACAATGTGGGTAAGGTTGATGGGGGCTGTCAGTCATGACTGAGCCGACGGCTCTAAAAAGGATTGGTGATAAGTGTGGGGGATTTATGGCAGTGGATGAAAACATGATGTTTTTGTCTGATCTATGTTGGGCTAGAATCCAGGTTAAGTGGGATGGAAGGTCTACCCCTCTGTCCATTGTAGTGTCCAAAGGAGACAAGAGCGCGTGATTCAACTCTGTGGGAAGTTCAAATTTCGATGATGCCCGAAAGAGTTGTGAAGAGCCTTGTGGGTGAGGAGAAGTTCCCAGGGGAGAAGAAGGAGCGAGTACACGCGCAGGAGAGAGCGTGAAGGCTTTTGAAAACCCGCCGTTCAAAGAGACTAAAGGACATAAGGGGTCAACCAAAGTGCAGAAAGGAAGTCCTCATCCCCTGAGTCAGCCGCAGACCGGGAGGGGCGAAACCCGTGACTGTGTGGCCCGGTAGTGCTTTTGGTTTGGGTCCCACTCGTGAGGACCAAGGCCGAGGCAAGCCTGTGGGAGGAAATCAGTGGTTGCGGAGGGTCGTGGTAGCCGACCTCGTGCACTTCGAGACCATGGGCGACCCCACGCGATTGTGCAAGTGGATGGAGCCTCTCCCCACCTGCCTAGTCAGGACCTAGCCCACATTTCTGCTGGGCGGGTCGAGAAAAGCCCAGAGAGGGGCCTTAATTAGAGGGCCTCAGATAGTCCTATTTCTCCTCTAGTGGCTTCTAAAACAACACAAAGAATCTACCCTTTAAGATACTGGAGGAAGGGAGACTGCAAAGATGACTAAGGCAATGCTTTGCATCCTTCAGGTGGGTGATGCTCCCAGGTATGAAGAGTTCAACTCTAAAAACTCTCCTACATCCCTTATTCTCGCTTGGCCGCCTCCTTTCCTGGCTCTTCGTGCCGTGGGGTTCTCATGAGTCGAATGGGGGTGGCCGCACTGGAACCTTCGCGGATGAGATGGCGTATGGCAAAATTTAATGGGGTCGGAATCCTCGCGCTTTGGTGGTTTTGGAAGAGTGGCTCCATGGGTGCCGGACAACGTGCGCAGGAGGCAGCTTTTGTGGCCTCGTAAGGTTCCAAAGTTATGAGAAGTGGGTTACGCTTGTTTGGTTAAATCTAATGAATTTCGGGCTTTCCAATGCTGGGCTTCAAAGTGAGATTCTGGATTCATTCGTAAAAATGGTGGCAATGCAGCATCAAGTGGAAAATAAGGGGGCTATAACAGAGTCCAGATGTTAGCGTGAATTAAAAAATTTGTGCACCATCAATTACGATGGGAAAGATCAAAATAAGAGAAGAGACAGAGAAAGGGGGAATCTTATGCTAAGGTTATAATGAAGTTAAAAATTATGACATGGAATGTTAGAGGGGTGAATGACCCTGATAGAAGGAAGATCATCAGGAACTTTATTAGATATCAGAGAGTGGATATGGTCTGCCTACAAGAGACCAAAGTCCAGGAGATGAATGCCACTCTAGCACGCAGCTTGGGAGTGGGTAGATTTTTTGATTGGAGAGCCTTAAATGTAGAGGGACTCAAGTGTGGTACATTTTTTCGGGGATAAAAGAAGGGATGGAGTTGGTAGATCTGCAGATTGGTCTTTCTATTTCGTGTTTGTTTAAAATGGTGGGAGGAGGCTTTCAATGGACTTTTCTCGAGAGTTTATGGCTCAAGAGAGAGGAGGCTCAAGGAAGCTGGGAAGAGCCGGTAGCATCAGGGGACAAGGGAAGGATCTTGTGTTTCTTGGAGGGGACTTCTAATGAGATTCTCTCCCTCCGAAAGAGCAAGAGGTGGCACTTCTCCCATTCATGAGACGCTTTGCTAAGATTTTTAATGAGTCAGGGTCTTAGAGATCTCGCTTCCAAGGGCCTTTTACTGAGAGGGGCCGTAATGGCAAAGACCATGTCACGATCGATAGATTTTTGGTTACTTTGATCGAAAGCCGCTAGCAATGTAGCTCATGTGAGTCTCCTAGACCCATTTTGACCACTTTCCATTGCTATCGACAATGAAGGGCTAAGCTCCGCCCTACCCCTTTTGTTTCAGCTCACGGGTTAAAGTTCGGGTTTGATGAGCTCTTGAAAGGTTGGTGGAAAAACATGAAGTTCCATGGTTCGTACAACTTTATTCTAGCTGCCAAATTGAAAGCATTGAAAGGTATTTTGAAGACTTGGAATAAGGAAGTCTTTGGCAAAGTTGAGGTCACAGTTATGAGGCCCTTGTGGTTTTTGGGACGACCTGGAGAAGGAAAGGGAGCTGGTTTTAGAGGGGAGGGAGGAAAGAACAAAGGCTAGAGAAGAGTTCAAGAGTTGGGCTGTTTTGGAAGAGGTATCTTGGAGACGGAAATCTAGGGAGTTGTGGCTGAAAGAAGGGGATAGAAATATGAGTTTCTTCCACAAAATGGCCAATGCTCATAGGAGGAGAAATTCAAGCTCAGAAAATTAGTATCAATGGCGTAAGGCTAGATAAGGAGGCCGAGATTAAGTAGCTGTTTGGCAGATGCTTTCAAAATCTCCGTCACCCTAGAGTGTGGCGCCCTTTCTTCCCCCCGAGCTCTTTTAATGAAATTGAGTCGGGGGTTGCTGCAAAGTTGGAAGAAGTATTCTCAGAGGAGGAGATCTGGACTGCAACTTCAGGGCTCAATGGGGACAAAGCTCTTGGGCCAGATGGTTTTCCCCTTGCTTTTTGGTCTTCAACTGGGATTTTGTTAAGCCTGAGGTGGTGAGTTTTTTTAAGGAATTTCATGAACAAGGCAAATTTGTTAGAAGTCTTAATGCCACCTTCCTTGTTTTGGTTCCTAAAAAACAGAATGTCGAGGATCTTAAGGACCTAAGACCTATTAGTTTAGTGGGAGGATTATATAAGATACCGGGGCAAAGTGCAACTATCAGATCAAAAGGGTTATGGTCAGCCATTTCTCTAGCCTGGCCACTAGTCGAGGGTAGACAGATTCGATGTAGTTTGATAGCCAACGAGGTAGTGGACTCATTCTTAGTAGGAAGGAGAGCGTGTATAAAGGTAATAAGCTGACATTGAAAAGCCTATGATCATATAAGCTGGGAGCTTTTGTTCCAGGTTTTGGAAAGGATGGGTTTTGGCAGGTGTTGGGTGAGCTGGATGAAGTGGTGCGTCTTCACGACCTCCTTTTCTATCCTATAGTCAATGGTTCTCCGACAGGGTTCTTCGGAAACTCGAGGGGTTCTAAGATTGTGGGGATCCTCATCCCCCCTTATCTTTTCAGGATTGGTATGGAGGCGTTTAGCCGCATGAAACGAGCAAAGCTTGAAGGGAATTATCTCTCTAGGAGTAGAATAGTTGAAAGGGGTGGGGTAGAGATGTCTATCTCTCACTTGCTCTATGCCGATGATACCCTTTTGTTTTGTGAAGCCAATAAAGATCAGTTGAAGTTTCTGAGTTGAATCCTGATGTGGTTTGAGGCTTTGTCGGTTTTGAGGATTAACCTAAATAAGAGTGAGATTTTAATTATCGTTCAAAGGCAACGCGGTGGAATTAGCTACCGAGCTTGGTCATGGATTGGATCCCTACCTACTTCCTATCTGGCCCTCCCTCTTGGGGCTAAGCACAAAGGGGTAGGGGTGTGGGACACTGTGGAAGATAGATTCAGGAACAGGTTAGCCTCTTGGAAATCACAGTATATCTCAAAGGGTGGCAGATTCACGCTGATTCGCAACACGTTATCTATTCTACCCATCTATTTTTTATCTCTCTTCAGAATGTTGATATCTTTTGGCTCTAGGCTAGAGAAGATTCAAAGAGAGTTTTTGTGGGATGGAGGTAGCCTGAGTGAAAAAAGCCTCATTCATAAATGGATCATTGTCCTGTATTAACGAAAAGAAGGGGGTCTCTGCCCTCGCAAGATTTTCCAATCTCTAACAAGGCGTTGCTTTGCAAATGGTGTTGGCGACTTCCTCCGCCAATGAAAGGAACTTCGAGAAAGGTCACTAGCAAAGAAGTTTGGTGAGGGTATAGGGGTTGGTGTTCTGGCGATATTAGGGGAGCTTTAGTGTAGGGTTGTGGAAGGAAATCAGAAAAGAATGGCCTTTGCAACTCCAAAATGCATCTATTTCTAGCGATCGGGAGTAGGTTAGCTTGAAGGATGTTCAAAGGCGAGGAGGCTAGGTCTGCTTCCTTCTTTATTTAACTGCAGCCCAAAAAGATGCTACGACAAAGGGAGTCAGGGGACCGCATTGTGGGGAAGGGGTTGGAACCCTATATTTCTTAGATCTTTTAATGACTGGGAAATGGAGGAGGCGGATAGGTTTTTACAAGTCCCGCATAAATGTGTAAAATTGCACTCCTTCATGTAGGACAACATCCTTATCAAAGGTTCCAGGAACGATGCCTTTTATGTGAAGATTATGTACAAGGTGTTAGATTGTTCACCTCAAGTGGCCTTTCCCTCCTGCTCAATTTGGAATCCAGTCATTCCGCCTATAATTGGCTTCTTTGCTTGGGAGGCCTCCTGGGGCAAAGTGCCTATGTCGACCAAATTAAACGCGTGGGAGAGCTCTCGCTAATCGATGTTTTCTTTGCGAAGAGTATGAGGAGAATATAAACCATTTGCTAGTTCATTGTAAGAAGGCCAGGATGCCTTGAGACCTTTTCTTATCGATAGTCGGAACAAGTTGGGTTTTTCCGGTTTCGGTTATTCAAACTCTTCTTTCATGGCAAGGTGCTCTGGTGGGTAAAAATGCAAAAACATTTGGTCAAGTAAAATTTCGTTGTGTTTATTCCGACTATGTGGCGTGATGTAAATAGGGTGGTATTTGAAAATATATACTTGGATCAGAGGACAAAAATTATATTTTTGAGCAATTTATGTCATGGACAAATATACATAAGTTGATAACATGAATTCATCAGGTGGATTTTTGGCCTGTCAGTGTAGGTAGTTTGTTTTGTTTAAGTTATTTTGTCTAGGCCGGTAGCTCAGGTAGTGGTTTTCCTTCAGCTTCTTTTGTTCACCTTTTGGTTCCCTTTTGTATACTTCCAGTGTACTTATTGGAATCCTTTGGTTCTTCATTTTCAATATATTTGCTTTTTATTGATCAAAAAAAAAAAAAAAAAGAGGGTTTGGTAGCTATGTGCTGATAGAGAAGCTGAAAGCTCTTAAAATCAAGCTCAGAAAATGGAACAAGGATTCCTTTGAGAGAGAGGAAGAAAGAAAGAAGGCTACCTTAAGAAAAGTGGAAGATTAGGATGGTTTGGAAGTAACAAGACCCCTTTCCTTGAGGGAGATGGAGTTGAAAATGGAAACTTTGGATGAGTTTAAACATTGGGGCCTGCTAGAAGAAACTTCTTGGAGACAAGAATCAAGGGAAATCTGGTTAAAGGAAGGGATAGAAACACTGGTTCTTTCAATAAATGGCGAACTCATGGGGAGAGAACCAATCCATAAAATAAGGATAAATTTGCTCAGGGTCTATGAGGAAGCTGAGATAAGACAGGGCACAAAACTTTGCTTTCGGATATAGGGGATTGGAAAAATTTGGAAGGAGAGAAACAAGATTGTTTTCGAAAATGAGCTTTTTGTTTTTATATTGAAGCAAGCCTTCATAAATTCACTCACTACTTGGGTAGGCTTAATATATGAGGGGGATTACTCCATTGTAAGGTTGCTTCTGTTTATTCTCTAATTTCTTGGGTGGGAGGTAGGTAAATGCTTTTCTTTACCTTTTGTTCTCTCATCAGTAAGTCCCTCAGATACCCCCTGTAGACATTGGGCTTCACCCTTTTTGTTAATATATTGTTTAGTTTACATATATAAAAAAAAAAAACATCCCTTACTTATTTGGGTAGGCCTTATTTACGAGGGAGTACTCTATTGTAAATTTATTAATGTGTATTCTAGCAATTCTCACATATGCCTTGGGTGGTAGGTTCTGTTCTTCCTTTTTTTTTTGTTTCCTTTGTATACAAACTCGTATACTTTGGAGCTTGGTCTTTGTTTTGTTAATATATTGTCCAACTTATCAAAAAAAAAAAATCAAACATCATTAGTGCTTTCCATCATCACAAACATTCATAGTTCCAAAACAAAATAAACTCTCATGGATCTGCCTCAAATCTAAATCAACCAAATCATCATCAATATCAATCTTCCCATCATCGCTCTTGCACTCCCCCTCATCTTCATATTCCTCTCTCGATAAGTAGACCATCTCTTCATCTTCATCAATAAAAGCAAGAGTAGGATTATATTTAGAGCTTGATGGTTTTGAGTTTGGTGTTGGTGTTTTGCTTGAGCTTGCTTTAGCTCTTGTATTAACCCTTAGCTCCACTAGCTCTTTCAACATCATCCCATCTTAAATCATCACCCTCAAACACCAAATCATCTTCTATAGCACCTTCATCTTCCATTCTTCCCATCAATTATTCGTTGCTATCATCCATATCTTTCAAGGAAATGGGGTCAAAGGTATGACGCTCGTTGTATCTTTTCATCAAGGCTCGGTTGTACTTAATGTACACCAAATCATTCAAGCACCAATGGCCCAACCTATTTCTCCTCTTGCTATGAATCTGGAAAAAAAAGAAGTTTTCATGATTATACCTCAATGTTTTAGCTTCTAAGTTACTTTAAAGAATGATGTAAAGACACAAATTCAGTTGCATGTAATTGTTCTAGTAACTTACATTCTCAAAGATACTCCAATTCTTTTCATAGCCCGATGCACTACATGTTAGGTTGAGAATCCTCAATGCAAACTTTTGCAAACTTATAGTACTGGATCCAAACATAGCCCACCAGTTAGTTACAATTAATATAAATAAATTATTAGTTGAACATGTCACCTATTTTAACCAAAAATATATAATAATTTCAATGCATTAATTAACTAAATTGAATAACTAACCTAGGGGTTTAGTCTTCCTGTTCTGTTTAATGGCAACCCTTACCGTAAAGGTCTCTAGTATGCATGTACATGTCTAGTTGCGATATAATTGCATCTTGTCTATCTTTGTCTTTCACCAATCTCTTTATGCATTTACATAGATACCCTATGAATTTTGGATCTAGGTCCACTCTAACTTTTGTATCATAATAGCACTTTGGGTCTGTACCTAGTTGCATGCAAGTGCGATGAAGCTGCTGAACCTCCCACCTCTATCAATGATTTCTATATCTTCACTCTCATATATTGAGAAAGAACTCTACGGACTTCAACTCCTTGCACTCATTTTTGGCTCTAAAACTGGTTTGTATTGCCTATTAGTATTAAAATCAGCTTGCATTGTAGTTGTAGTTCTTTCGGTCTTTCTTCATGCTTCTTTTGTTGAAGCTATCTTCTTGGTTGGGAAAGAAACTTTCCAGTTAGGGATTGCTCCCAGATTCTTATTTATCTTCAAGATCAATTGGCTGAAATGCCTTATCAATGTCAAAGAGATGATGTGGGACTATTTGGTTATGAGAAAGAGCTTGAAGTTGGACTTCAACTCCCTTGCATTAAAGTTCCCTTGTAAAACTTGTTCATATATCCTATTGTACCATCCTTTGTCTAAAATTAGTCTATTGATCGTAAATGCTATCTTTAGAACGACAAAGCAGATATTTTTGTTTCATCTCTCGTTTCATCTTTTCATAATTAATCATCAATGACTGCCCAACAATTTTTCATTGCTGTTCATCAATTATGAGCTTGTTCAACCAGTTCTATAATAGTAAATTGATGGCTATCCAACAACTCTGTGACAATTCTCTTCACCTGTCCACCAAATTTGAGCTTCTTCAACATGTTTTAAATCAGTACAATGAACTAACATATGAGACCAGTTAAAATCTCTGTTCCTAAGATAACCAACCAATGTAAAAAAGTAGGAGGATCAATTTTCCGGAAAAAACTAGTACTCCATCTAGTTTCTTCATTACTTCACCAGCCATATCATATTACCTATGTCTTACAATCGACCATTCCACTACATTATTTTCCAAGTTTAAGAGAGTAGTTAGACCTCTAAGATAGTTTAATTTCCCGGATTAGTTCTAGGTGGCAGAATTGAGCCTACACTTGCTTGTTACATGCTTTTGAAACATGGAAAAGCAAGGGTTGCATTCAATGTTTTTATGGCATTTAGCATATGGTACCAATGTACCATTCAGTGTTCTGTTTTCTACTTGTTCTCTCTCTCTCTCTCTCTCTCTCTCTCACACACACACACACACACACAGAGTTATCTTCATCTTGGTGGCATTTCTTCTTTTATTCTGTAAAAAATATTTGTTTCTTATCAAAGAAAATGAAGCATCATGTATATTGACCTGATGTCTTAATTAGTTTATTTATTCATTCACTTGCATGAATGCCTTTGAACTGATCTGAAGTTCACTTATCGTATTCTTTTGAATATTTGATCATTTGAGCTGGGGAGCACTATTAATCTTTCATTTTTCCTTTTTAAATGATATGCAGTGGTATATTTGAGATAAATTGCTCAAAGGATATCAAAGTTCAGGCATTATTGGTCCCTGTGCAATTTCTTGAAAAGGTATAATTCAAAGTGTTCTGGTGGTCTTCTTTCTGCTGGTTGCATCTATGTTTAGTCATCGGTGCTTTTGTGCAGAAAGGTCCTTGTGCTCTGATACTGTTGCCTGGTCAGGGGAACAGTATGGAAGTTGTGCGGCCTTGATAAATGCACATCTTTATGTTTAATATTTGATGTTGCGAAAAGGATATCCCTGATGCTATTGGCCAATCAACAAGCAATCAGTTCTACTTCCAATTCTTAACATAGTATGAACTCTACTCTTGTGCTTTCTGAAGCAATTAATCTATGTTGAGATTCCCAAAGAGGAGATATTTCTGACTTATTACAGATATTTTGCTTTAGTTACCAGCATGGCAATGGTCAGATGAGACTTCGTGTCACAACCCTGTCCAGAAGATGGATTGCCGGACCTGGAAGCATACAGGCAAGTTCTCTTGTCACATTGCATCATTTGAATGCCTTTTTTTTTCCTTCCTTCCTTCCTTTCTTCTTCTTCCTGTATTGCTGCTAATTGTTTGTTATGCCCATAGAAATTTAGTAAGACAAAGCCGAGTAAATTATCCAACTGCAAAAATTTCTCTAGAGTTTTCCTGAGGTCAGAGATTCCCTATTATAAACAGATGTCCCTTCTAAATTGTCGCATATGCGCTCAAATTGAACAAAATTCCTCAATGCTAGAATCTTTCTCTCTCTCTCTGGTTGTTTCTTCCTGAATCATATGATCTCCAGAACATACAGCGCCACATTATTGGATCATTATTTTCATATTTTAAATAGTGTGAAAAGGTGGTTTGGCTTCAAACTGGTCAAGAATAGTTTACTAGTTGCATCTTTTTGATTGGACTGTAGTTGGATCACACTCATTCTCTAACAAACATGTAGCCAGCATTTCTGGGCAAACTATCTGAGCAATTATGGATTGTTGGTTAGCTGGGACGTTGATAAAGGCCAAGAGAGCAAGTGACTCTTTAAGACTTTGTCGGTGCTAACCCTTCCCTGAGTTTCTTCAACCTGGGCTGTATTTTCTGGGTGCTGTTTAATATAGTAGGGATTATTTGCCAGGGGGGGAGGTAATGTTAGGCATGACTAGAGAGTGGGGTTTGTGGTAGTTATATTGTTAGACATGATTAGAGAGTGGGGTTGACTAGAGAGTGAGGTTTGTGGTGGTTATTTTTTTTAAACATGATTAGAAGTGGGGTTTGTAATGGGTATTCTGTTGGGATTTTCTGTTATGGTCAGGTAAAGAGGGGAGTATACAAGGAAGTATTAGTTGGAAAGGGGTATGGGGAAGACATTTCTGTTTTGTATTGAGCTTGCTCAACTTGGAGAGTTCCAAGCCTCTCGAATGCTCGGCTGTTTTATTTCAGAAAATTAATGCACCCATTCCAGATCATTTTCTGCTAAAAATTCACTGTTTCCTTAGTCTTTAATCTGCCAGTGCATATCAGTTCCATCTCTTAGGTGAGTTGATCTATTTTTTGATGGTTAGCAATGCTGATTGTTTCATTTGGATGTGGTGCATTTTATTTATTTGTTTATATTTATTTTTATGCTGCTAAAAATGTTGATGTTGTTTTGATTGCCTTGGAAAATATGGAGGCTTTAGTTTATTTTTCATTTATTATTTAATTTTTTTATCAAATCTTATTTTGCTGGTTTTTTTTAATCTTTTTTTTTTTAAATCACAGGCCAGAACATATACTAGAAAAATTGTTTCTTTGGTTTTTAGCGGAGGCCTCTTATTATGTTTTCACTATCTAAGATTGAAGGTTAATAAGTTTTTGTCCTTATGGGTGGTAGGAGTTTTATTTCTTTCAGGAATTTGTTTGTTGCTTTGAATGAAGTGAATGCTAGTTATATTTATATTTAACATTTTCTGTTCTCTTTTTATTATTCTAATTGATGATTTACTTCTCAGGTTGCTTACTGTTTGCATTCTTCAGAACTTATTTATTTAAATCTTGATCGCTTTCTTTCCAAGCTGCTATGAAGTGATGGATCTTGCTTAAATTCATTGTAGGATCTAATTGCTGGATTTGACCAATAGCTAGCTGCTGTAGTAATGGCTCGAGTAGTTTCTTTCAAAATGGAAACTGAGTGTAACTAATAAAATTTATATGACATTTCCATAAATACTGCAATTGTTTTTTATAATAAAAATGTGAAATAATACTTAATTTGCATTGTTCCTTGTTTAAGATAAGTAATACCTTTTGATAACTCAATCATTAGCAACCACTATGGGATTCCAAAATTAAAATATTCATTATGCTTAGTTATTTAAGAAGCTTTATTGAGAAGCTCTTTTATCCCAACTTGTATTGCTGGAAGGCCCCCTATTTTTGAAGATTTATTAAAATTTATTTTCGAAAAATGTATTTTACCCACTTATATTTTATTACATTTGTACAAGCAACATGACTAGGTAAGTCAGAAAATAATTCAATAAAATTATTAGTACAACAGTATATAATGGGAAAGATTGAGAAGAAAATCTTTCTCTTGAATAGAAATATACATCCAGTTTTATACCAAAGGATGTTTTATAGGTGTGTTATTGAAGATGGAAACTATCCTAAACCAAATCCCTATAAACCAGTAAAACTAAAACCCTGTAATTAATGAGTGCAAATAATAAACTGAATCCCTATAAATCAGGGACTACAATCAGTAAACTAAATCCTTGTAAGTCAGGGATTACATTATCTTTGTATAAAATGTTTTTCCCCACACTCTCCCTTTAGTCGGTGATTGAATATCAATGCATTTCTAGCTTGCCAACTATTGGTTGAGACATTTTATTTTTTCAAACGCCAGATCTCACATCTGCAAGTTGACTGCCAGAGATGTTTGTTGTGTAGACATTTGGTCTGGCCATGTTGTACAAGATTATGTGCAATGTCAATTGCTGATTTGTTTTTGTTGTAGAGTTCATAGCATTTCCCACTTAACCTTCAAATCTTATAGGATTATTTTCAGCCGTAAAAATTCACAAATCCTAAGTGCCAATGCTCTGAGTTCCGCCTCAGCATTCAACCTTACTACCAGTTCTGCTTTTTACTCCATGTTACCAAGTTCCTACTAACGAATTTACAAGAGCTTGATACTTAACATCTATCCACCACCGCTCCTACTAATTACATCTGTATTAGTTTTAATTGTCAAACTCATTTTTCTTGAATGGAATCCTTTTCCTAGTGTTCCTTTAAGATGGTATGGTGTTAAGTGAATTGCTTGGAGATGTGCTTCTTTAGTTCATTAATTGATTACCACATTGACAACATATGCAATATTGGGTCTTATGTGGTTTTGAGGCCTTAGTCAATGAAATAGGACTAGACGAGGGTGATTTGATAGTAAGCAAAACCGAAGAGAGGTTAGGACTAATTGTGGGCTTGGATGAAGGAGATTGTGAAATAGAGGGTGAGTTAATAAGAATGAATCCTTGTCCTTGTCTTCATGCATGATGTCTCCCATTTAGGGAAAGGACAATAAAATAATTCTCTCTTTTAAAAAAAGGTCACATCAATATAAACAAAAAAATTCTGAGTTGAGGGATGGTAACATTCATAACCCTTTATTGATGAAAGTATTGAAATTGGGTGTACTGAGAAAACACCTGCATAAGGCCCTTGGACCCTGAAACTTGAGAAGGTAATCTATTGATGAGGTGGACAGCCGTAAGTAAATGCCTCCTAGTAGCGCTTTAGGAATAGTTTTTGGGACATGGGTAATTGCAAGAATGGGCATCAGTTCTTTTAAACTTCTGTTTTGATCAGGTCTATTGGTGCAAAATTCTCAAAAATGATCTCTTCTTTGCAAAATAAGGTACAAAACCTGATTAAAGTAGTCTTAAGCAATGTTTTGAGAACTAGTGGGTCATTTGAATTGAAAAAGTTATTGATTTAAGATTTAATGGTTAGACCGGTAATTAAACCATAGTCAAACAAATGACATCATAAATATCATTTATATCTAAGTAAAATTAAAAATAATTAGAAGAAATCAT